>OZ038483.1:5124959-5452459 GCA_964036315.1 Acanthosepion esculentum | reverse complement strand
TATATATATATGTCATATATATTATATATATATATGTCATATATTATATATATATATATGTCATATATATTATATATATATATGTTATATATATTATATATATATATGTTATATATATTATATATATATATGTTATATTTATATATGTTATATATATATATATTATACACATTATATATATATATATGTGATATATTATATATATATATATATATATATATATATTATATATATATATTATATATATATAATATAGGGTGACCCCTCAAAAAAATTCCCTGATGAATACAACGGGAACGTCTTTTTTGTACAGTTTTTGTTTTTAACTACCCAGTAATCTTTAAATTTAAGAACATATTTTAAACAATATAATAATTTATTGAATGCTATATGGTTTGGCTTTATTGCCTTACTAAAGAATACACCTTTTCGGGAAATTTTAGAAAATTAACAATAAATATATAAAATTAATTTGATGGGTACCTCTTATTTTATGATAATGTCATGCATGTGCGTCCGTATTCACAAAAATCGACACATTTATACACATTCTCAAAAAATTATATTTATTTCTATTAGTTATATTTATTCTATGGAGAAAAAATTTTTATTTACATCTCTGAATTTAATCAGTAATAACAAATCAAAAATACTTTTTACTGATTTAGTAATTGCTTACTAACTTTATCTTCCTCGTTCTCACTCATAGCGAAAACAGTATTTTGCGCAAAACGAAAGTAATTTAAAATAAATAACTTAAATCATGTCATGACTTTAACTTTTCTTATTAGTAAACAAACAAGATATATTTATTTTCTTTACTTGAAATACGAATAACTTTTTTCAATTATTAAGAACAGAAAATAATAGAATATCTTTTGACTTTTGCCTGTGCGATTAAAGTTAATTTCCCTTAGATAGATTCTCCCTTTTCATTGTATACAGTTTTTCCTTCGTTTCGGCAGTTCTCATATTAGCGATATTTTTAATGATTAAAGGGAAGCTACTCCGACCGTTAGAGTAGAAATGGATAACGGCTTGGAATGACAAAAATTTAACTAGCAAATTTTTCAGATTCAGCTAATTTTAATATTTCTGTTTTCATTGGCTGGATATTCTGTCAGACTATCAGATTTTAGAATTTAAATAAAATTAATATTAAATTAAATTAAGAATTAAAGTTTATATTATATAATTTATATTATATATAATGAATTTACAGGGCATAAATGTTTCTATACAAATGTATAGATTATTTTTCAACAAGAATTAAAATACATAAGAGTCAATAAGGCTCCTCCGGTTTTTCGCGGGAAAACAGATAGCGTAATGAAAAAGGCCACAGACTTAACGAAAATAAAGTTTTATCGTCAAAATGCTTATGTTATTATTAAGATGAAAGACCAAAGTATTTTTTAATTATTTTTTGAAATTTTTTAATCCTTTCTAACACGTTCGAAATTTTGGTTAAAGTTTTCTTTTGTTTACGTCATCGCGGTGACATGAAAATAGCATTGTTTTTTTTTGTGCTTTTTTCCGTTGAAAACACATTGATTTGTAAATTCTTGTAAAAATCAAGTAATTTTTTTTTTTTAGAAAATTTTGGTAAAACAAAGTTTTTTTAAAAATATGTTACCTCCCACCCCTTACTTAATTTCATGAAATTTCGCACAAAACCTTTCTATTTCCTGAATTTTTTTTGTTAAAAGTAGGAGTCTTTGGAGATAGTAAATCACCTACTTTTTTTTTCAAATTTGAGCTATCTAACTGAAAATCTGCTCTGAATTGAAAAATAATGAATCCAATAAAACTATGACATTACTTAATTATAAAAGCTTTTAATTACTTTTATATATAAGTAATATTAAGGACATTATTGTCTGAAGAAATAAAATTTTTCTGATGAATAATGAATTTTTACAAGGTTTTTTTCATTTTTTAAAAAATTTTAATTATAATAATTTATAATAGTTTAATATCTTGTAAAATTCTGTATTGGGCTATTTCCTTGATGTGATATAGTAATTCCGTGGAAACAAAATTTACGAATCTAAAATTGCAAAGATTAATAAACGTAGTTGCGCTATTCTATTTCTAAAATAATTTTTTCTTTTGTATTTTTTTACTTAATACGTTCCTTATTTTCATGTATGGTAGACTGAAATTGCCATTATTATGAAAAGGTCATGAGATCTAAGAGTTTTGCATTTTGTTTCTTAGTTGTGTTCCAACAGGTTGTATTTTCCGTTCAGCTTTAAAAGTGTAAAAATTAAAGTAAGTTTTCCTTTTTTCATTTACTATTTCACTAAATATTTTTATTTTATGTATTTACATTAGTGTGGATCATACTCAAATTGAATAATTTTTTAAAAAACTTTTTTAAGAAGAAGCAAAAAAAATTGTTCGTAATTTTTTCACTTTCTTCATCTTCAGTTTATTTTGCTAAAGAAAGACATTTAATTTAATTTTGAAAATAATGTTTAATTAATGTAAGTTATTTTTAAACTATATTTCATACATATTTGAAATTAGGTTTTTCATTTTATATTAATTATGAATAGTTTTCTTTTCAGTTGTGCTCACATTTTTTCTCAAAATAGAAAAACGTATTTTTTATTTTAAATGAGTTATTTTAATTTTGACAAAGAAAGACTTTAATTTAATTTTGAAAGTAATGTTTAATAATTAATTTAATTGTTTTTTAAACTTTATTTCATGCATATTTGAAAATGGGTTTTTCATTTTATATTAATTTTGAATAGATTTCTTTTCAACTGTGCTCACCTTTTTTCTCAAAATAGAAAAACGTATTTTTTAATTTAGTTAATGTTAATTAAAGTTTATTAACTATTACTGATGAAATAATATTTTATTTATTAAAAAATTTTCATAATCAACGCGTTAATATTTTTGCTTACTTACGTTATTTTTAATTTTTTTAATTAGAGATGGAGAGGACAGAAAAGATTCTGAAGCCATATAGCAGCATCCAATGTGGACAACCCATTCTCTGCGGCCATATTTTTGAAAAAAATTTCCGAAAATACGGAACACTCGAGAAAGTAGCAGAATGAGCCACGTTGGAGAATGCCATGAAGGGTTTTTCATCAATGCAATATCATGCAATTCCGTTAGAAGACTTTGGGGATTCTACAAAAATAGAAATAATTAGTCAAAATTTAAAAACTGAAAAAACAACATTTTTAGTAAAGTGTGACTTAAACAGAATTATCTCTTGAATCCGAAAAAATGACAATGGTTGGTCAGCAGAAAACGTGTTATTGTGAACAAATGAAAATCTGAAAAAAATCTTAATAGCAGAACTGAGAACAATTTATGTAGGTACCTCCAAAGATTCGATAATATATTAGCAGACATGATGATTAAATGCCCAAACTTAATAAAAACAATGTTTTATCGTCAAAGTCTTTGTTATTATTAAGAGGAGAGAACAAATGATGTTTTTATTATCAGATTATCTATTGTAATGCCTTTTAGTACCTTAAAATTTCGTTTTTCTTGCGTCAGCCTTAAATTATTAAGTGTAATTTTAGTGGCATTTTGCGATGGAAAACGCATTGATTTTGAAATTCTTTCGAAAATCAAATAATTGTCAGATTGAATGAAACTTTCAAGGATTATTCATAAATAATTGAAATTATTTTAGAAATATTGATCTTTTTTTTAGAAATTATTGATAAAACGTTTTTCATCTGTTGTCCCCGACCCCAATTAATTTAATTTTATGAAATTTCGAGAAATTAATTTTTGTAGCGCTCAATGTTTTTATTAGTTATAAGCATATGTCATTGGAGAATTTAAATCATAATTTTATTTTATTTTTGAAAAATTTAATAAAGAGAATTATGTTGTGTTGACAGATTTTTGATATGAACGATTTTACTGATAATCTGAAAAAAATTCCAATCAATTTAATTTTAGTTTGAAATAAGGCTAAATATTTTGCTTACTGGTAATATTAAGTTTAATCTATTAGCTTGAAATTAAACTAAAATAAAAACTTCAAGAAACATTTTTTACTTTTTTCGACATAATCATATTTTGAAGACCAAAAATCTTTACAATAGTCAGAAAAATATACCAATTCCAAATCTCAATTCACTGTTTGTAATCAGGAGAACGAGATCATATTTCTAAGCATGCGGGAGCTGTGCGAATATATTTCTATTCTCCGCGTAAATTTGATCGGAAATGACCGCATTTTGCCATATTAGAGACAGCAGATCTTTAAAGACACAATCTTCTGAAAAAACAGATTGTGTATACATACACCTGGAAAAATAATTAATAATTAATTCATTAAGAAACGTCAATTTGGGTCGATAACTGATTGATACGGTTCAGCGCCCATTTTGTTACCATTAACATACAAGAAGGATTACAATATACCAGTAGCAGAGAGCGGGAATATCTGCGTGCGGAAATATCTGGATAGATGCAGTTGGTCTTTTCTAAAGTTTGGCTCTAATTCTGATGTGGACACAATATCACTTTTTTTGGTTTTATTTTATCGCATTTATTGACTTATTTTATTTGGAATGTATTTTGCAACAGAATTTATTATTATTATTATTATTACTTAATCTGTGTCAACCATTATTATTTGTTCTGATATCTATTTATAAAAATTAAACTTATAATATTTCATCTAATTCACATTTTTAATGTAATAAATAAAGAGAATCATGTTACGTTGATAGATTTACTAATGTTGCTGATTTTTTAGTAATTTAATGATTTAAAAAATGATTCTAATCAATTTAAATTCGGTTTGAAATACAGCAAAGTATGTTTGTTTTAATTCTGATTAATTAAACTTTAAATAATCAGCTAATCCTTCTTTTTAATTTAAAAAAGGAATTATTTTTCAATTAATAATGAATTTTTAGAAGAATAACTTTAATTATAATATTTATAAACTTTTAAAATTCTTTATTAATTTGTGGCTATCAAGTGATATAAAATTACCTGAATAAAAATAGCACATCGGAAAAAAATTCCATTATTTAATTTAATTTACATGCATTAATAATGTTAACACTTTATGTGCAAATGTAAACATTTTATAAGGAAAAAATGTGTTTAAAATATTGTTTGTCGAAACAAAGTGGCTTCAAAAAGTTAATTTGACAATCAATTTTATTTTTGTGTCCGTTGATTTATTGGAGTTTATAGACCACTGGACTTACATTTTGAATGGACAAAAAATCTTCAGTTCAAATGTCTCTTCTCTGAAACATTTGTTCTCCCTCATTAAAACTAAATAGAATGACCGGGTTACCTTACCCAGATGACCCTGAACTTCCCTCGCCCAATAGAATTACTTGTTCGGATTTTTTCAATTGAATAGATAGAAATAACAAAAAAACAACAAAAAAGTAAAAACAAAATTACAAAAAACAGTCACTTCAATAGATTTAAAAGAATTTTGAAGCAAAAAGGTTAAATTGCACCTGTGATATTGTATGCATGATTTATCTCAAGAAATAAATACGATCGATCAAAATCGGGGGTTTATGAAGATTCCGAAAACAAGAGGCAGACACGAAATTATTGCTGGAATTCTAAAAAGAAAATTGCTGAAAGTACATTAATAATAATATGGAAGACATTGTTATATTTCATTAATGTTTATTGAAACCATGTTCTGGCATTTATTATATTTTCCTAAATTAAATAGTTACTTTCCTTATTAGAATTTCTAGTTTCTTAATATAAACAAAAACATTATTTATCTTTTGTTTGAAACAATTGAGGGTCAGTGTGCAAAATAACGATGACCCACCCGGTGCCGTGTTAACTTTATCCCGGTGACGCGTACTGATATCGCTATCGAAGTGGGTTCGTATAATACGCCACATAAGTTTAAGAATGCTTTGTTCATTTGTAGAAATTCATTTTCAACATAAAAAATGATAATAAAAACGAGATTATTTATTATAGCAATTAAAAGCTTATACAATTAAATAGTTTTAATGTACTTTTTTTGTTCGGTTCGGAGTATATCTTGTGGAATTTGTTGGTAATACCTTGATGATGATACGTTGCTCTAGTAGAACAAGAAATAAGCACACTCTGAAATTACGGACTGCCAAGGATTGCTGAGACTTTCTAAAGTTTACACAAAAAAGAATGTGCTTTGGGAACTTCTGCAGTAAACATAATTTTGCTAGTAAATATATTTATGAGGATAATATACGGCTATCTTTCCTTAGGTATTTATAAATTACACTGTTCAATTAACGTTAACAAGGAACTAAATTACAAAATTATACTTGGATTTAAACGAAAATTACTTTTTTACGTTTTTCGATTCTTAATTTTAATAATAATAATAAAACTCTACTTATGAACAGAAACGAGATGACTTTCATAAATTGCACTGAAAAATTACACATTTTTTTATAAATAAATATTAAGCGTAAATTTATGCAAGCACCATCTGTCGAAAAAATTATTATTGAAGCTTTATTGAATTATTTTTGGTAAGATTCAGGACGAATATTTCGTATGCTCCCACTCGATTTTTGTTTTTAAAGAAATACCGTCTTCAGAATGTTTAGGCCTGAATTAATAAGTACACACGAGATATCAAAAAGTGCGTGCGGGTGAAATAGATACCCCCACCAAATCTATTCAATCTACAATTCATTCATTGAATAAGTACTGAATATTCCATTTGAAAATACTTTGACAAACGAACAGAGGCGCTTACAAAAAATCAACTTCAATTTTCTTAATTTACACTTTGAAAAATATCTTTTGCTCTAAAAACAACAACAACAACAACAATGATAATAATAATAATAATAATAATAATAATAATAATAATAATAATAATAATAATAATAAGAAGAAGAAGAAGAAGAAGAAGAAGAAAGCTATCAAAATACAGGACCTTGAAATCGAAATCTCAAAAATGTGGTGCATGGGAACATCAACAATCTCTGTTGTAGTTGGAGCCCTCGGATTGGTTGGAAATTATTCCAGTAGACTAATTGAAGAGATTCCTGGAAGCCCATGCCTTAAAGAAATACAAAAAATTGTTCTCACGAGTACATACCACACCTTACTTAGGGCTTTACTATGTAAAATATATAAATTTTTTTTTAGTGGAAAATGTCATGATGCCATTTCTAACCTTAAATCTCTGGGCGGGACCCGGAACGAAATGTGTACACACCAGAAATCAAAGGAAATAAAAGGATAATAATAACAACAACAACGACAACAATAATAATAATAATCATAGAATAACCATAATTTAAAAAGCAATTAAGGAAATATTAAAAGATCTTCTGACATATTCTAGTCCTGAGTGAGAGTTATAGTGTTTCTCTAATGTTGTTTTTGTGGTATTTTTTCTTGATTAAAGTTTTATGTTTTATTCAATAAATGATTAAAAATGTGTTGGACAATTTGTGGAATGGTTCGTGTCATAAAAAGTTAACGCCTTGAATAAAGTCAATGAGAAAACTAAATAAAAGGCAAGATACATTTTCTCTTGGGCATTCCAATAAACCAACGTTTAAAATTAACATCCATAGAAATGAAAACATTTACAGCAAATGGAAGATTATAGCGATTAGCCGTCAGAGTAGAGATCAATGTTAATATGAACCAGTGTATTCATCGTAATATGACTTTTTAAGCGAGCAGTTGATAGTAAGTCTGCTTTTATTTAGCACATCCACGTTTCTAATGATTATTTATAGTCACTAAAAGTTGAAAGTTTGCGCGTCACACGTGAAATATCGTTCTAAAAAACAAATCAAGAACTTGTAGCGGACCGCGGGGGTGAAGATGTGAAGAGATATCAGAAGGTTAAACTTTCCTGCTGGGCGGTCCAGCTACATGAGAATGTCGGACATTAAGTCCTAAGAAGACAAAGAAAACAAAGAAGACCGATATATATGGGTAAATAAATATATATTAATAACGAGTTACACAAAGACATGAAAAGTTACATAGTGCTTTTATGGAGAAATTATGTGTGTGTGTTGTGTTGAGTGTTCGTACGTACGTGTATTGTTCTTAGCGTGTTCCCAGAATTTGGGAAACGCTGTATCTGTGAGAGGTCACATATTGGTGTAAGTGGGAAAAGAACGATTTTTACCTCGTCTCCGTGCGAGGTAGCGGCCTGAGAGAGAGAGAGAGAGAGAGAGAGAGAGAGAGAGAGAGAGAGAGAGAGAGAGAGAGAGAGAGAGAGATCAGCCAGTATTTATTGCCAGGGGAGAGAGACCCCTGTTGAAGGATTAAGGAACTGAGGAGGAGCTAACTCCGATATACTAGAAGCTGAATAATATTGGCAATTTGCAGTATGACATGTTATCAAAGAAATTTGATGAATTAAAATTCGACGCATCAAGGAGAATTTATTTTGGGAGAAAATTGCTGATATGACAGCTTTTGTTGTTGGGTGTTATTTCTTGTTGGTATGACAGCTTTACAAAACCATTGTAAGGCACTTCATTTATTTTATACATTGGAATATTTCTGTAATTTTTAAAGCAAAACAAATATTCTTTAAAAAGAGGAAAATGCAGCATCAAAATTTTAGTCTTTACAAAATATTTTGTCGATATCTTGAATACTATTTTTATCAGCCATTTTATGTATAAAACATATCTATCTATCTATCTATTATGCCTTAAACATGTGTCTTTATCAGTAAAAAAACACCTATGCTTCTGTTTGTGTCTTGTTTATTCATTTTACAAATTGTAATCAACTGAAACGCGAAAAACTGTTTATGATTCAAGCTTACATTTCAATAATCGATATTTCTAGATATCCTGAGAATTGATTAAATCTTTGATTGCAGAAGATCTTAATTCTCATGAAAAGACATACACCACACAAGTCAAAATTGACATCGGAATTGTTTAATGATTGAATTTTCAAATATTAAAATACATGGAAAAATTTATTTCATATGAAACCATATAGTTTGTTCAGATTTATGGAGAACAGGAAAAACATTTGATTTAATGAAAGAATACAGCGGAATTTTCCTCGGTTTAAAAAAACAGATAAAGATCATGACAAGAGAAACTGTTTATTTTTGTTCAAGTCAAGATTTTGATTAAAACAAGTGGATTCAAAAAGATTTAATGCTGTGAAAAAAAAAAAATAAAAAAATAAAAATAAAAATAAATTGAAGAAGAGATAAAGTGGAGAAAATATAAAACTTTCTCCAGAGAGAGATCGTGTCTCCTGTGCGTCAGTTTGAAGGTTGATGTCAAAAACCCAAATTTAAATGAAAAAATAAACCGTCAATCAAACTTAAACTTTACCCGCATACGATCTTAAATCAATATATTTAAATTACAATTTAATACACTAAATAACACACAGGACTAAACTCCCGATCTCTCTCTCGGCTTCTTCAAAGGAAATCAACAACATACCCACTCAATGAAGCAGACGATATCATAAACAACTATACCGTTAGTGCTCACAAACCAAACATTTATTTCAACAAATCATAATTACATGCATATTGGTCCATATGCTACGTGGGTAACAAACAAAAATGAACAAAAGGATTTTTACTTACAAAACAATGTTGTCAGCAAGTAGACAACGCAAACATCATTCAACTTTTTCTTTACAACAAACAATATTGTTAAAGCATTTTCTTTTTTTTACAATCAATTCAATTTCTTCTGTTTGTGTCTTCTTTCTTCAAATATTTTCTTTTCTTTCTATGAGACTCTTTTTCACTTCCTCTGGAGCTGAAAGGGTAAATTGAAAAAACACAAATCCTAACCTAGTCTAGGATCTTAAAAACTTATTCCATGAAGCATATCTTTCAAAATATGTTAAAACTTTAGCTTTGGAATTCATTTAAATCTTATTCTTTTAAATCTTATTTTAATATAAAGAACGTGAACAGGGGCGGAATTCCTGGCATCGATTGACTCCGTAAAACAAATAAAAACGTTGATTCTCCGAATCAACAAACAAATCAAATGAAACCATTCCCCTTCTAGGGAATAAAATTACTTCTTTTAGCCTCGGAACTCCACCGAAGCCAACCAAATCTCCTCTTCCAAATCTCACAAACAAACAAACTGCAGCTACGGAACTCCACCGAAGCCGATCAAATCTTCTCTTTAAAGATTTTCAAACATAAACGAAAATTAGCTACGGAATTCTACCGAAGCCATTTAAATTCTTCTCTTCAAAGCTTTTCAAATACAAACGAATATCAGCTACGGAATTCTACCGAAGCCAATTAAATCTTCCAACAAAGCCCTTCGATGCGTAAACTCACTCTCCCCTGTTCCCATCCATAAACTAATCAGTAATATAGCTATTAAAAGCTAAATAAAAATTAATTCTATAATATTTAAAGGCAAATAATTCGATACTGTAATTCGAACTATTTAAGGTAACATTAATTTACGTGGCCAACTATAGTAGTTCACCACGGAGCCAGAATAAGGACGTCCGTATCGTCCGACGACAAAGTTCTGACTGAAGACAAAATCTTCTGATACAACGGACTCGCTTTCAGCTGCCAAATTCCATGACAATGGGGCCATAAATTTTCCGACCGCCCCATCCACAGGCCACCGACCCCAGACATTAAAACAACATATCATCTCTAATACCGAAGTCGTTGCAAGCCCTCTTCTCACCTCATGTTAAATCTCTGTCAACAAAGATTTCCAAAAAACACTCAAAACAAGAATCTCACCACCGAAGTCACTGAAAGGTGACCTCTCGCACTTATGTTAAATCTCGGTCAACAAAAATTTCCAAACTGCTGTTATAATAGAGACATTTTTATAAGCAGGTTCAAATCAGTTAAAAGGGATAATTTGCAAAAGTCTGTCAAAATCAGCCAATTTTAAAAAGTTAAAAAATCCCGCTTTCGTTGGCTAAAATCTGGAAATTTTCTAATAAGAATTTAATCAAATTCTCTATTAGGCTGAAAAAAAAAAAATAAGCACGTGACTTTTCAAAATGATGATCTTGGAAGTAGTGAAAATTAATATTCGGAAGAAATTAATAATATTGCAGCGTTTTTGACGGTAAATCAACCCGTACATTTTTTTTACGAATGTGTAAGCAAACGAAAAGCAACAAGAGAAAAAACATACACACAGAAAAATAACTTTTTATAACAAGAATAATATTTATATTTTGTATGTAAATGATATACATGAATAATTTATAGGAGTTACTTCCCTTTGACTGGAATTTATTTTTTTTATCTAAGCTCATAAAAAGTTGAATGTTCACTGTGAGAGAGTTCCTGCCCTCTAACAGATATATATATAGCAAGAAGTTCACGTGAGGAAGTACTATATTTGCGTTGTGCTGAATTCAATTTCGCGGAAAAGAATGAAAGTGGTTTCTTCACATTATCACTCTCCTGGTGTAGTACGACCCCTACAGTATCAGCAGATGCGTCCGTAGCATGAGTAAGTATCGCTACTTCACTATCCGAAACGTAAGATAGTTTGGTGGTGTAATTAGCTAGGACTTCCTTGGGATTATTAAATGCGGACAGTACATCGTCAGTTAGAATAATCTTGCTGTGCTGATTCATGATTTTGTAACAAGTTTGTCAACAGAATTACCATTTGCGAACAATGAGATAAGAATTGCCTGTAGTCGTTAACTAAACCAAGAAATCTACGTAGCTGTCGAAGTGTAGTTGGTTGTAGGAAGTTCTGAATGGCTTCGACCTTATGAGAGAATTGGTGACTTTACTTGTGCAATTGTAAATACCCATGGGAATGATCTATGTAATCTCAGGTTTGATGTTAACGATTTTTCACCATAGGTTTCTATTCGAGAATCGTTGGCAGCTTGGAGGTTGTATGATGTCGCTTTGGTCGCCATATTTGCTGTAGGCGAGATCACACTAACTTGTATGTCCATGTCAACTATAAATAGGTAACTAGAATTGGCGTCTTTAACATAAAAAAAGACGGTTAATATAAGGGTCGGGGGCCAGAGGTTAAGTCATCTGTTGAAAGTTGTCCGAAGTATACGTGCTGAGAAAGTTGTCAGCCAAAATTTCCCTGAGAAAAAAAGTATAATTGTGAGCAATTGTAAAGGCAGAAGATGACGTCAGGAAGGCTGACATCATATAATGGCTCCTCCCCAAAGATGAAGGAATCTTTCAAAATTGGAAGTGTGAAATAGAAAACGAAAGAAAGAGACTGGTTGAATTTTAGGAGATTTGCATAAAACCCACCTATTCGCCAACACCACACCAGTTGGAAGGAACACCCATAAATACAAGCACCCACGAGAGCCAAAGCCAGTTGCAGTCGGAGGCAGTTGCCATTGGAGTTGCAGTGAAGTTGCGACGGGGAATTAGAGATTTCTGCCATAACGCTATTTTGCCAACCTAATGAAAATAATAATAATTTTCTGCTGAAGAAGAAAAACTCCGACGAAATTCTTGTGCCGTCCGTGAAAGTACAAATAACAGTACTTGAAGTTAAATCCAGTTGTCGCTGAAGAAAGACAACGACGATAAACCTTGTGCCGTTCTGGAAAGTACAAACCACATTACTTGAAGATAAATCCAGTTGTCAAGTCTGGCCACCCTTAAAGAAGTTACCCGAAATTTTCGTTGTGTCGCCAAATATTAGAACGGGTTGGGAAAAGAAGAAAAAGAAAACAAAAAGAACTGTAACTATATATATTTTTTATATTTTGATATAAACATCATATAGTGACTTATTTAGGCATCGTCCATTTTATTTTTCAATGTTGTGTGCGCGTATTCAACTCCTTGGTTTAGCGTGGTTGAGATACCCCAGTGATAATTCGGCTTGACTCTCTTAAGATCAAAAATCACAACGTGGGTAAGAGAGGTCATAGTTGAAGAGGTCAACTTAAAGACCAGCTGCTGTGTCAAACGCCATCAACGACCAACGAGTGTGGACTGACGGCTTGTTCTCCGATACCAGGATCTATCCTGACCAAAGACAGCATGCCATTTCCTCAAAGTATCCCATATATATATTCGCCATTGCTGGTGATAATGGCGAGCCCATTGCTAAGCCCTGATCCTGTCGATATATGTGTTATCCCATTCCAAAGTGTGTTTGTGTACAGAAAGTCAACATCTCCATCAGATTATCTATTGGAATACTGGTCCGTTCTCCTAGGGATGAGTCAGAGGCCAATCTGTTTCCTCTGTGTGCACCTTGGTGAACAAACTCACCATATCCAAGTTCACCATTTGGCTAGATAGGAAGAGGGCATTTTTGTTTATTTCCACAAAGTGGGCGGAGTTTTGGACATATGAAGGTGACTTTCCGATCAATGGGTCAATTATATCTACAAGGAAGCGACTCGGAGGGTGGCACATAGAGCCTTGACAACTAACAATCGGCCTGAGTTGAATACCGTCTTTGTAAATCTTACGGAGACCGTATATATGAGGTAGCTTGGTGTAACGCTGCGACAACTGCCTATACATCTTAGGTGCGAAGTGATCCTTGTTCTTGATTAGTATCTGTGACAGTTTTCGTTCCGTTTTCATTGTAGGATCCTTTTTTACTTTGCTACCATTTCAAATGAGGTTTTCCAGCTTTCCTGTATAATCTGATTTGTCCATCACTACAGTAACATTGCTTTTGTCAGCCGGTAGTATGATTATGTTTTCGTTATCTGTAGGGACCCGATTGCCAGCCTCTCCAGTTTCATGATGTTTGACTTGGGCGGCTTGGCTTTCTCCATTGCCGGTCTCACCCTCCATCTTAGCTCATTCGCCTTCCATCTTGAGACAGTCGAATCCATTACGTTCACTTGCTAATATCCTTGGGAAATGTATGAATCCTCTTCTTCTCTTACCCCCACCAGCTATGGGTAAATAGCAGAAACAGACCGGGTTCTATAGCCTTGGATAGCAACTGGTCTACCGCAGAAAGAAATGGCAACTTACTGCAGGAAAAAATCTGCCTAGTCAGTCATGTATTGAAAGATACATGATCGCCTAAGCGTGTATCAAGCATGGCACATAACAGACTGAGAGTGGCCAGGTTATTCTACTCAGATGATACCGGATTCAGATGACACTCGCCCAACGCAAATATTTGTTTGGATCTTTTCAATTGAATAGACAGAGATAACAGAAAAAAAGTTACCTCACTATTGTTATGGTCCAAGTTCCTTATACCACGGTGATGGTCCAAGGTAGAACCAATGAAGAATAACTCGAATACAGGTATGGAATAACACAGATATATTACAAACAGAAATATGTACAAAGAAGTAGAAGTATTAGTAATGAATATCAGATAAGGTTAGAGTGAACTATGTTGTTTTGACAAGTATCACTATTCCAATGTCTTACAGTAATCGTCTGACTGCGACTGTCTCTGCACTGTGACAGTGCAGTATTTATGATGTCCGGAATAGTCCATTATTATTATTATGGGTAAGTTCCCACAACAACTATATTTGAAGCAGAAAGTTTTAAAATAGTATTTTATCAAGTTATAAATATTTTATTGTCCCAGATTCCTTATACAAGTGTCATATATTTAAAATTTATTTGATAAGTTTCCCCATATTGTCAAATGAAGAAGAATCCATCAATGTCCACCGTAGAATTTTTTAATAAAAATTTAGTATTATTAGGTTTATAAAAATTCACTATTATGTTTAAAATTAAAATAAAACTCGGTATTAATTAATAATCCATTTTTACGTTTTGACCCCACCTAAAAATGGGAGGTGTGGACATTCAGTAATTTTGCAATTGCATCGGTGATATTTTATGCATGAGTAATTTATGATTTCTATCTAATCTTTGCTAGTGACCAAATAACAAATTAGTTGACAAAATTAAAAATCGATCTTTTACACAATTTGTCGAAAGAGTTATGAGAAGCAGTTTTTCAAATATTTCTTTCGATAGAAATTGTTGCATGTTTCCTAAATTAATTCCAACTAAATTCAACACGTTTAAATATTTATCAGTTAATTGTCCGAGTCAAGAAATTTAAAAAGCGTAACGTCACTGATAACGGATTTAAAAAAAGTAATCATCGTTTAAGAAAAAAACAAAAAAGTGTTCCGATTGTTGAACTGGATTAGTATAAATAATTGGATGTTGCAAAGGACACCGCCCAGACAACTTCTTCAATTCTCCGTCATTACTGGATTTCTTGTTGCATCTAGTAGCATTTCCTGCCAATTCATGAACCTTATTATTAGTTTTAATTTATTGTGTTTGAACGTTATTGTTGACGGATACCTATATTCGCAGAGAAGCTTTGATATTTAATTAAACAGTATTTTTTTTATCCAACTACACCTAGCGGCCTGAATATTCTAGAAACCTTGACAGAAAAATGTGTCCTCCGGCTCCGGCGGGATTCGAAACTACATCCCTTAGGGAACCGTCATTGGATCTGACGTGCTTGATCGCTCAACTACGTAGAATTTCCAGTCAAACAAAGCCCGAACAATGCCTTTTGAACACACTTCTCTAAACATCCATACGTGAAATAAAGTTACTTACCCTAAAGAAATTTCGTTGTCACTGCATATAGTTTTCCCTTCGTTTCCGCGGTTCTCATATTCGCAATATTTCTAATGATTAAAGTAAACTGAAGTTACACCCATCGTTGGATGCGTGCTGTGGTGTAACAGATAACTGCTCGGAATGAGAAATCGTAGAGCTGAGTTTGAATTCTAAAGCCTAAAAATGACTATGATTTACCATTCTTTATCAAAATGTCACTTGCATTCATTTCTTCAATAAGAAAAGTTTAATCAATCATATTTAGTTTTTTCTCTTGCACACAACAATAGAAATATTTTCATGAGAAGATAACTCTGAATAGATAAACTTTTGCATGTCGCAGCATTGACATTTTAAATCCCATTTTTCTATTGTATTTTTAATTCATAATTTGTTTAATTGTATTTAATTTTAATTACATGAAAAGATATTTTCGCATGAAACCATATTGGGAATAGTTGCAAATTTTGTCTGACGAACAGAAAGAAAAAAATGTGATTAATTCGGAAAATAAAACATCAAATGCGTGGAAATATTTACAACTTTTCCTACTCTCATCTGGTATCAACAGATTTTTCCTAGGTGACCAAGCATGATTCATGATGGTCTATAGATAAAACTGATAGGTTTCATTTTATTTTTATTTATGAAATAATGACTGCTTTTTTCTAATGTTTGGATAGCGTTCGTCGTCGAGAGGTCGCGTCCTGGTTCTGGTTTTATCTATCTAGGTACCTTAAACGAGATAAGGCTTAAAATAAATTTAAAAGAATGGAAATCTTAATGCCTTTCTTTTATTTTTAATTTCAAGCTAATAGATTGAATTTAATATTTCCTACGAGAAAATACTTCGCTTTATTTAAAAAAGAATTTAAGTTGACTGGAAGAGTTTTTTTATTTTTATTTTTTAGTCATCTATCATTACAATGTAATTCTCATTATAAAAAATCTTTGAAAAATAAAATATACTTTTCTAAAACTTTATTTGAGGAATAGTGGCTGATTTTGAGTTTAATTCATCTTGAAACAAATATTATTTTAAGTTTAAAACATTGCAAAAAATGCATTTTTTAACACGGCGGTAGCTGTAAGGTATTGACAGAGTAACCGACAGATGGAGGTTTATCTCATTTTTTTTCCTACTGTGGACAGATCTCTAAAAGAATTGAATGTGTCTGTAAACGTGCCGATTTTTGTAAATTCAGAATACTCCACAGAAATGCGATGTGTAAGGTTTAAAAATAAGTTTTTAAAAGTGAAAAATCTTTCTTGATGCTTTTTTTTTCTGAAACCTTACTTGAGGAATATTAGCTGATTTAAAGTTTAAATCATTTTTATTTGAAACAAATATTACTCTCAAAATATCAGAGAAGTGCATTTTTAACACGGCAAAACCTGTTTATTTAAGTTGTAGACAGGTTGACTGACAAACGGAAGTATAATTTTTTTCTCCGGTGAATATTTATAAAAATTACTCGAAGAATATAACGTAGGCGTTTTTTTAATGTTTAAAGTTTAACTACATAGTAATTTTAAAAAATTTAGGAAAATATATTTTTATTGATTTTTTTAGCTGCTTTTGCTTTAAATCTAGTTATCACACTTATTTTCTGATAATGTCGTGTTTGAACGTCCGTATTTACAAAAATCGAAATTTTAACAAACATTTCGAAAAGAGGTAAATTTCTGTACTTCCTTGATTTTAATACCTCCAATTGACTATCCCTTTTTTTGTTTAGGAGTTCTTGCAATATTTTTGTACACCATCAGCACTGTATATCATTTGCTGATATTATGCCGTTAAGATTGTGTCCAGCAATAATAAGTCCTGGGAAAACTTCTAATTCTCTTAGGTTCACCTTGCTGTAAGGATTAAATAAAAATGGTAAGACGTATAATTCAAATTGTTTTCTATTCTTGACTACTGGCTCAATTTATAAATTTTCTATCCCTATGGTTTTCTCCCAGTAAATGTTCTAGGGTATTCTAATATATTTGCCAAATATATCAAGTTTTATCCGTAAATTGTAAATCGAAAAGTAAAACCCATCTCCGAACTGCTCCTCTCCAATAAAAGACATGAAATTATTGTTGAACTTCTTTAGTTGGAAGTACATTAATAATCTGAAATACATATATTTCCTGAATAATGTCATGGCATTTGTTATATTTTCCTCTGAATAGAATAATTTTCCTTATCAGAATTTCTATTTTCATGAAATAAAATGTTTTTCAGAGAATCAAAAGAAACATTTAACAAGCATCTTGAAATATTCAATAAGCGTCATGTCTTCATAATTTAGTTGTAGAACTTAATTAGCATCAAGAGTAACTTCAAAAAACTTCCCAATAAAGTGATATTTTTGTTGAGTTTCACCCTTTGTTTCCTGCTTCATGTCAAAAATATTCAATTGTACAAATTTTCGTTATTCCGATTTTAAAATTTACTAAAATAATGGTAATACTAAAAAGGTGAAAATTGACATTGATCTGACATCGTTCAACTGATTGCAAAATGAAAAAAATCATTTAATAATAGTTACACACGAAAAAGGCATTTTGAAACGCCTTTAGAAAGATCTTTTACGAACAAACCCACTTTTCTAATAAAATAATTTTTAATTACTGTCGATCTTCCTTAAATTCCATTATTTTTTGCAATTTTTTAATAGTGGGTTACATCCATATTTCGGAAAGGAAAAAATTGTAATGAACAAAAAACAAAAAAAGATGAATATATAGTAGAATTAGAATTTCTTTTTAGGACAAAAGAAATGAAAAAATACTTTCCTTATTCAAACTCTTGCGATAATTTCACTACTCAATACAGAAACAAAACAATTACAAGTAGAAATGTTTAAATAGGAATGGCCATGTTAATATTGTTTTCAGTATTATCTATTATTCCATTGAACGCACGTGATTCAAGCAAAGAGAAATGGAAATATTGAAAGTAGATGCAAGTTTCGTTAAAATTGATTAGTCTAGACAATAGTTATTGCGAATAATTACAGGATAACAGCATTTCAGTAAGTATACATTTATAACAACGTACACTAAAACAGTGCAAATTTGTAATTTACTCACCTCGAATAAATTCAAGTAAAATACGCGCGAAAAAACATTGACCTTCCGTTACGTTTTAACAAAGAGAAAGCATATCATGAATCAGAAAAAAAAACATTTAAAAAAATTATTGGCCCTAAAAAGGGCCTTTTTTTTGTTGCATCTGTAGATAAAAAATGTGAAAAGATGAAATTAAGCCCTCTCGCCACGGATACGACGGGCAAGTTGGATATCCTTGGGCATGATGGTCACACGCTTGGCGTGGATGGCGCACAAGTTGGTATCTTCGAAAAGACCCACCAAGTAAGCCTCGCTAGCCTCCTGTAAAGCCATGACGGCAGAGCTCTGGAAACGGAGATCGGTCTTGAAGTCTTGAGCAATTTCACGTACCAGGCGCTGGAATGGAAGCTTTCTAATCAGAAGTTCGGTGGATTTTTGATAACGTCTGATCTCACGCAGAGCAACGGTACCCGGCCTGTAACGATGAGGTTTCTTCACTCCACCAGTGGCAGGAGCGCTGCCTTTGTAGCCAGCTGCTTACGAGGCGCTTTTCCTCCTGTGGATTTACGAGCGGTTTGCTTTGTACGAGCCATAATGTTGTGTCATAAAAAGGCTAGCGAATACGGGTTTTTATGTACATGGCCACTGCGGCTGCTGCTGGTTTCCAAAAAAAAAACGAAAAACATTTTGACAGACACCGTATCTTCATTGGCCCTTTTCTATCACATGATACGCTCTCTACTACGTCCGCCCATAATCAGATTAAAGCTGTATAAATTTGAATGTTTCATGACTCCAAGTCATTCAACCGATTAAAACTTCATCATGTCTGGTCGTGGAAAAGGAGGAAAAGGATTGGGAAAGGGAGGCGCCAAGCGTCATCGCAAGGTACTCAGAGATAACATCCAGGGTATCACCAAGCCCGCTATCCGCCGTTTGGCTCGCAGAGGTGGTGTCAAGCGTATCTCTGGTCTGATCTACGAGGAGACACGTGGTGTCCTTAAGGTTTTCCTTGAGAATGTTATCCGTGATGCCGTCACCTACACTGAGCATGCCAAGAGGAAGACTGTTACCGCCATGGATGTGGTCTATGCCCTGAAAAGACAAGGCAGAACTCTCTATGGGTTCGGAGGTTAAATTTGGAAAAACTTTACTCTCAACGGCCCTTTTTAGGGCCACCCACTTTCTACGAATTTATTCAAACGATTGCAAGATATGTGTCACTTATTTAAGGATGTTTACAGAATTATATTTTTTAAAATGAAAAATAAGCAATCTAATATTTTATTTGTTTTTAAGCACTTTAGCCTTAGGTTTAAAAATTTCAATTACTAAAATAAATTAGACTAAGCTAAGATATAAAGATTAAATAACATAAAATTTCATAAGAGAGGTGCCTATAATCTTTCTTTACGTCCATCTTTTTATGGTTATCTGACATTTTGCACAACTCTTGAAATATGTGACTTCTTGATGTCATGTATGAACATCAGTATAAAATAAAAATGCGTGATACAATTTCACTTCATAAAGTACAGTTATTAAATTTGTAAAGTTTTTTTCAGGCAGTTTTGTCCTTAGAGTATTATTCATTTCTAATTAAATATCTTGTTTTGCATTTTTTAATTCACGATTCGAAACATTTTTTGTAGCCGGGGGTCCTATTTTACAAAAATTTATGACATGTAGGTTTTTGTATTTTACAATTCGGAGCTTATTTCCGGTACCTCGTTCGATTTTACAAAAGAAATTGATTTAAACTTTTACTCTTTGCTAATATAATCAAAGATACAACTTTTGAATTTCTCGAGTTTTCATAAAATTAAGTGGGCTAACATGTAAAAAGAATTTTACCGTGTCTTACTAAAAAAAGATTTCGTTCATTCCTGTACATTCGGAAAGTTTCATTAGAATTAAAATTCGGAAAATATTTTATTTTTGCAGGAATTTCTAGATGAATATATCTTTCACTGGAAAAAAATTTCCTAAAATTTGCTGTTATTTCATAGACAATCCGCTGACGCAAGAAATAATTTTTTTTAATCAAAATTGTTCTAAGAAGGATGAAAAAAATTACTAAAATCATTGGTTATTTTAATAATCACTTCGGTCTTTTCTAAAAGTTTTGGCCGATAAAAATTAAGTTTGGGGCATTTACTTTCCTTTCATAGAAACCCATTTTTCGGCAAATTAGTGAATATCCCTACATTTATATGCTTAAAGTCATTCTTTAAAATTGTATACATTTATCATTCTTTAATTACAGGACAGATTCATAATTTTTCTAGTTTGAGAATAAAATAAATATTTTGATTATGAAAATTTCCAATTGACTGAGTTAAATTAATATGCGTGCGCTTGCTATGAATCTTTCCTTCATTATCATTTATGTTTTTTACGTGAAATCGAGGGCAATCACATTTGCTCTCGTATGAACAGGTTTGAAAATGTATCAGTCAGTTTTGCCAAGTCATGTGTATGAGAAAAGAAAATTAATTGCACGTCATGTGACTAAATAGGAAATTAGTCAGATGAAAAGAACATTAAAAGATCTTTTATGCAATTTGCCGAAAGGAATTTAAAGAGCATTAACGTAACGGATTCAATTATTAGTGTCAGGGTAAAAAAAAATAAAAAATAAAACTACAAATGGTTGAACTGAATTAGTACAAATAATTAATGCTTTTGTTTAAAAGTGCATCTAATGAGCAGTAATGTAAATACAGATTTATTTTACATACATTTTTAGTTGACAGAATTATCTTAAAAACTGTCTATATCTCTGAGATGAGGTATTATGTACATTATTCAGACTATTATCCTCATCTTTGTCGCCATATTTATTACAACGTTTCGGCCGTTGTACGCTCCGGCCTTCTTCGGGTGGTTGGAATGTCGAACTGAACCCTTTATTTCGCTCACTGGGGTAGACTGTTCTAGTTCCACGTGCCATGTTTAATAGATGTCAGTTATAACTATCAGTTTTCCTCAAGGACACATGGCACAGTGGATAAAGGCGTTAGATCCAGTGACAGAACCCACAGAGTGTGAGTTAAAATACGTGGATAAGGCAGTGGAAAACTTTCAGAGGGAAATTAACAGAAGATAACTGATAAAGATGAGGATAATAGTTCGAATAATGTATCTTAAAAAACATTTAAAACTATTGAACAACGTAAGATATTTTTTATATTTAGCTTTAAGGAAATTTTACTAATAGTTCATTTGAAATTTATAAATTGTAACAAATTTATTACAATTTACTAATTTAAAATGCACTATTTAGTAAAATTTGTTTTTAAAAACATTAAGATATCAATGTAAAATAAATTTTGTAAAAATTTTCTTGCTTTCATTTATGCAAAAACGAAAGAGTCAGTTCAAACATAGGAAAACTTATGTCTCACCACATCACGAGAATATAATTAGAAACGAGTTTTCATTGATTTTAAAAGCATTGGACCAAGTAATCATAAAACTTATTCGCTTCGTGTAATAATACAATCTTCGTAATCATCTATTTGGCCTAATGCAATATCAAGTTAAAGTTTATCAAATTAAAAAAGAAAAATAAACGGCTATCGCATGTAATCAATTGAAAAGAACATGAAAGTTTGTGTGGCCCTGAAAAGGGCCTTCTAGTTCTGGCGTTTTTCTTTTTTTTTTAGTTAGCGGCTTTTGGGATCTTCTTGGGCAGAAGAACAGCTTGGATGTTGGGAAGAACACCACCCTGGTCAATGGTGACTCCAGACAACAGCTTGTTCAATTCTTCATCATTACGGATGGCCATTTGCAAGTGACGGGGGATGATTCTGGATTTCTTGTTTCTAGCAGTATTTCCTGTCAACTCAAGAACCTCAGCGGCCAAATATTCCATAACGGCTGCCAGGTAGACGGGAGCGCCGACTCTCTGTGCATAGTTTCATTTGCGGAGGAGACGATGGATACAAGTTGTATCTATTGTCTCCGCAACCAACGGGGAACTTAAGTCCTGCACGGGATGTGCGTGTCTTGCTCTTTCCCTTAACTTTACCTCCCTTACCACGTCCAGACATTGTTGAGTAGCGACAGAATTTGCCATAGACGTACAAAACGTGCCACAAGGACTAAAAAGTGGGGTGGGGGAAAGACTGGTCTTCTCTAGTCCTACCTCAAAACTAACTAGCCTCATTCGTTGACCCAGTCGTACTTACAATTTTCCTTTCACCATAACAACACATTTACTCTTCGCTGTCACAACACAATCACTAAAGCCACATTTACTCGATGAAAAGCCCTAACATGAATTTTTATTTACAAAATCATCGAAGGATGGGGGAAAAAATAAAAAACCCAGTGTTTACAATGCAAAATATGTATGTACAAGAAACTAAACAAAACAATATTAGTAGTAGGACCCTTCCAAAAATGTGGCAGAAATCTCGATTAACTGGGATGAACAAATCCAGAGAACAGAGACATCTGTCACCTAAAAAGTGGGGAGGGCTGGAGACAAGAAACTAAAAAGGAGGACAAAGAAAGGCGGGACTTTTGTACTTGCATGGGGTGGGGGAAAGACTGGTCTTCTCTAGTCCTACCTCAAAACTAACTAGCTACGTTGCTGAGGAGGCCAACTACAACTAGCTTTAAATAGGCTCACAGTAGCTCCTGGCAGCTGCTGGTATTTTACCGCTCTCATTAAAACAAAGAACTCTTTCGTATTATTTTGACCAATCAGAGAACCAGAAACTGTTGACTCTCGTTGACTATCGCTGGAGCCTGCTGCTATAGTATATAATGAATACGAACTAGACAGTCTTCATCGAAAATCTCATTCGCAAACATGCCTCCCAAAGCGAGCTCCAAAGGTGCTAAGAAAACTGTAAAGGCTAAGCCAGTCCGTGCCGATGGTAAGAAAGTTAAACGTAAGAAGAGGAAGGAAAGCTACTCTATCTACATCTACAAAGTGATGAAACAAGTTCATCCCGATACCGGCATTTCCAGTAAAGCCATGTCCATCATGAACAGCTTTGTCAACGATCTGTTCGAGAGAATTGCCGCTGAATCTAGTCGTCTGGCCCATTACAATAAACGTTCAACCATCACCAGCCGTGAAGTTCAGACCGCTGTCCGTCTTCTTTTGCCCGGAGAATTGGCTAAACATGCCGTTTCTGAAGGAACCAAGGCTGTTACCAAATACACTAGCACCAAGTAAACCTGATACGGTTTTCATCATACAAACGGCCCTTTTCAGGGCCACTCATATTTTCACGAGAATTACTTGACGTCTACATATGCGATTTTGTTTTCTTTCTTTTCTAAATATATTTTTAGTGGCGGAAAAGTTATAATGTGATACCCTGAAAGCATTGGAATTATTTCAATTTATTTATTATCTATTTTGTAATTTATGAAAAGTAACGATTT
Organism: Acanthosepion esculentum; assembly: GCA_964036315.1. Classification (NCBI taxonomy): domain Eukaryota; kingdom Metazoa; phylum Mollusca; class Cephalopoda; order Sepiida; family Sepiidae; genus Acanthosepion; species Acanthosepion esculentum. Next base: position 5,428,458 of record OZ038483.1, on the reverse strand, counting down.
TATATCCGTATTAAAGCTAGGCCGTAGGATCCTGTTTAAAATATCAAATGACAAATCATGATTTGGACATGGAATCCACGTGCTTTGTGTCGCTAGCTTAAAAGATTTTTAAATGTAAAAATAATTCATAAAGTTATCTTGGATCGCATCTTGCCACCTTTCAGGATGCATAAAAGCGCACCGGTTGTGAATTTGTAAATAATTAATATTTCTGTTTAAAGTTAATCTTCGTATGTAATATTGACTAATAATTTAAATACAATTTAATTCTTAAGTTTACACAAATGATCGGACAATCACCGACATGAAAATGTATTTTGACATAAGGATATCTCATGTATGACAATTTGTATATTATTCGTTTTCATTTCTCATGAAGTTGACACACATCTTGGATTAGCGAGCATTTTTCTCTTTTTAATTTACAAAACAAAAATAATTCACTTTAATAATATTTTGAAATCTTTAATCAATATGAAACACATTGTTTTTTTTATTCTTAAAAGTGCAATGAGAAATTAAAGTAATAAATAACTTAATAAATCATGTCATGACTGTAATTTTTTCTGTTAGTAGACAATATATATTTATTTTATTTTATTGAAATAAAAATAATTTTGTCAATTATTAAGAACAGAAAATAATAAAATATCTTTTGATTTGCCTGTGAAATTTAAGCAACACCACAGAAATAGTGGTGTTGATTTAAAACGACGAAGTTAATTTCCATTAGATAGATTCCCCTTTTCATTGTATACAGCTTTACGTTCGATTCTGCAGTTCCATATATTAGCGATAGTTTAATGATTAAAGGGAAGCTACTCACACCGTTATGGTATATAATGGATAACGGTTCCGAATGAGAAACCGGAGAACTCAGTGTGAATTCTAATGCGTGCATCATGATTTACTATTCTTTCTCAAAATGTTGCTTGAAATCATTTCTTTAATAAGAAAAGTTTAATTTTATTTACTTCTTTCTCTTGCACACACTACTAAAGAAAAATATTGATGAGAAGGAAACACTTTGAATAAATAAACAACTTTTGCATGTCACAGCATTGACTTTTAGCATTTTTTATTTTTTAATTTTAATTACATGGAACGAATGTTTTCACGTGAAACCATATTGGCTACAGTTTGTGTAAATTTTGTGTTAACAAGAGGAAGCTTAGAAAATATTTAATTTATTGGGAAAATAAAACATCAGACACATGAAATAATTCCAACTTTTCCTACTCTCATCTGGCATCTCAACAGCTATGAACATTGTCTCATGTACAGCTTCTCTGTTTCTGGTCGGCTTTTATTCAGTCGGCCTAATTTCTTTTACTTCCGTGTCATCTTGAATCTTTAGCATTTGATTTTTTACTAGGTTACTATCCAATTATCTAAAACATGACTCATGATGTTAACTGATTTCAGTTTAAGGCTGTTATGATATAAACGTTTATATAAGTAGGTTCTTAAAATCAGATTAAAAAAAAATGAAAAATTGGTCAGATTCAGTTAATTTTATAGATGCGGTTTTCTTTAGTTAAAGTCTGGAAATTCTGTCAGACTATCAGGTTTTAGAATTAGAATGAAATATTTTTTTAAAAATCAAAATAAATTCCATTATAACGACTTTACAGCGCATAAATGTATATGTAAAATTTTTTACATTTGTCTTCCAGTGAGACTTAAAAGTCATAATAAATGTATATATTTATATCTATGTATGTACATATCTTGTAATGGCTGAATTCTAATGCGTAAAATGCGTGGCCCTAAAATGAGAACATTCTCATATTTCTCCAGCGTATCCATAGAGTTCTGCATTGTTTGTCTCTTCATTCATGGTGGTAACAGTTTTTTTCTTAGCGTGCTCGGTGTAGGTGACGGCATCACGGATAACATTCTCAAGGAAAACCTTAAGGACACCACATGTCTCCACGTAGATGAAACCAGAGATATGCTTTTTATATCACCTCGGCGATAGAGGGCGGATAGCGATGCACTGGATGTTATCTCTGAGCACCTTGGCGCCCACTTCCCCCCTTAACCACCCACTTTTCCAGAATGAATAATAAAATTCCATGAGAAGTACATAAAAATTAGGTATCTCTTTTAACAGTACCATCAAACAACACAGCGTGGTTCAGAAATGCTTTTCTTATTTTTTACTAAAGTAGGTAATAATTAAGTAAAACATTAAATTTTCTAATTTTCCTAAAATAACCTATGAAAAAGTATATTTTATTTTTGCATGATTTTAACGAAGAATTTAACGCGTATATTGTTTTTAGCGTGTTCCCAGAATATGGGAAATGCTGTATGTGTGAGAGGTCACATATTGGAATAAGTAAAAAAAAGAGAAAGGCCTGAGTCGAGACAGCTGGCCGCACGTGTGCGTAAGCCGTAAAAAGAGAAAGGCGAAAGGCCAGCCAGTATTTATACTCGTGGGAGAGAGACCCCTGTTGAAGGATTAAGGAAATGAGGAGGGGCTAACTGCGACAAGTTTATGTCGAATGATGTGAAAATTGCAGTAACATATTAAATGCTTTACTAGCGGTTGAAGGATATTCTTTTTTAATGGAAATCCCAAATTGATGAAAGGATATTTTTATGCTTGATTTTAAGCCACGATCAGCAAATACAGTTATCAGCTTTTAGCATCCAGTTTAAAATATGAAATGACAAAGACTTGATTTAGACATGGAAGCCATGCTTGGTGTCTTTAGCATTTTTTTTTTTAAATAATGATTTTAAATATAAAAATAATTCATAAATTATCTTCTGTTAACTTGAGGTGCATCTTATCCGTTTTAATTCATTTGACTGCTATACATAAAGATTAAATAAAGATTTAAAATTTTATAAATTATTCGAATTTAAGTTTTAAAAATAGAAACAATTCATGCAAAAACTCATTGAAAACAATTTTTTCTGAAGACAATAGTGTCCATAAAATAATTTATTCCTTCAAGAAATTAAAAATTTTCTAATAAAATAAAAATTTATTGGATTTTTTATGTTACGATTTAATACAGATTTTAGGTAACTGTGGGTTCTGTTTGAGCAAAAAACGTTAGATTTATTCTCTGAGGACTTGCCTTTGTTGAATAGCTTAATTTTTATATCTCTAACAAAGGCAAATTGGTTATCGTTGCAGATAAGTGAATCAGGGACGCCGAAGACGCCGACTGAGTTAATTTCCGGAGATGCATGAATATATCGCTTCCTCGTCTTGCTATGCATGAATAGTAGGGAGAATATAGTGCGCCCTTTATTGTTAATCCTTTTTAAAGCCTAGAAAGGTGTCAAGCATATCTCTGGACTCATCATTGTCACCATTTTTTAATTTTAATTTCGCACATGCATGTTCTTTGCTTTTTATTTTGTCGAATACACAGTATAGTAGGGTTAGTTGGACACTGTGATAAAAAGTGCGCCATGACGTAATGCAATCTACCAGAAATTCTTAAACGGCATGCTGTACTGTTTGGCATTCTCGTCAGAAACTCCAATACGAACATTTCAGAGTGTTTGGTGTTAATCTGAGGACAGTGCAGAGGATTCGGAAAGAGTTGGATGAGTCTAATGGTGATTACGACGGTACGGCAGCTTGTAAAACTCACTCTGATCGTTCTTACAAGGAAAGAACTCCCGAATCTCTTACTGATGGCCTCAGATTCAACACGAAGGCGTACACCAAGTGCTGTGAGGAGAGAGTACTGCCGTGGATTAAGAGGGTGTCTGCGGAAGATCATATATCTGGCAACAGGAATCTGCGCCATGTCACACAAGCAGCAGAACCCAGTCATGGCTGTTTGACAATCTCTGCGACTAGATCACCCCTTACATTTGGCCATCTAACTCCCCAGACTGCAACCACCCTTGATTAGTATGTGTGGGGCGCAGTTGAGCGAGTGATCAACAAAACTCTTTTTAACACCAAAGATGAACTGAAGTCAAACATTATGGCAGTATTGACCGCCCAGAAGAATTGCAGAAGATTCCGAAGTTGTCTAGAGGCTGTGGTTGAAGTCAATGGCGATTTTATTGAATAAATTTACTCTTTAGTATTTCAAGATATTTTTTGTAATTTTGGGAAATATATTTGTTAAGATGAGATGTCAGTGTTATTTTCATTTTCGCGTAATTTAGACGACAATTTTCTCATCGCACGCTCTATATATTTATTTTGCTTTCATGACTAATATAAATGTGTTAATATTAATTTCTTCCCAATATTAATTTTCACTACTTCCAAGATCATTCAGTTTGAAAAGTCACGCGCTTACTTTTTTCATCCTAATAGAGAATTTGATTAAATTCATATTAGAAAATTTCCAGATTTTAGCCAATGAAAGCAGGATTTTAAAAATTAGCTGATTTTGACAGTGTTTTGCGAATTCTTTTAACTGATTTGAACTTGCTTATATCTCTATTATAACAGCATTAAATCTTTTTAAAACATTTTTTGCCTTTTATTTAGTTTTCTCACTGACTTTATTCAAGGCGTTAACTTTTTATGACACGAACCATTCCACAAATTGTCCAACAATTTTTTAATCATTTATTGAATAAAACATTATAAATCTTTAATCAAGTAAGAAAAAAATACCACACAAACATTAGAGAGACACAATTATAACTCTTGCCCAGGGCAAGAATATGTCAGAAGATTTCCGTCATTGCTTTTTAAACTACTACTACTACTACTACTACTACTACTACTACTACTACTACTACTACTACTACTATCATTATCATCATCATCATCATCGTCCACATCATTATTATTATTATTATCATCATCATTATCATCATCATCATTATTATTATTATCATTATCATCATCATTATTATTGCTGCTTTTAGACCAAAAGATATTTTTCAAAGTGCAAATTAAGAAAATTGAAGTTGAATTTTTGTAAGCGCCTCTGTTCGTTTGTCAAAGTATTTTCAAATGGAATATTCAGTACTTATTCAATGAATGAATTGTAGATTGAATAGATTTCTGGGGGGGTATCTATTTCACCCGCACGGACTTTTTGATACCTCGTGTGTACTTATTAATTTGGGCCTAAACATTCTGAAGAAGGTATTTCTTTAAAAACAAAAATCGAGTGGGAGCATACGAAATATTCGTCCTGAATCTTACCAAAAATAATTCAATAAAGCTTCAATAATAATTTTTTCGACAGATGGTGCTTGCATAAATTTACGCTTAAAATTTATTTATAAAAAAATGTGTAATTTTCAGTGCAAGTAGAGTTTTATTATTATTATTAAAATTAAGAATCGAAAAACGTAAAGTTTAATGCCATTTTCGAAAGTGAAACTTCATTAAAAGAATTTTTTTTCATTTTAGCAACTGTTAGATATTTTTTGTTTGTTATCGCACTTTTTAAGGAAGGGGTATGATTATATATTTTATTTTTGACCAATGACCCCACATGATCTTTATTTTCCTTTAGTCTTAAATAAAAAGTATGCATTACTTTTACAAAATCCAGTCAGTTAATACTTAAATATTGAATTTTTAACTTGTTGTTATATTTTTTACGTTATTATCTTTCAAATAAAACTGAAATTTAAGTTCAAAGAAGGCATTTAAATTATTTAAAATGCTTTTTTCGGAAGTCTGAGACTGTACCTACAAAAGTTGTTTATTTATTCAAAGACTTTCCTTTTCGTGAATACTTTTCATCTTTATGTAGCGTGTGCATGATAAAGAAGTAAATAATTTTCTTATTGAAGAAAGGATTCCAAGAGATATTTTGAGAAAGAATTGTTAATCATAAAAATGCGTTGAATGAATTTTGCGATTCTAACGTCAAGTGTCAGTGGGAGTAGCTTCCCTTTAATAATTAAAAATAAGATGCACATTGTGAAATCGCGAAAATTATTAAATTTCAACAAGGGTATCTAAAAAATGTCGCACATACAAGTCAACATTTTCTGTTCATAATAATTGGAATTTTTTTTTTCACATAAAGAAAATAAATTATTTTGTTTACTAATAAGGAAATTTATGAAATGTTTTATATTCGCTTTTATGAATAAAAATAGGTACTATTGTCTTACAAAAATAAAATTCGATAAATGACTTTTTACATGAATTGTTTTAATTTTTTAAAAATTTAATTAGAATAATTTGTAATTTTTTCTTTTTCAAATCTTTTAAAATCCTGTCTTAATTTGTAGCAGGAGATATTGTTGATTAGAAATGCCTTTAATTACTTTTATGAATAAAATATATTATAAATACTATTGTCTTAAGTAAACATAAACTTTAAATCAGCTGATAAAATGTCAGCAAAGATTTGTCAATATAAACCATCCTAGCCTTTTTACTAACTATACTTACTACTAATAAAGAACCATTATTTTCATAGACTCTTGAATGAAGTCAGTGAAATGATTAGGTTTTATTAAGTTATTAATTAACGATGGAAATTTTTGGTATGAAATTATTTTTTGTGGGTGATATTCCCACTTGGTCAGCCATCAATATAGAAATCAGGGTTGTTATTGAATTCTTCAGAGATTGAATTAGAATCGTTGTATCCGACATAAACTCTCATTAAGACTAATAAATCGACTTTTATTTAGAAAAGCCTTATTTCTGACGTAAGTTCACAGCAAAGAATTCAGTTTTATCTTCTTGCAATAAACAGATTCTAGCTTCAACGTCCACACTTCATGCGTGAAATACAATTCTGAAAACAATGTAAAGAGAAAAAACACATCAGCAAATATAGCAACGCTGCATCATGACAGAATCATACGAAACACAAGTCTACAAATTAAATACAAAAAATGTTTTTTTATGATTATTGATTCATTTCTGAACGAAAAAACATATTTAGAATATTTTAATTGCATCACATTTTAATACAAAACTCAAAAAAATATAGCAAATGATACATATCAAATTTATAAAAATAAACATTATTTTAAATTACTTTTATACAAAAATGTTAATTTATTTAATTTTTAAAGCATATACCTAAAAAAATATATCGATAACAAAAAAAAAAAAAATAAGGTTCGGACCAAGTAGTGAGTCTGCATCAATTTCATAGTCTTTAGAATCCAGACTATTGGTAACAACCTCCAAGACATTTCTAGAAAACTCATAGCTAAAGATTTTATTTTTAAGACTTTTTGTTTCAACAAATAGACTTTTTTTATTTTAATCATTTTTTCAATGTGCATGAGTAGATTTCCAATAAAAAAGGTTAAATGATTTAACCTTCTTTAATGAAAATGTTTAAATAAGATTTAACTTAAATCTTATTTAAACATTTACATTAAATTAAGGAATGGATATTTTTGCGGTGAGCTGTTTTCATGCTCTTATTCTTATCAGCAGAAGCGGAAGGATTTATGGAAACAAATGTTGACCCTTAAGCAAAGCAGTGTCATAATGATAATAATTAGTCTAAGATAATTTATGATAAAGCACATTTATACTGAATCGTGGGGTAAATGGTCAGCAAGCTTGTCTCGTTAGATCATTTATTGAGTAGAGAGTTCGATCTTCGATCTCTGTACTTAGAACAAACTAACTAAATTAAAAAATAAGATCGGAAATATTATATTTGAAATATTTATAAATAGATAGTGAAGTAATTTAATTTAGAGAAAACAAAATAATGTCAAGCACTTCAATGACAATGGTTAGCAAATTAGATCAATTACGATTGAGTAGTGGATTCGATCTTCATTTGCTGCCCCTTAATCACGGCCTTGTGGCCTATCTCATCTACACTTAAGCCATAAATACTTCGACATAAAAAATTAATTAATATTATGTGACCGTCATATGCCATGCGTGATACTCGCTTAGGCGATCATGTATCTTTCGATACATGACTGACGAGGCAAATTTTCCCCGTAGCAGCATGTCATTTCTTTCTGCGGTAGACCAGTTGCCATCCAACGTTAGAGAACCCGGCCTGTCCTGCTATTTACCCAACTGGAGGGAGAAGAAGGGTAGGATTCATACCTTTTTCAAGGGTATTAGCAAACAGGTGAATATAATGAATTCAACTGGAATTCGAACTCGTCTCTCTGATTCCTTAATCCGAGCCTCCTCTGGTAAGTACATACTCTCTAAAATTTAGTCATAGTCTGGTTTTTCTGTATTATTTAAATGATTGGAATAGAAAGATTATTTGAATACATAAAAAAACTGAGAAATAAAAACGATTTTAAAAAATGCACTCAGTAAAAAAAAAAAAAGCGAAAAAATGGGTAAATTTTGGTTTTATTTCCCGAGCGCTAAAAATCCCTTAAATTTTTCAAAAATTGTCATATTTCCGTGCAAATTTACTTGCTGAACTCGAATTAACAATTATATTTAGGAAGAAACCTACCATTTTGGAGTTATCGACAATTAAAAATCGGAATTCTTGTTGTTCATTCGTTCCCCATTACTGCCATAATGTTCACTCATTCACTGCTGAGTACTTTTTTGGTGTAATTATAAATTTTGGCCTATTTACTTCTTTTACAGCTATATCTCTTTTGAAATCACTACGCATTATCGTAAAGCATTTTGTTTTTGATAAGTGTAGATTTATTTATAACAGAAAACTTTAAACAAAAACAAATTAAATAATACAATAAAACCTTTTTTCCGTTTCGAATAGCAATGACAAATTAAAAGAACAAATTAAATAATGCAATAAAGCATTTTTTATATTTTACAATTGAAAATAAAAAAATTAATGCACAAACTTGGTAAATTATTTAATGTTTTTTAATTTGTCCTCTTCTTCTGCATTAATTAAGAAAACCCCACCCTAACCTTAACACCTAACCCTAAAGATTGACTTTAGAATTAGGTGTTAAGTTTATGGTATTGCGTAATGATTTTCTGCATGGAAAGTCTGTCAAAGAAGTAAATAGGTCAAATTTCATGATTACGCCTGCTTAGGTAACACGCAGTGAATCAGTGAACATTATAGCAGTAATGGGGGACGATTTTTGCTTGTCGATAATTCCAAAACAGTAAGGTTTCTTCATCATTTAATTGTTAATTCGAGTTCAGCATGTACATTTGGACGGAATTATGACGATTTTGGAAAATTTTAAGAGATTTTTAGCGCTCGGGAAATAAAACCAAAATTTACCAAAAAATGTTTTTGTTTATATTAAGAAACTAGAAATTCTTATAAGGAAAGTAACTATTTAATTTAGGAAAATATAATAAATGCCAGAACATGGTTTCAATAAACATTAATGAAATATAACAATGTCTTCCATATTATTAATATACTTTCATTTATTTTTTTTTTTTTAAGAATTCCAGCAATAATTTCGTGTCTGTCTCTTGTTTTAGGAATCTTCATAACCCCCCGATTTTGATCGATATATATTCATTTCTTGAGATAAATCATGCATACAATATCACAAATGCAATTGTAAAATTACTTAATAGCCATTCTCCAATTATAATTTAGTTAATAATGGAATTTTTAATGTATAGTTAACAGTAACACCAAGTTTTTATTTTAATTTTAAAATAAAGAAAATTGTAAATTATTTAATTTTAAAATGGAAACTAGAAATATAAATAAAAATAGTGAATTTTTATAAACCTAACAATACTGAATTTTTATTATAAAAAAGTTACGGTAGACATTAATGGATTTACTATTTGACGATATAGGGAAACTGATCTTTAAATAATTATAAATTAATTATATGACACATGTATAAAGAGTCTGGGACCATAAGATATTTTATAAATCGATAAAATACTATTTTTTTTTTAACCTTTTTGCTTCAAAATTCTTTTAAATCTATTGAAGTAACTGTTTTTTTCTGTTATCTCTATCTATTCAATTGAAAAGATCTGAACAAGTATATTTCTATTGGGCGAGGGAAGTTCAGGGTCATCTGGGTAGGGTAACCCGGTCATTCTATTTAGTTTTAATAAGGCAGAACAAATGTTTCAGAGAAGAGACATTTGAACTGAAAACTTTTGGTCCATTCAAAAGTCCGGTGGCCGATAAACTCCAAGAAATCAACGGACACTTAAAAATAAAATTGATTGTCAAATTAACTCTTTGAAGCAATTTTGTTTCGACAAACAATTCGATATTTTAAACAGGTTTTTTCGTTATAAAATGTTTACATTTGCACATATAAGGTGTTAATATTATTAATGCATCTAAATTAAATTAAAGAATGGAAGATTTTTTTACGATGTGCTATTTTTATTTTTATTCAATTAATTTTATATCTCTTGATGGTCACAAATTAATACAGAATTTTAAAAGTTTATAAATTATTATAATGAAAGTTATTCTTGTAAAAATTCATTATTAATTTAAAAATAATTCCTTTTTTACATTAAAATGTGAATTAGATGAAATATTATAAGTTTAATTTTTATTAATATTAGATTTAGATATCGGAACAACTTTGTTCAGATAAAACAAAATAATGTTTTTTTTTAATTTTAACGAGTATGAAGATTAAGATGAGAATAAATACGAGTCATAAATTAATAATAATGGCTGACAAAGCTTCATTAAAAATTATTAATAATAATTTCTGTTGCAAAATGCATTCCAAATAGAATAAATCAATAAATGCGATAAAACAAAACAACACAACATAATTCGCTTTATTAAATCTTTCAAAAATAAAAATAAAATATACTTTTGTGAAACGTTAATTAAGAAGGATTAGCTGGTTATTTAAAGTTTAATTAATCAGAATTAAAACAAACATACTTTGCTGTATTTCAAACCGAATTTAAATTGATTAGAATCATTTTTTAAATCATTAAATTACTAAAAAATCAGCAACATTAGTAAATCTATCAACGTAACATGATTCTCTTTATTTATTACATTAAAATGTGAATTAGATGAAATATTATAAGTTTAATTTTTATATATAGATTTCGGAACAAATAATAATGGTTGACACAGATTCACTAAATAATAATAATAATAAATTCTGTTGCAAAATACATCCCAAATAACATTAATAAATCAATAAATGCGATAAAACAAAACAAAACAATAAAAAAGAAGAAATATTGAGTCCACATCAGAATTAGAGCCAAACTTTAGAAAGGACCAACTGCATCTATCCAGATATTCCCACACACAGATATTCCCGCTCTCTGCTACTGGTATATTGTAATCCTTCTTGTATGTTAATGGAAATAAAATGGGCGCTGAACGGTATAATAGTTAATCAGTTATCGACCCAAATTGACGTTTCTTAATGCATTATTAATTATTTTTTCAGATGTATATTACAATCTGTGTCTTTAAAGATCTGCTGTCTCTAATATGGCAAAATGCGGTCATTTTTACGCAGAGAATAGAAATACATTCGCGCAGCTCCCGCATGCTTAGAAATATGATCTCGTTCTCCTGACTGACAAACGCTGAATTGACATTGGGAATTGGTATATTTTCTGACTACTGTAAAGATTTTCGGTTTTCAAAATATGATTATGTCGAAAAAAGTAAAAAATGTTTCTTGAAGTTTTTATTTTAGTTTAATTTCAAGCTAATAGATTAAATTTAATATTCCCAGTAAGCAAAATATTTTGCCTTATTCCAAACTGAATTTAAATTGATTGGAAATTTTTCCAGATTATCAATAAAATCGTTCATATCAAAAATCTGTTAACACAACATAATTCTCTTTATTAAATCTTTCAAAAATAAAATAAAAGTATGATGATTTACATTCTCCAATGACGTGCTTATAACTAATATAAACATTGAGCGCTACAAAAATTAATTTCTCGAAATTTTATAAAATTAAATTAATTGAGGAGTGGGGAGGCAACAGATGAAAAAAGTTTTTACCAATAATTTCTAAAAAAAATCAATGTTTCTAAAATAAGTTTAATTCAATCCAATTGAATTTGATTTTCGCAAGAATTTCAAAATCAATGCGTTTTCCATCGCAAAATGCCACTAAAATTATACTTAATAATTTAAGGCTGACGCAAGAAAAACGAAATTTTAAGGTACTAAAAAGCATTACAATAGATAATCTGATAATAAAAACATCATTTGTTCTCTCCTCTTAATAATAACAAAGACTTTGACGATAAAACATTGTTTTTATTAAGTTTGGGCATTTAATCATCATGTCTGCTAATATATTATCGAATCTTTGGAGGTACCTACATAAATTGTTCTGCTATTATGATTTTTTTCAGATTTTCATTTGTTCACAATAACAAGTTTTCTGCTAACCACCCATTGTCATTATTGCCGATTCAAGTTAATTCTGTTTAAGTCACACTTTACTAAAAATGTTGTTTTTTCAGTTTTTAAATTTTTAATAAATATCTTTCGAAAGATATAAGATTTGTATTAGAGATACCTATGTCTTAGACCAACATTTCTCAATAGGTGCGCTCTAACGCCCCAAGTTAACATAAAAACAATTACGAATTATTTTTATATTTAAAAATCTTTACTTTTTAAAAAACGAGGCATGAAGCACATGGCTTCCATGTTTAAATGAAATCTTTGTCATTTGATATTTAAAATTGAATGCTAAAAGCTGCTCACTATATTTGCTGATCGTGGCTTAAAATCAACCATAAAGGTGTCCATTAATCAATTTGGGATTTCCATTAAAAAGAATATCCTTCAACAGATAGTAAAACATTGACTATTTTATTTAATCTTTTTCACATCATACCATTGAATTTTCTGCACTAACCAGCATTAAATGCAAAAACAGATCAAATATTGAATACATTAATGAGGAAATGAAGTGATATATTTTTATCACATATAAGGCCAAACATCCCAAAAATTGCCAAAGCACAGGTTTCACACTAAAATATTCAATGTAAATGTCATAAACGTAAATACTTCTTTATTATTCAAAAGACTTATTTATTATTTTTCCTATTTTGAAATTTCTTAACATATTTGTTCGTATTAAAATCTACTATGCGCCCTGAAGTAAAAATGTTATATAGATGAATACGAAAAATGATAAATGTTAATATCTTTCCATTCTACCAACGTGACTACAAGACCATTGAACAAAAGCGCATTAACAAAGAAAAATTGTTCATCAGCAGATTTAAACCAAGACTCAATTTACTACACAAACCAGTGTTACGTCCCTCAAAATAGATTAAATGATATTCTCGTCACCAGCACTTGTTTTTTTTTCTTTTATTCAGAACTGAAGCGAAAGCGTGCTGTAATCTAAAATTTACAAACATTTGAAAAGTTACACAGCGAAACCGGTTAAATAAAACGATTTTCTCTGAAAATCCACATGTAAATAAAACAATTTTAATAATTTTCTGTGAAACTACATGTATTATAAACATTAAAAACATTAGGTGCTTTTCCAATTCTCATTAATATTGCCCCCCTCTCTCTCTCTATCTATCTATCTATCTATCACTCTCTAGTCTTCTTATTTTCTAAAATTCCTTTATCAATAAGGACATTTTTAAGGTACCTGAGCACTCAGTTTCATTTGATCTGAGCTTGCGTTTCATCAAATTTACGAAAACGAAAAACACACACACACGCAATATAAATGAAATGGTTGCTTTTATATAATTGAAAAATATGCAAAAACATTAGTTTCATTTAGGGTGTCGCGCACCATTTTCTGAATAAATCCCAATTTTTCATGTATAAATTAGCTACACCAGTATGGACTTCCTAAGGAATAAGGAAAAGCGCAATTTAAATGCCACTTTGAATTTAAATTTTGTTTTTATTTGAAGAATAATGACATAAAACTAATCCGTAAATTGATAAATAATTTGACGCATTGAAATAATATTTGTCCAAGAGATTTGTATCAAATAAAATGAGTAAATTTAGGGAGTAATTAAATGAATTTTGTATAAGTAATGCTTACTTTTTTACTTACAACAAAAGGAAAATAATGATTATTTACACAACGTAGTTCATGCTGTAATGAAGGTCATAGGTCAACTAAACTCAAAGCGCGCGTAAGCTTTTTAAAAGTACGAACGATCAAAATGACTCTAATCTGGAAATTGCGTATGCTTAGAAATAAATTATCGTTAACTTTACGTAGTTCAAAAATATAATTTTTTTTTGTTCTATACGCTTTTATGAATTTACGAATTAATTTTATTTTTATCTTTCATTAGAAGTAAAAGAAATGTTAATATCTAGTTATGTGATACTTTGATTTAATTCATTGCTTTTATTTTTTATTATTTTCTTATAGTTGTAAAAATGAAAAAAATGAAATGGTTACACTCGAAAATCGCTTTAAGCCTTACATTATACATTCTTCAAACAAGATTTATGGTAGTTAAAAAAAAAAACTGTGGTGGCACATCCATATTATTTTTGAAAGTAAGAAAATAATCCGTCACCAGAAAATTTAAATGAACAAGCAAAGCAAAACATATTAATTAGAATCTTGAAGACAATTAAATGAAAGAAAAAGAGTGAAAAATACTTTTTATTCTCTTTTGATAATTTCTGATCAACATTTACACAAACAAAAATAATTACGAGTAAAAATATTTTATTAATTTCAAATTTGGAAAGAGAAATGAAAATATATGATTGAAAATAAAGACAATAAAAAAATAAATTCTAAATTTTATTGTTACAGGAAAAAGACATGGAAGAAAGGAGATGAAAATAATTGATCATTGTTATTCAAACAGACAATATTTATTTATTAAAATTAATTAAATAAGAACAAATGCCGATAATAAATAAAGAAATCTACGAAAAGAAAAATGACATCTTTATTTGGAAACCGATTTTAATCAGAAAAACACGAGATAAGAAATATTCAATATTTTAAAATAAAAAAAATGACTTGCTTAAGAAATCTGCAAAAAAGGCAAATTTGAAAAATCGAATTCATATGGGAAATGTGGCTGCTGCTGTCTTTACAAAAAGACATTTATATATTCACCGTAATTTCATTGGTCAGTAAATCGCCCTTTTATATCAAATGATATTTTCTTTTCTACGTCCGCGCAGAATCACATTACAGCTCTATAAATTTAAATGTTTCATCTCTACAGATTATTCAGTCAATTTATTCTTTTGGACTATCATTGATAATGTCTGAATGTGGAAAAGGAGGAAAGGGATTCAAAAGAGGACGTTCCAAGCGTCATCGTAAGGTGCTCAGAGATAATATGCAGGTTTTCCTTGAGAATGTAATCCGTGACGCCGTTACCTACACTGAGCGCGCCAACAGGAAGACCGTTACCGCCATGGATGTGGTCTATGCCCTAAGAAGACAAGGCAAAACTCTCTACCGATTTGGTGGATAAATATGAGAATGTTCCCTCTCGACGGCCCTTTTTAGGGCTACACACTTCGTACGAACAACTTATTCAACCATTACAAGATATGTACATAGATATATATGTTATGACTCTTATGTATTTTAATTCTCGTTGAAAAATAATTTTTGTAGATACATTTGATACCCTGTTAATTCAATATATATAATATAAATTATAATTCTTAATTTAATTTAATATTAATTCTAAAATCTGATCTGATAGAATATCCAGCTAATGAAAACAGAATTTTTAAAATTAGCTGAATCTGACAAATTTGCGAATTACATTTTTCTAATTCCAAGCCGTTACCCATTATACCATAACGGTGGGAGTAGCTTCCCTTTAATCATTAAAAATATCGCTAATATGAGAACCGCCGAACCGAACGTAAAAAAAACTGTATACAATGAATTGAAAAGGGAGAATCTATCTAAGGGAAATTAATTTTATCGCCTTAAATCAACACCATTATTTCGGTGGTGTTGCTTAAATCGCACAGGCAAGTCAAAAGATATTTTATTATTTTATGTTCTTAATAATTGAAAAAAGTTATTTGTATTTCAAGCAAAGAAAATAAATATATTTATATTATCTTGTTTAGTTTACTAATAAGAAAAGTTACGGTCATGACATGAGTTACAACTTATTTATTAAATTACTTTCGTTTTGCGCAAAATACTGTTTTTTTCGCTGAGTGAAAACGCGGACGAAGATAAAGTTAGTAAGGATTTACTAAATCAGTAAAATGTATTTTTGATTTGTTATTACTGATCAAATTCAGAAATGTAAATAAAAATGTTTTCTCCATAGAATAAATATAACTAGTAGAAATAAATATAATTTCCTGAGAATGTGTATAAATGTGTCGATTTTTGTGAATACGGACGAACATGCATGGCATTATCAAAAAATAAGAGGTATCCATCAAATTAATTTTATATTTATTGTTAATTTTCAAACATTTTCCGAAAAAGTGTATTCTTTAGTAAGGCAATAAAGCCAAACCATATAGCATTCAATAAATTATTATATTGTTTAAAATATTTTTAAAAATTCAAAGCTACTGGGTATTTAAAAACAAAAAAGGCATCAAGGAATTTATTTCAGTTCTGCCATACATAAGCAAGTCATCTGCTGCGTCTTGTGCTATGTAACTAGAATGTTATTTATTTAGTGTCATATTCAGAAAGTACTGAATATAAACAAGAAATTGTAAGAACATTTTTTTGTTATTTCATGCGTACAATGTAATTTTATGAAAAATCATCTAACACAATACAAATAAAATATTATCCTCAAAATCTTTTTAAGAGGAAAAATCAATTATTTTTAAAACCTTTTACGAACACTAAAAATATTGATTACAAAATCGAAAAATTTGAACTTTTTTGTTGCGTTGAAAAACATTGATTTAGAAATTCTTTCAAAAATCGGTAAATTTTCATTTTGTTTACCGAGCGCTAATATCCCTTAAAATTTTATCAAAATAGTCTTATTTCCGTGAAAATGTACATGCTGACCTCAAATCAACAATTAGATCATGAAGAAACCTACCTTTTTGGATGTTAACGACCAGAAAAAAAATCGGACTTTTAAAAACAGAAAACGAGCAATATATTGTTTTTAATAAACAGTTCTGTCCCGATCTTTTAATTATACCCTTAGTCGTCCTCTACATTCTTTCAATCGTTTGTGTGTTGATATTTTGGTCTGTTGGATGTACAAAATGTTCACTATGGTTTATTTGCTTGTGTGTGTATCCGTGTTCCGATATCCGCACATACGCCGACCAGCAATCACTGTAAATGATTGTTCCTGGTCGGATGTGTCGCATAATCAAGGGGACAAGTGTATGGGCATCCCTGGCTTCTCCTTCTCCGCAATCAGACGTAAGTGGTACTAGAAACGTCTTCTTCGAGACTCTTTCGATTCCGCCAAATAGCCAGACCGTTTTCAATCGACGTCCCCGGTTATATTTTCGTTTTGATCTACCACTCCGTCGCTTCAGCCCCTCAACCCCCGGCGTCTTCCTCTTTGGGTTGAGGCGCCCAATCGGTCTGAACCGAACTCAGAGGTAGCTGGCTGCACGCTCCCTGAGTACCAGTAGATTATTTCGACCGGTCAACTGGTCAAGCCCCGCTCGTTGCCCATGTTGTGTTAGTTTTTAGATCTAGTAAGCGGGGTGTTGTCCATACGTTCACGGTCAATTGGGGATGTAGGCACGGCTGATAGGGTGGGCGGCAGGAAAATTAGAATGTGGCGAAAAAAAGGAAATAATATCTGCAGAAGCCGAACAACAATGGGTAAAATATTGATGTCTTTTATATAAACAACAGTAGAAAAGATTACAGAAAGGATAGAAAAGCAATTAACATAAGAAAAGAGGACTACTCCTCTACCAATTTTCCAACAGAGAGAGGTATGTGTGCGTGATTAACTCGTTCCAATCGACTTAGGAGGATGTGTGGCTCGTAATTCCAGTGCTACGTGGAAGTGTAGCTTTTCAGTTTGTTGTTGTAAATGAGAAACGTTAGGTTCACCGGCATTTCAATGCGACTGCTACAACGACGATGATATTTCTTGAAGTCCTTATCTCTGACTCGTCACTGGACCGACTCACTGCGACGACAGTCTCTTCGAGAATTCTCTCCCGACTCTGCTTCACCGACTGTCTCTTTCGTCTTGCCTCTTCTGTCTGTATTTCTCGTCGGCCTTGTAGCACCGCGACCCGTAACGGTCGCCTGCAGGTACCCATGCACATGACGGCATGCTGCGACGACGATGTGCCGACCAATCGCAGTCTCTCCCACCTCTTCGAGAATTCTCACCCAACTGCCTTATTAGCAAAATCTCGAGTTAATATATCAACCGAAGGTTATAAGCCAGGTTGTTCACACGCTTGACACGAGTGTTGCCATAATCACGTGTATTTGCAAAGTTTATGTTTACTCAGATCTATTTCAAATCTCTTAGTGGATAAAATTAATTTGTTCATTCCAATTGTCTTTTCGATGACCAAATTCAGCGGATACAACTTATGTTTAGATTAGATTTTGCTAGCGGTAAACATACACTGACTGATCTTACCTCCCCGGTCCAATTTACTTCAATATGTTTTTATCAAAAATATTATTTTCGTCTATTTTTTTCTTTAATGACCCAAATTAAACATCACCTCCTGCTCTTTGCATTTGTTTATAAACAAGTCTTCGCCAACCCGATTTGAAATTCACTCTTTATCCATTAGCCGTCTTAGATTTCATATATCATTGTTCTAGATTCTTTCCTATAGCGCTGACACAGTTTGTAACTTCACGGAAGATCGTGTTTTCCATTTTCAATCAATAAACGTTATATTTGCGTGTGTGTACGTCAACCTCTCTCTGTTACATTGAGATAACTGTTTCGTCGAGTTCTACCTCGACACCGGGTCCACCCAACTTCTCCTGCACATTTTCTAGCCAAAACTGGCACACCTCACTGCAGAAGGAGCGCCAATTCACTGAAGTGACTTTCGCAATTATAAATTTTCATTTTGTTTCCCGAGCGCTAATATCCCTTCAAATTTTTCTAAAATTGTCAATGTCATTTTTTCCATAGATATGAAACTTTTAACTATTAAAAAAAAAGCTTTACTGAACTACTTACGTTGTTATTCTTTTATTTGTCGATATTTTCATATATTTGAAAGTTAACTTTCTTCTTAAAAAAATTACTTTGTTATTCTTTAAAAAAAATCACTTTACGGAAGCGCGTAGTGATTTCTGTAAAGGAACTAAATAGGCCCAAATTTTATCACTCCGCCAAAAATCTTTCCGCAATGGTTTAATTCTCAGTAAGCCGGTAATGGCTGACGAAAGACCGAGAAGTCCGATTTTTTTTATGGTCGTTAACATCCAAAAAGGTAGGTTTCTTCATGATCTAATTGTTGATTTGAGTTCAGCATGTACATTTTCACGGAAATAAGACTATTTTGGTAAAATTTGAAGGGATATTAGCGCTCGGGAAACAAAATGAAAATTTACCCAAAAATCTCATAATTGTCGGATTTTAATGAAACTTATTCAGAAAAGAATGAAATTATTTTTGCAAACATTTTTTTAAAAACACTTTAAATATCTGTGACCTACTCGTTTAATTTTATGAAGTCCTCGGAGAATCATTAAATTGTTTTTTGTTTCAAACAGGACACTCAGTCGAAGAATATTTGCCCCGAATTTTAAAATAAAAAATGCAATAAATCTAAAACTCTTTTTCAGATTAGAAATGTCTGTAAATACTCTGATGAATAAAATATATCATGAACACTGTTTTACTGATA
The DNA here is from genome assembly GCA_964036315.1 of Acanthosepion esculentum. Taxonomy (NCBI): domain Eukaryota; kingdom Metazoa; phylum Mollusca; class Cephalopoda; order Sepiida; family Sepiidae; genus Acanthosepion; species Acanthosepion esculentum. Next base: position 5,408,824 of record OZ038483.1, on the reverse strand, counting down.
AGTAGGAAAAAAATCATTCCAATCAACATAAATTCTGTTTGAAATATTCTTTGAAGTCTTGAGAATAATCAATGAGCTTGAAATTACAACTAAAAATAAAATTTTTCAAGAGAAGATATTCATTTTGAATTACAGATTCTTATTTCAGCTAAAAGTATTTATTAAATGAAAAACAAAACTTGCATCGACCGGGAACCGAATTCGAAGTGTATGAAATTATTTAATTCCATATTTATGATTAGTAAATATATTTTTAATTTAATAACAATATTATAGGATTGTTTATAAATTATTCTAATTAAAATGTAAAAATGAATGAATGTAAACAATATTTATAAAATTTCGTTATTTGTCGAAAATAATTATTATAATTAGGTACCTCGGCTGATTCGCTAAAAACAGCAAACTTAATAACAACAAATTTTATCATAAAAATTTTAAGAGGAAGAAGGAAAAGATTTTTTTTTCTAAAATTTGGTTAAAAATCTTGTATTTTTCTTTCTTCAGCTGGGGGTGGGGGTGAAGATTAGAACATTTTAGCTTCTTTGCGATGATATGGAAATTCTTCCAAAAATCAAATAATTGTCGGATTTTAAATGTAACTATCAGAACTTATTCACAAATAAATGAAGTCATTTGATGATAAATGTTTTCTTTTTTTAATAGAAAATCTTGGTAAAAATATATTTTTTACATTTGTTACTCTATTAACTTATTTAATTTCATGAAATTTTGTAAAGCGTCAATTTCTTTTTGTAAAACAGGATCTGTTACCGAAAATCCGCTCTGAATCGTAAAATAAAAATGTTATAAATTTAAGGCATTATTTAATTAGAAAAGCTTTTATATTATAGCCACTATTGTTTTGAGAAAAAAATCTCTATGAATAATGTATTTGTACAATAATTGATTTTACCTTTGTTTTTTATATCAATTTACAATTTTAGATCTGTTAAAATTCTGTGTTACTCTGTAGAGACTAGGATTGACGGATTTTAATGAAACTTAATAACTTATTCCTAAATGAATGAATTTTATTTAGAAAGCAATGGTAAAAATATTTACATCTCTTACACCCACCTGTTATTTAATTTTATGAATTTTTTCGAAATTCAGAATTTGTAAAAGTGTTATTGCTTATATAACTTAAAAAGTCTTTGAAAAATTTAAATCAATTTATCTTTTGCAAAACCGAACAAGCTATCGAAAATCAGCTCACGAAATCCAATAAAATTAAGACATTATGTAATCAGAAAAATCTTTTAATTGTTTAAAAAAGCAATTAAAAGTTTTCTTATCTTAAGGGACAAAACTGTTAAGTGAAACTATTTTTTTTATTAACCATGTAACTAAAAAAGCTTATTAGTTTGTAATAGTATTTAGAAAAAGAACTTTAAAATTGTTTCCCTGAGTATAAAGATAAAAATACCTTTTTTTATACGGAAATTCATACATGACATCACTATTAAAATTCACGTGTTTTAACTTATTAAAAATTTCATAACTTGAGAATAATGTAAAAATTATAGGTACCCTCCTGATGAAATGTTTGTTATATGAATTTTTATAATAGCTTACACTTTACTTAGGTATGTCCAATTTTGACCATTTTAGCGTTTTTTTGTCAGTTGAAAGACACATTAATTTCGAAATTCTTGTAAAAATTAACTACTTGTTGGATTTTAATGAAAACTTCAGAACTTATTCAGAAATGAATGAACTTATTTTAGAAATGTTTGTCTCTTTGAAAGTCATGGTATAAATATTTTTTTTTATATCTGTTACCCCCCCTCGAACTTAATTTTATGAAAACACAAAAAAAAATTTATTTGCAACCTGAATTTTGTTTTTAATTAAATGCACAAAACTCTGAAAAATCTAAATCATCGATTTTTTTGTTAAAAAAATGTCCGAAATTGTCCAAACTTTTACCTCAATTGTAAAAATACAAAACCCAATAAAACTAAGACAATATTTAATTAAGAAAGTTTTTAATGGCTTTTCTGAATAATATATACGAAGGTAATTATTATCTGAAAGAAAAAATTTTTTTTGATGAACAATGAATTTTTACATTAATTTTCTTTTTTTTTTCAATTTTAAATACACAATATGACAGAAGGTTGTTATATATTTATACATTAAGTTCTTTCTGCAACCTTATGGAAATGATATATTATGTTCTCTACTTTTTAAAGATCATAAATTCGAAAGCTTATTAAAATCTGACAACCATAATTATTTTAAAAATAATTTTTAATATTCCAAAATTGTATTTAAAATCGTCTACAACGAAAGTACGGATGCACATTGTTGAAATAATGTCACATGAGTAGTTTCCTTTGATAGAAGCAAGTTTTTTTTTTTACTTTAGAAATGGCTTTGATTCGTTCAGTACCAACAAAACAACGCTTGTCAAGTTTTCTGAATATCGTCGTATTATTTTCAATTTTTTTCTTTTTCTATTCAAATATAATCGAATAGTGGGATAAAAGAAAATATCGACTATTTACAATTACAAAAAAAAAAAACGCCCTTGGAAGTCCACCCAAATTTTCAAGTTTGAAATCGAATGCATAAATTCATTGTACATTACTTTGGAATTATTATCCACACGACAAATTATCAATTAAAACGATTTTTGGAGTTTAAATTTTCTGGAGTTAGCTCGCTACTACTCAAACTAAAAAATACTTGCTGAGTCAAAACAAAACCAACATAGCATGTTAATTTTATTAAATAAAATAAAAGTCATATTAAAATTACTGCCATATAATTATTAATAAATAGAAAAAAATCTGCCTTAATAAAAAAGAAATAAAATCTCATTTCATTAAGTTAACCCGTTTCAATTAATGGTGTTTCATGTAATTTTTATATTCTCAGAAAAATATTTCATGACTGAAATAATAAACGTCAATTTAAAAAATGTATTTTTTTTACTGTTTTATTTTTACTTGTAAAATTTGATTTTCTTTCATAATTTAAATGTTATTTTCAGTGCAGTAATGTTTCTTTCAAATTACATTAAGTATACTTTCCATTCTAAATTTCCTAAGATAACAAAAGAAAAAGGTGTAATTGATTTTTCATGATTTTTTAACTAACAAACTATGATCTTTCCGACAGAAATGTCGATAAGTTCGATTTTACGAAATTTTTTGACTCGAAAAGATTTTTTAATAAAATTTTTAACATTTATAGGAAGGATTAAAAAATCTGAAAAAATATTCAGAAAATACTTTGGTCTTTCCTCTTTAATAACAACATAAATATTTAAACGTTAAAAATTGTTTTATCAATTTGGGGACCTTTTGTCGTCAAGGTATACCACTTTTTAGCGAAATATTGGACATACCTAACTTTACTGTTATCGGAAATTTTCAAAGAAAGCCAATGAACCTAAAAATCAATAAAATAAATTTATTTAAGATATTTGTTAAATTAAATTGTAAAAATTACTGTTTAAGTTCACTCAAAATTCGTTAAGATTTGTCACTTCTGTTATACCCTATGACATCTGACCTCAGCTGTTAGTAATACTAATCAACATCTTACAAACAAGTTACCGTGGTTGAGAAATGCTATTTTCTACTAAAATGTGAACGTCTTTGATTTTCAAAGTAGATTGAGTAAACATTAAATTTCCCTCAAATAACTACCGAAAAAATATATTTTGCAAGATTTTTAAAACGGATCATTTAACTTTAGGTTACAAATGTCTTCTTAAAAATCGCAGTTTAATCCAGACTGTTTAACTCCGATCAATAAATGTGGTTTCAAATACAAAGTAATTAAAAATAAAATTGAAAATTTAAACTAAAAGGCAAATAAAAAAGTAAAACTCTTCCATGATTAAAATCCTATCGCGAATCTGAACATTTAAAGTGGCACATATCTTGCAATCGTTGAATAAATTCGCAGAAAGTGGGTGGCCCTAAAAAGGGCCGTTGAGAGTAAAGTTTTTCAGATTTAACCCCCGAAGCCGTAGAGAGTTCTGCCTTGTCTCTTCAGGGCATAGACCACATCCATGGCGGTAACAGTCTTCCTCTTGGCATGCTCAGTGTAGGTGACGGCATCACGGATAACATTCTCAAGGAAAACCTTAAGGACACCACGTGTCTCCTCGTAGATGAGACCAGAGATACGCTTGACACCACCTCTGCGAGCCAAACGGCGGATAGCGGGCTTGGTGATACCCTGGATGTTATCTCTGAGCACCTTGCGATGACGCTTGGCGCCTCCCTTTCCCAATCCTTTTCCTCCCTTTCCACGTCCAGACATGTTGAGTTTAATCAATTGAATTACTCGAAGCAATGAAACATTTAAATTTATACAGCCGTAATCTGATTCTGCACGGACGTAGTAGAGAGCACATCACGTGATGGAAAAGGGCCAATGAGATACAGTGACTGTCAAAACGGTTTGTTTTTCGTTTTTTTAAAACCAGCAGCAGCCGCACTAGCAATGTACATAAAAGCCGTATTCATTGAGTCGCTTTTACTTGACCAAACACTATGGCTCGTACAAAGCAAACCGCTCGTAAATCCACTGGAGGGAAAGCTCCTCGTAAGCAGCTGGCCACAAAGGCCGCTCGTAAGAGCGCTCCCGCCACTGGCGGAGTGAAGAAACCTCATCGTTATAGGCCGGGTACCGTTGCCCTGCGTGAGATCAGACGTTATCAAAAATCCACCGAACTTCTGATTAGAAAGCTTCCATTCCAGCGCCTGGTACGTGAAATTGCTCAAGACTTCAAGACCGATCTCCGTTTCCAGAGTTCTGCCGTGATGGCTTTACAGGAGGCCAGCGAGGCTTACTTGGTGGGTCTTTTCGAAGATACCAACTTGTGTGCTATTCACGCCAAGCGTGTAACCATCATGCCCAAGGATATCCAGCTTGCCCGCCGTATCCGTGGCGAAAGAGCTTAAATTCACCTTTTTTATCTACACGAAAAGGCAACACTAAACAAAACGGCCCTTTTTAGGGCCAATAAATCTTTTGAAATGTTTTTTCATCTAATACACGATATGCTTTCTCTTTCGACAACCTTTTTTCTAAAAAGGTTAACGGGAGGTCAATGTGTGTTTTCGCACGTTTTTATTTGAGGTGAGTAAATTGCAAAGTTTTTGGAACACGTTGTTATAAATGTGAACTTATTGAAATATATATTTTTTAGATTTTTCAAGTATGTTTTGGGCTTTGATTCTAGATAATTATTCGCAGTAAATATTGTCTACGAACAATTTAACGATGAAACTTGTTTAAATTACGTCTACATTCAATGTTAAACTTTCATTTCTTTGTCCTAAAGTTCCTATTTTATAAGTAAAAAAAATCGTTCATGGTGTAAAAACGCGCTGATTATACCAAAAGAAAGTAGCATTAAAAATTGGCCTGAATACAGAACCCAGTGACAAGCTATCGTGGCCAGTGAACTTTCGCGCGTTAATCGAGGGTAACTGGGACCCAACTAAAACTGTTAATATCTCCTAAATGGTAGATTCCCGCCAATTTTTAGAACAATCAGGCGATTTTATACCAGGAATTATTTTCCCACTTTATCTGCAAGTTTACCATTTTATTCACTAACTTAATTGTTCAGGGTAGTTTTTCTTTTCTGAAATATGGAGGATGTGTAACCCCTGTCAAAATTTTACCAAAAATAATCTCAATTAAGCAGATCTTCTGTAATTTATTTATTAATGAATACGATCTCTTATAAAATTTGGAAATAATTTGTTCATAGCAAAATCTATGAAAATTAGTGAAAATGGGGAATTCTTTAGTCATTGATGTTATCTTTAAGATTATAAATTGTAAAGCTTTTACAATCAACGTACCGCCAGTAAAGTAAAATCTACTTTACCTTGGCTTTTGTATCCATAAAACGGCTGTAATTCAAATGTACGGAAAACCGGAAGCGGCATGATACAATAAAACGTTACGTGATTTGATTTTTTTGTATATAAATTTTCGTCCGGCGCTGTTGAAGGCCTTTACTTTACATTTTTGCGAATTGTTCGTCCGAAACACGGAGAAATTTGATTTTTTTTTTCTACTTAAAAAAATTTTGAACTATATAGCCTCCTAGAGAGACGACCAAGTAGCAGAAGTAACATTACAGGATTTATTTTAGTAAATTAGTTTTATCACAGTTTCCATAAATGAAATATCAAAATTAATAATAAAAATGAGTGGAAATGCAATCATACCATAAAATGTAATAATTTTTAAAAAGTTTTTCTTAAAAGCGGCCATTTTCTTAATTTTTAGGAAATATGTAAACAAACACATTTATCGGGTTTTAAATTCTTTAAAAATAAATTATATATTTGTGACACGTTATTTGAGTAAAATTAGAAAATTTAAAATTAAATTAGTCTGATTTAAAATAAATATTATTTACTTATATAGCATAAAAACCAATATACAAGCATTTCTCAGCGATGGGTCCTCTCTTTCTTTGATCTTATGGATTTATGGAGAAGTACTATGATTACAGCTCTTATGGATGGCCAGAAATGACATATTTACGAAAACTAAGTGGACGCATTTTTTTTTAGTTTTTAACTACCTAGTAATTTTTACAAATTAACATATTTTCAGCAATTATTTAATATTTTATTGACTTTTAGTTAGGTTTTTAAGAAGCTTTGTGAAATTTGCATTTCGTTTCTAAGTTCTTAAATTTACTACCTTTTAAAACAAAAAATTAATTAATTGAAGTATGACCCAAACTAAGATAAATTCATAAAAATAAAATTGAAATATTTAGTGAAATAACAATTAAGAAAAGTAAAACTTTTTTTGATATTTTGAAGGGATGATTTGCAAAGACGTTAATGTGAAACAGAACTTATTTAAAAGTTAAAAGTGAAATAATTGCTGTGTGTCAGACGATACTTAAATCACGTGACATTTTTAAGGATTATGTCATCTATAGATTCCCATAGGTAGAGATTAGGAACGTTTTTTCACTAAAAATTATTTTTAAAATATTCAGGTTCAAACGACTGATATGAGCTTTTCAAATTTTGATTCGTAAATTTACTTTTCACTTAACGATATCATCAAATTGCATTCTTGAAAGCGATGAAGAATTTTAAACCATTTTTGAAATAATTACAATTTTTAAAAAATGAAAAAATTCATTATTCGTCGAAAATTTTTTTAGTTAATCAGACAATACAATAGTGTCCTTAATATAACTTATTTACAAAAGCAATTAAAAACTTTCCTAATTAAATAATGTCATGTTGCATTTTTTATTTTACAATTCAGAGCAGATTTTCGATGAAACGAGTAACTGTTTTACAAAAAAAATTGATGATTTACTTTCTCCAAAGAGTCCTGTTTTTAACTAATGAAATACCCACGCCTTAAAAATTTAATTTCATGAAATTATATAAATTGGTAGTAGTAACATATGCAAAAAATAAAATAAAATTCTGAATGTCCTGGGAGTTTCATTAAAATCCAACAATTATTTGAATTTTGCAAGAATTTCCAAATCAATGTTTGTTTTCCTCGAAAAAAAGCGCAAAATAAAACAAACCTTTTTTCTTTAGTTCGCCGCTATCGTAAAAAAACAAGATTTTTAACCAAAATTTCGAATGTGCTAGACAGGAGTAAAAAAATTTCAAAATATAATTAAAAAATACTTTGGTCTTTCCTCATAATAATAACATAGACATTTTGATGACAACTTTTTTATTGAGTTTGGGGGCTTTTTTTTCATCATGTTATGCTGCTTTTTACGCGAACTAGTGGAGGTACCTAAAATTGAGTAATGTTTGTTTTAAAATATATTAAATATACTTTATAATTTCTAATTTTCTTAAAATAAATTTTGAAAAAAGTATAACTGATTTTAAAAGAATTTCGAACGGAGAATTTCACTTTTGTTCACAAAATGGGGGAAAAATTATTGACATAATCGATTTTGTGTCAATTTTGGTGATTCAAGAGAAAACAAGATATTTAACAAAAATTTCGGACGTGCTAGGAACGATTAAAAAATGTAAAAAAATATCCAAAAAATACTTTGATTTTTCCTCTTAATAACATAAACATTTAGACAATAAAAAATTATTTTCATCAAGTTTAACTTAAGGCCGTTTTTATTCATGCTATGCTCTTTTTTTTAGCAATCTCATGGAGGTACCTCTTTACCTTTTACTATTCTTTGGAATAGTTTTTTTGTTAGCGATCTCATCATTTAATTGTAATACCTTTCGCCACCGCCTACACCCGGTGGTGTAAACACGTTGAGTGGTTCTGTCCTCATGTATATATATATATATATATATATATATATATATATATATATATATATATATATATAAACTACCCAGTAATATTAAACATTTAAGAAAATATTCTAAGCAGTGCAATATTTTATTGAATGTTTGTTACTTTGACTTTCTTACTTACGGAGACGCTTTTTGAGGAAATACTAGAAAATTACCAACACATTTCGAATGTACATACTTACTGCTCTTAACTTCTGATACTTGCAAAAATCGACACGTTTATGCATAAGTAAAATAAATTCTAAATACTCCTTAAAATACTGGGGTTTGTTGAATCATAATGAGCTTTTCCATTTATGATTAATAAACATAGTTTTAATTTAATTACAATATCAGTTGGCCGTTTCAAATTATTATAGAATTTAAAAGTTTATAAATAATTCTAAAATTTAACAAAAAGAACATTTTTTTGTATAAATTTATTATTCATTGAATTTTATCTTAAGACATTAAGAAATGAAAGACTTTTCTAATTAAATAATGTTTTAGTTTTATTGCATTTTTATTTTACGATTCAAGACACAATTTCTGTAGTTATTGTCCTATTTGAACAAAAGATTTCAGAATTGAAATTATCAAAGGATTTGTTCATATAACTAATATAAACATTAAACAATGCAAAAAAGAACTTTCCGAAATTTCATGATAATAAATGAGTGGACATTAGATGTCAAACAATTTTACATCGATTTTCTAAAAAAGAAACATTTCAAAAATAATTTTCATTCATTTCTGAATAAGCCTTGAAAGTTTCATTATCCAACAATTGTCTGATGTTTGCAAGAATTTTCAAATCGATGTTTTTCACCGCAAAAACAAATTTATGATCCCTTATTGACTAAAGATAAAATAAAATTTTCAAGGTTGTAAGAAAGATGAAAATATAATTTTTACTAAAAATATCCTTTGTTCTTTCATCTTATGGTTTTTGACGATATGATTTTGTTTTTATTATGTTTGCATTTTTTCATCATGTATCCCCATTGTTAGAGAATTTTTGAAGATACCTAATTAATGAATCTTCCAAAAAAAGAAAAAATATATACACAAACACATAATAATCAGATTTAAAATCATTGAATTAAAAAAAATAACAAGGGGTATTAATTCACAGTAGATTTCTTTTTGTTTAAAAAATATCAATTTGTTGACAGGTCTAGATTGAATTGATTCCATTTGTATGCTGGCCCGTAATAAAAGTCAATATTTTATTTTTTGTAAGCTATTTGTTTTTTTTTTATAGAATAGTCATTACTTTTAGAACGTTAATTTTGTCATATGAAGTGCTGATGTGTGAGTGTGTGTGTGTACTTGCTTGCCATGAAATAAAATAAAGTATTTCTCCTTGTCACGTGACTGCGATCTTTATCTGTTTCTATGTGAAAGCGGGAAACATGCTACTTGATCTCAAATGACCCGGTCAGAAAATACATCAATTAGTTAATAAAGGAGTGTTTTTAGGGTACGAAAACGAAAATAATCTTTACTTTTACATTCAAGTATTAGTGCGCGCACACACACATATTTATATATATATATAAACTCAGGGAGTTATCCAATTTAAATTCAATAATATTCATAACGTATTCATGATTTTTACACGGAATAGTTTCTGTCTATATTTAATTTGTGTGTCTATCTGTGCTTACTAGCTTACATATGTATATAGGTGCCTCCCAAAAAGTGATAACTAAGGTTTAAAATGCATTTTAAAAATAGTAATTTTTTAAAGCTTTATTTTAGTTTCAATTCCATGCTAATAGATTAAATTTAATATTCCCAATAAGCAAAATACTTTGACGTTTATCAAACTGAATTTTAAATTGATTGAAATTTTTTTAAGATTATCAGTAAAATCGTCGATATCGAAAAATCTGTCAACACAACATAATTCTCTTTATTAAATTAAAAAAAAAATAAAATATACTTTTCTGAAACGTTAATATTGCAGGATTAGCTGATTTAAAGTTTAATTAATCAGAATTAAAACAAGCATTAATTGGGAACTGGATTAAAATTTCTTTTCTATCCGTATGCAGGTGGATTTCTCCCAGTAAATGTTCTGGATTATTTCAATATCTTTGCCAATTAAATCAAGTCATTCTCGCAGTTTAAATAAATCCTACCTTTGCTTTCTCTGATATCATTCAGATATTGCATTTCTTGTTGAAGTGTTTTTAACTCGTCGCTCTTGCTCTGTTTTGAGGTTTAATTCCTCAGAATCGGGATGATAAGCTCAATTATATGGCTCATTAATCTCATCGGCTGATGAAGTTTGCATCGCATTTGCACCAGGCTTTTTCAGGCAATACTATTAATTCTTCTGGTATGTCACCTCTGTCGTCTATTTCATTTTATCGATCTTGAAATTGTCTAAGGCTAATAGCATCTACATTAAAATCCTATCTTGTCGTGTTGCTTTGTTCTTTTTCATCTTGTCCATTGCTGATTTCACCCCTTAATATTTAAGGTCCTTCCACATTTATATTCATACTTTCGTTCATACTGTTTGTTGTTCTTTGCAGACCGTGAGCGCGTCTACAATAACACTTCTCATTTAGTAATTAATATTGTCAAACCTTTTCTGTTTTTCGTAGTCACGAACTGAAATGTTGCATAGTGCACGTGTTGATGACGTTATGTGACATCTGAATTTTAACCTCAACAGAAATAGTTTACTTTACCATTACAGCTGGTCACTGCGTGAATTTTAATCTGTTAAAAAAAAGTACATATGTATCACTATCACAGAACCCCCTATATTTTGTGTAAAAAAAACTGATCCTAAAAACAATACAGTATTTGAAGAACAATAAGTCTCTAGCGCGAACCTCCTACGACCACTTTGTTTAAAAGTAAACAGCGCAACACGTTACACTCGCTGAACACTTCCGTTTCGCATTGGGCGATTATTTTTTTAACGTATAATTTATATTTATAATTTATTCTAAAGTTTTTTTTTCTCTTCAACGTTCTGACTTGAATTAGGATCTACTGTATGTTATTATCATTTCAATAAAAATGACAAATGTTATTTTCGATAATATATTGAAGACCAAAAATCTTAAAAAGTTTGTCAGTCAGGAGAGCGAGAACATTTCTTAGCATGCAGGTGGTGGGTGATTGTATTTGGTCTCTATTCCATTCCATTTTTGTAAAAAGGCTTAGACATTTTTTCATAAAAATAATGTTTTATTAAATTACGCAAGTATCAATTCTAAAAAAAAATATTTTATTGATTTTTGGTAAAATGCAGGCGGAATTTCCCGTATGTCCATATTAAATTGCATAAATTTATTTAATTACTGAAAAACATCGGTGACAAAATTGTTCATGATGAACATAGCTACAGTCACAGTATCAGAGTGGACCGGCTTCAATACTTTTTTTTATTGCCCGAAATCCTTAGTTTTACCGGCATTTTTAGCACCCTTTGAACTAACTATCGTTAACAGAATGTTGCCAGTATTTGGATATACATCAGCCAAGTCGGCTCTCACAGCGCCTTCTCTTTGCTGAGTTTTCATTGGTCAAAAAATAATACGAAAGAGTAAATGATCAGCAGCTGACAGGAGCCTACTGTAAGCCTATTTAAAGCTAGTTGCAGGCTTTCGCTAACGTTAAATCTCTGTCGCTGTTTGTAGTAACTACATTTACTCTACTCAACAAGATGTCTGGGCGTGGTAAGGGAGGTAAAGTTAAGGGAAAGAGCAAGACACGCTCATCCCGTGCCGGACTTCAGTTCCCCGTTGGTCGTATCCATCGTCTCCTCCGCAAAGGAAACTATGCCCAGAGAGTCGGTGCCGGTGCTCCCGTCTACCTGGCAGCCGTTATGGAATATTTGGCCGCTGAGGTTCTTGAGTTGGCAGGAAATGCTGCCAGAGACAACAAGAAATCCAGAATCATCCCCCGTCACTTGCAACTGGCCATCCGTAATGACGAAGAATTGAACAAGTTGTTGTCTGGGGTCACCATTGCCCAGGGTGGTGTTCTTCCCAACATCCAAGCTGTTCTTCTACCCAAGAAGACCCAGAAAGCTGCTAAGTAAACTTAAAAAAAAAAACACAAAACAAAAAAAAAAGGCCCTTTTCAGGGCCACTCAAACTTTCATGTTCTTTTTCGATTGATTATAATTACATGCGATAAATCTAGAGGTTTATTTTTCTTTTTTAACTTTATAAATTTGGTACTGCATTCGGCCAATAAATAGATGATTACGAAGATATTGTATTACGCCAGACGAAAGAGTTTTCAGTTTTACTTTTAAATTTTGAAATGTAGGATAACTAGGACTAACATTTTAGAAATTAAAAAATATATGAAAACGTTTCAAATTAAATATTCGCTTGATTAGCTGATACTTGAATTTCTTTTCCACTGACTCAGTATTTTTTATAAATGAAAGAAAAACGCATTTCCTCACTTTTTTCTCATAAAATTTTGATTGAAACTTTTTTCTGCACTTGTACAAGTTTTAAATAGAAAAGTTTCGAAATATTTTTTACAGGGCAGTCAGAAGAGATTAACTTTTAACTTATTTTTAGAATAAAGAAGAATAGAGAACGTTGTTCGTGAGTCTCAGGTGTGTATCCATTACTTATCTCACTGCCATCGATGTTTAGGGCATATTCAAGAATGGAGAACTTATAACTAACTTCCTTCGATGCCATAAAAATATGAATATAAAAACAATTATGCATTTGAAATTGATGCAAGTAAATAGAAAACAATGTAGGGTTGTGGACTGCTAATGAACTGACATTGATGCCAATGGTTTTCAAATATAAACAAGATCTTTACAAAATTTTCAGATTGCTAAATAGTGCATTTTAAATACATTGTATACATGAGATATTTGAATTTTTTTATATCGTTGATTGACCGCTACTTAAATTTTGTAAACTAAAAAAAGATGAAAGTAAAATAAAAACTGTTACATTATTGGTCATTATTACACGCGAATATGCATTTTAAACAGAATCAACAGTCTAATCCTGTTCAATAATCTGTGCATACTTTTGTATTTTCTTTTCTTGGACTAGCATTACTTTATGACATTAATTGAATCCGTTATCAGTGACGTTAAAATGCCTTTTAAATTTCTTGACTCGGACAATTAACCAATTGAACGTGTTGAATTTAGTTGTAATTAATTTTGGAAAGTTCTGTTGAAAGAAATATTGTAATTTGAAATCGTGTTTCTCATTAGTCTTTCGACAAATTGTCTAAAATTCTATTTTTAATGCTCTCTCTGTCTCTGTCTCTGTGTGTCTCTGTCTCTGTGTGTGTGAACGAACTAATTTATTTGGTCATTTGTAATTTACAATCAAGGATTATCTTTTCTCACATACATTTAGGAGAAAGAAAGATTAGCTGACTAGTGTGGTCCTCCTCAGTTTTTCTGTTTTGTCTTTATCACCCCCTTACCAGTCTTCTCTTCTATCTCAGCTAACTTTTGCGTGTACTCTTTTCACTTTCCCTGTCAGTTGATCCCATATCACAAAGGGCACTGGGCATGTCTGTTCCCCTATTCTATAATAGGGGCTCCACCTCTGGTGCAGTTTACCGTCTCTCAGGTGTATTTTATAATACACCGGGTCACCTATCTGGAAGGAAACCTCTTCTCTATTCTTATTTATCCCATCGTTTCGCTTTTTCTGGGCTCTTCGAATTCTTCTCCTCACCTGTGTAAAGATTTTGTGCTGCTGCTCTAAAATTATCCAATGATGGTCCTCCTCTAAGTATTTCCTCCTAGGCCTTAATAGGTTGTCTATGGGTAAGACCATGTCCCGGCCATATACCAGATAGTAGGGGGAAAACTTGGTCGTTTCTTTCACCGAGAATCTCACAGCTGCTAAGGCTTGGGTTAAAAACAGATCCCAATTCTCTCTATTATGCTCCGCTAATTTAGCCAGCACACCAGCAAGAGTCATATGGAATCTCTCCACCTTAGCGTTACTCTGGGGATGGTATGGGGAGGTGGTTATGTGTTGAATATTTAGTTCTCCCAACGTCTCCCTCATAACCTGACTCACCGAACCGTTAGCCGTAACCAACTGTTCGGGAGCGCCATACCTGGGATATATCTCGCCAAGTATTATCTCTGACACCGTTCGCGCCTTCTTATCAGGTATGGCGAATGCTTCAGGCCAACCTGTCAGCTAATCCACAAAACTTAATATGTAACAATTCCCTCTATCAGTTGGCCCGTAAGGGCCTGAAATGTCTAAACTCATTTTCTGAAATGGGTAGTGGGGAATATCTCTCTACAACCGGAGCAGCCCTACTTCCTCTACCCTGCACTTGGCACGTTACACATTTCTTTACATAATCCACAACATCATTAAACAACTTGGGCCAGTAGTAATTTCTCATTATCAACTCATACGTCTTGTCAATCCCCATGTGTCCTAACTTTCTAATTGCATTGATCTAAGATCTCAGACCTCAACTTTTCGGGTATCACCATCTTCAAGCTTACCTCCTCATCCTTCCCGGAAAGGTAATACAACACATCACCCTGCAGTACGTATTTGGAGGTATTTCCTGCCTTTACCGTGGACCTAATGGCTGCTATGTCACTATCCCCTTGACTTTGTCTAACCATGTCTATCCAGTGGGGGTCCGTAATGGTCTCTGTTTCTCCCGCCTCATGATATTCCCAATTAGGTCCCCCTTCTAACCCATGTGAGTTAATTACATTAATCTGGAAGGCCTTATCGTCCACACCTGGCTCTAACTTGATGGACTCCGTTTCTAACTGTTTCGGAATCCTCAATAGCAAATCAGCACAGGTGTTATCCCTCCAGGCTAGGTACTCTATTTTACAGTTGTACCCACTTAGCTTCAGTGCCCACTGTTGGATCTTTTTGTTCGTCCACTCTGCCCCTAACAGGTATTTGAGGGGCTCGTGGTCTGTCTTAATGGTAAATACTGCCCCACTCAGCTAATAGTCCAACTTCTGCACAGCGTACAGGATGGCGAACGCCTCCTTCTCTATCACTGGCCATCTTTGTTGGGTCTCGGAAAGCCGATGAGAAAGGAAATAGATTGGTACCTCTTCAGACACCCCCGGCACAGGTCCATCCTTATCGGGACAGGGTTGCGTGAGTACTGCTCCGATGCACCTATCACTAGCATCAGTGTACAGCACCATGGCCTTACCTAAGTCTGGGTACGCTAACAAGGGCACAGCAGTCAGCTGGTCCTTTAAAGCCTCAAATGCACGCTGGCAATCCTCCGTCCACCTAAACCTGGCGTATTTCTTCGTCAGGGCTATCAGAGGGCCCGCCAACCGACTAAATGCGGGTATGAACCTCCTATAATATCCTATGGATCCTATAAAGCCCCTGATCTCCCTTACAGTTTTCGGCAGCAGGCATGGCCCTTATTACTTCTACCTTATCTAGGTCGGTCTTTATCCCGTCCTTATTTATCACGACCCCTAGGTGTGTCCTCTCTTAAAAACTGACATTTTGACAACTTCAGCTTCAAGCCATGCCTCCTTAGGCGGCCGAACACCCGCTGCAGGTGTTCAAAATGCTCCTCAGGTGATTTCGAAAATACCATGATATCGTCTAGATATGTCATGGCAAACGTCTCCATGCCATTCAACACTATGGCCATGAGCTGACTAAACACACCCGGGGCATTTGCCAACCCAAACGGCATAACCCTAAAATTGAAAAGACCCATGTGACAGGTGAACGCGGTCTTTTCTTGCCCCCCCCCCCTGTTTAGGGCGATCTGCCAATAACCCGATCTCAAATCCAAGGTAGAAAAGCACTTAGATTTCCCTAGGAGAGCCAAAATGTCATCAATCAGGGGAAGGGGCAGTGCTAGCGGTTTTGTAATCGCGTTCAGCTGGCGAAAGTTTACACAAAATCTGTGTCCGCCATCTTTCTTTTCAACTATCACGATAGGAAAGCTCCAGGGAGATTTGGATCTCTCAATTATCCCCGAGTCCATCATCTCATTCACTGCTTCCTCTACTAATTTCCTTATGTGGATTGGGGTTCTATATGGCCTTAACTTGATAGGTGGGTGGTCACCGGTGTCTATCCTCATCTCCACTGTCTCTGTTTGTCCTAGCTCCTTATCCGTCATTGCTATTACCTCCCGGTTTCTACTTAGCAAACCCCTTCATTCTCTTCTATAACATTCAGGGACTGTTATGTCCTCGTCCCTTAATTCGCTAATCTCTGTCTTGTTCCGAGACCTATCTTCGTTTCTTATCCTCACCTGTTCGACTTCCCTTACGGGGCAAGCCCGTGCTAACTCTTCTCGCTTTATTCTGACGGTTTTATTAGCCGAATTAGTCAGAAGCAGGGGGACGGTCATGGATCCTTTCATTAATGAACTACATACTGTCACTTCTCCCTCATTATTATCTGTTGTGGTAGGATCCACCTAATTTACATAGTGGAGTACCGACCATATAAATATGGTTGGTACCGGGAAGAGAGAACGAATCAAGAGATTCAACCAGAGACTCTGCCCGAATGCGACTCGGTCAACACATTCTCCAGGAACGGTCTTCCCAGGAATATACAAAAGACTATATGTAAATATTGTGTACACTTTCTTGTTTCAATACATTTTGTTCTAAGTACATTTTGTGTTGCATTATTATTCCATACATTAGTCAAGTTTCAACATTATCATACCCGTCCGTAGAGGTCACCTGATACAAGCCGTCATTCAGGGCTCCCTCTACTATAATTTCGCCTTTCCCAGATACAGTGGTTCTAGGAGGCAACTTTATATCTGCCTGGGCTACTACAGGTAGCTGCTCGTAATTGTCTTCCCCTAGCAGTATCTCTACCCCGTCCAAGGTCAGGGTGGCTGGGTCGAAACGGATCTGGGCCTTGTGCTGTTTAAGCCAGTCACTCCCCAGAATCAACTAGCCCCACAAGTCAGGCGCTACATATAATTTCATGATACCTCTAGTCCTCTATCCTCATCCTAATGCTATCGGCCTGGCTTATGGATAAATATACTGGCCTCAATTTTCCCCATCTCCCTAACTGTCTGTAGGTCCTCGAACTAACTAGTGATACTGATGCTCCAGTATCAACCAGGGCCCTAACTTTCCTGCCTCCCAGCAAGACATTGCAGGTGAGATCCGGCCCCTCCTTCAGCAAATGGTACACTCGGGCCTCCCTTCCATCTCCAAATTCTTTCCTATTCGCCTCCCTTCTGGACCACCGAGAGGCGGGGGCCAGCAACGAGGGTTCCTTATTTCTTCGAGGTCCCATTTCTCGTCTGGGGGGGGGGCTCTGGCTGGGATGGGGTTTGGATGATAGCGCCCTTCCGCTCTACCCCTCTGTCCCGCCATTTCATTCCTATCCCGACCGGTTCGTCTTGGGGGATTCCTTCCCCTGTGGGGGCAGGTTCGCCTGATGGGGCCTTCGCCCCCACAATGCCAGCACCTTCTCTGCTGACAATCGGCCAAAAAATGACCAACCACTCCACACGTCCAACATCTCAGAGGTCTTGCTCGGACTGGGGCCACCCTGCCTTCTACTCCTTCACGGGTGACCCAGCGGCGTTTCCCGGGCTCTTTGCTTTCCTGGTAGGTGATAACAGCGCATTAGTCCGCTTAATACCTAATTTACGGTCCCCCTGCCACCGTACACCACCGAGCTTTGTGCCCGTATTCGCTACAGGTTGTACAATTGGGTCCCAGAGACCTGGGGTCTCCTCCCCAATTGGTTGGACAGTCCCGAGCCTGTGCCCAGCGTATTTACACGTCCAGCACACTAGCCCATACCGGCCTGGCGTGGATTTATAGAATCCATACCGCAAGTCCCATTCTCGTTTATTCGGATCTGCCTCCAATTCCCAATTTTCCTCTACTTCTTCTTCCGGGTACCGTGCCCGAACCTGCTCCTCCTTCGTTTTCATTATCTTGGTCCCACTATAGTCCCTGGTTACACTTCCCCTTATTCTGTCCCAAAGTCGTTCACTGTTGCGAGCCGCTTCAATGGCCGCGGCCAGAGTGCTCGGTCCTTCCTTCAGGACGTCACCCCGCTGCTCCTTATCGCTCAACGCATCCATATATACGTCGGCTACCAGGGCCTGTATCAGACAACTGTTTCGGGTCGCCAGCTCCGGGAAAGCCAGTGCCGCTAATCCCGCTATTCTTTCTCCCAGATCCTCCATGACTTCCTTATCTCCCTGCCGGAGTCTGAACAACTTCCTAACTGCCTCAATGGCCGTGCGCTCACTCGCGTACTGTCGGACCAGGGCAGACTTCAGCTCTGTCCAAGTTAGGGCAGTGTTCTCCCTATATAGTCCTCCGACATATTTGGACACTGGACCGGCCGCTGTTTCGTATGCCAGTAGGACCATCTCCTGGTCCGACAAGCCATACACGACCTGTTTCTTTTGGATCGACAGTATCCATTCCTGCAGCTCTGTTGGGTCGCCTCTAAACGAGGACAGTCTCATGCCTCCGATCAGTCTGCGGAACCCCATTGTAATTTCGGGAACTCCCGCTTCTCACTGGTCGTCTGTGGTATCCGAACCTGCTACACTCATTCTAACGCCCGATCACTACTACCTTCCCCCTATTCAACAAGAGACAACAGAAAAGGAAAACTCGCCTCACACAAAATCGACACTTCAACAGCATGCAATGTTGAAGAAATCGAACAACAACTGTACACTGGCAAACTTGCGTGCGACAAGCGAACCGAGGGCCAAAAAGGTGACTTACCTTTCTCTGCTCTTCGTTTTCCTGTTCTTCTTTCCCACTTTTTTTAGCCTTTCCGACCGATAGTTCGTAACTACAGTCTTTTTGGTCGTACTTAGCTTTCAGTCCTTTATTTTATTTTATTTTTTTGTGTACAAGGAATTGCGCTCTTCTCTCTCTGCGTCCCTGGCAAATCCACGGGTCGGAATCCTGGCACAAGGCACCAATTCTAACGTAAAACACCCTGCCTGTTGCAGTTATGTCCTGTCTCCCCGATGGTTCTGGCTGAAAAAGAAATCCACCCGATCTTCCTCCGGTGAACTGAAGGAACCACCACTATTCGCCACGTTGTGAATTCTTGATCCGAACAGCAGTGTATCGGTCTCCCCAGAACGGTCCGGTGGGAAGGGGAGGAAATGGCTGGGTAGTACGCTGAAAGGAAATCACTATTCATGCAGAAAAAGTTCTTGTCGTAGTCGCAAAGACATGAAAAAGAAAAAAATAAGCAACTCTTTCGGTTCCTGTACAAAGAGCCTTTTAAGGCCACTGTTTTTATGTCACTACCGAAGAATTTACACGAGTACAAAATGTCGTACCGAAGTTCACTCGCTTGGGGTCGGAAGTGACAGAAAGAGAGTAGGAAAAATTCTGCCTAAATAATTTCAGCTGATCTAAGGGAAGTAATTCGGGGATCTTCGTCGGAGCGTGTAATTATAGCATTTTGCTTTCTCAGCTTTGTTAGCAAAATTAACTGGTTTCCTTCAGGGTCTATTTCTACTTCTGGGTTCGGATCGGACTTTTCTGGCACGTGACAACCAACCAACCAGACCAGCAAATTCCAACAAGCCGTCTCTTCCGCGTTCTAAGAGCCACTCTGTTCTCTCCCCGGTTCTTCGATCCGATCTGATTTGGTCTCTGATTCCCACTATCTAACTCAAGCGTGCAGGCCGCTTATATAGAGAGAGGCGGAGCTAAACAACTTCTAGGCACCGCCCACGAATTTTAATATGCAAATCGCCTTGAACACCATGCAAGTTTTTCTGGTCTCCGAAACTCCGCGGGAAACCACTTCACAAATGGTACTAAAAATGAATTCGGGCTGTTAAGTTATTTTGAGTTCATAATATACTAGTGAGCAAACCAAAATGAGCTGACTCATTTTATAGTTTACCAAGAGAAGGTTAACCAATCAGAAGACTTGAAATATTTGATCCGATGTGTATAAAGGCGGCCATTTTTTTGTTGTCGGAATATCCACTGCTAACCTGTCAGATGAAAAGACCTGGAGAACTACGCTTTCCTACTCTCTCCGAATATCCACTGCCAACCTCTGATATGGAAGACCTTAAGAATTCCTGAATAGCTGCTACATTGGTGCTGTTTCATTGAACAAATTAATTACTCTGTTGGATTTCTACATTCAAACTACATTAAACATGTTTTACAGTGGTTATGAGCGCAGATTACGACTGTATTTTGACGGAAATGAACAATTTTTATGAATTGTGGGAAACGAAATTCTTAGGCTACCCTAGAATACAAAATCTTCATGACATCATCCTTTGCCAAGATGACCAGAAAGAAGACGATGATTTTATGGAAAGAAATGCGACTGTGTTCGCTAAATTAATACATTGTCTGGATGACAGAAGTTTGTCTTTAATAATGTGAGAAGCCAAGGACAATGGACGCCGAGCGCTACAGATATTGCGTGAACACTACTTACCAAAAGGTAAGCCTAAAATTATTGCTTTATATACTGAACTAATTGCGTTAAGGAGACGGGAGAATGAATCCGTAACAGATTATATTATACGGACTGAGAATGTCACAAATGCCTTAAAATATCAGGTGAAGCTATTTCAGATGGGCTGTTAATAGCCATAGTTTTAAAGGGATTACCATGGACATTTAAACCATTCACGGCAGTCATAACTCAAAAAGATAAAAGTCTAACTTTCACTGAGTTTAAAGTCGCATTACGTAGTTATGAAGAAACTGAAAAAATGTGCAACTCAGCAAATCAAGGAAAAAACGTAATGCAACTAAGGACGTCATTTAAAAAATTCAGAAAAGTAATATTTGTAAATGGTTATTAAAAAGGGCTTTATATATACCTAAATTTAAACAAAATATTTTCTTGGTTCAGTCTGCTGTTAAAACTGGTGTTAAAGTTAATTTTCACAGACAATTCAAAGTAAATAGACCCAGACGGAATTGAATTTAATATACAACAAAATGGACGTTTATATTATTTGAAAAGTATGAAATCTGTGAAAACAGCCGTATATATAAGAAACCGTTGCTATAATAGTAACATTAAAAAAGATTCTTTACGAAGCTTATACGAATTACAAACCCAACGTTAGTGGTATGCATTTTTTTTGTATAATTTTGCGACCACAGGGCAAAATTTGATCCAAAAAGTAAACGAGGCATATTTATTGGTTATGACGGGGCAAGTCTGGCCTATATGATTTATTTCCCAGAAAGGAAAATAAGATGCGTCAAATTTACAGATTCCTTTGAGCAAGTAAATGATCCCGAAGAAAAGAATATTAATTGTGAGGAGCTGGTCCCACACGAACCAGTAGGGCCTAATTATGAGATAAAGCCTATAAATAGAAAACCCGTTCAAGATCCACAATTAGGGGAAGGTGTTATATCAGAAGATATAGAGGAGGAAAAATCAGACGCAAACCTTGAATTAAAAGAAAATACAACTAATAAGGGGAGGGGTGGACAAATTCCGCGTTATCCTACTAGAATTAGAAGAAAGCCAGACTATTTTGGAATGGATCAATGTCCTATTGACAGTGACTGTCGGTTATTCGGTGTAAATGTATCCTGAAGAACTATTAAGGAGCTATAAATTCAGATAATTCCAAACGATGGATAGCCGCCATGCAAAAAGAAATGGAATCTTTAATATCAAATGATACTTTTGAATTGAAAAAAAAAGCCCCGGATGATAAAAATATTATCGGCAGTCGTTGGGTTTATACTGTAAAGCGAACTGAGGATGGTTCGCCAGTGTATAAGGCTCGTTTTGTAGCTAGAGGCTTTTTTGCAGAAAACTGCCAACCTCTGATATGGAAGACCTTAAGAATTCCTGAATAGCTACTACTAGATATTGAACAAATTAATTACTCCGTCGGATTTCTACACTCAAACTACATTAAACATGTTTTACACGGGCTCCCTGCCGGTTTTCCGTATACATCATCCACTTGAGTTTTGCCAAAACCACTTATCCCGTCTGGTTGAAGTCCGTGTGTTAGACCACCCAAAAGTCCAATTCGCCATTTATCATAAACTTTACTTTAACGAACCCATCTCTTAATCACTCTGGAATTATTACATTTAATTAACTAATAACCCAACCCCAGAAACAATTATTTAAGAAGAAAAAAAAACAAAACTTATTCCTGGAATTACTCCGGAATACCTTCTACCCAAATAATTAGCACCTTCATCCTAATTCTTTAGCACTGTTGATTACTAAATCCACCTCGGTTGGGGGGCTCTCTGTATGTCACACCCTTTCCCAATCCTTTTCCTCCTTTTCCACGACCAGACATGATCATAGTTAAACAGAATAACGAGCAATAATGAAATACTATAATTTATAC
Organism: Acanthosepion esculentum; assembly: GCA_964036315.1. NCBI lineage: Eukaryota > Metazoa > Mollusca > Cephalopoda > Sepiida > Sepiidae > Acanthosepion > Acanthosepion esculentum. The sequence goes on along the minus strand of OZ038483.1, from coordinate 5,386,184 downwards.
ATCTTTAAGCTGATTCTACGCGGACGAGAGATCATCACGTGAGAGAAAAGGGCGATTTACTGACCAATGGAAATAAGGTGAGAGTCAAAACGGATTTTTGTAAACCAGCAGCAGCCACAATGGGCATGTAGATAAAGGACGTATTGTAGTCCTATTTGACGAAGCAGAATGGCTCGTACAAAGCAAACCGCTCGTAAGTTTACATGAGGAAAAGCTCCTCGTAAGCAGCTGGCCACAAAGGCCGCTCGTAAGAGCGATCCTGCCACTGGCGGAGTGAAAAAGCCCCATCGTTACAGTCCCGGTACCGTTGCCCTGCGTGAGATCAGACGTTATAAAAAATCCCCGGAACTTCTGATTAGAAAGCTTCCATTCCAGCGCCTGGTACGTGAAATTGCTCAAGACTTCAAGACCGATCTCCGTTTCCAGAGGTCTGCCGTGATGGCTTTACAGGAGGCCAGCGAGGCTTACTTGGTGGGTCTTTTCGAAGATACCAACTTGTGTGCCATCCACGCCAAGCGTGTGACCATCATGCCCAAGGATATCCAGCTTGCCCGCCGTATTCGTTGCGAGAGAGCCTAAATCCGCCCTTTTTTTTCCCCTCTACAATTACAACAGAAAAAGAAAATGGTCCTTTTCAGGGCCAATAAATCATTCAAAATGTTTTTCCGACGATTCATGATATGCTTTCTCTTTCAATATCCATTTTGTAAATGGAGTGAAGTTCAAAAATTCGTCTTCAAATTTAATGTAGTTCTCGCTCTTACTTCCTATGCACGTTTGTACATCAATAAAAAAAACTTTAAAAATGTTTGATAATTGCTATTAAAAATTTCCGCTTATGTAAATACACTTAATAATATGATCTAAAAGTAGGTACCGCCACGAGATCGCTAAAAAAAGAGCATAGCATGATGAAAAAGACGCCAAACTTGACGAAACAAAATTTTATCGTCTAAATGTTCATGTTATTATTAAGAGGAAAGATCAAAGTATTTTTGGGGTATTTTTTTTACATTTTTTAATCGTTCCTAACACGTCCGAAAATTTCGTTAAAAATCTTTTTTGAGTCAGTAAAATTGACAGATGGAAACCATTTTTTCCATTTTATAAAATCAATGAAAATCTCAGTTTGAAATTCTTTTAAATATCAATTATCATTTTTTCAAAACTTATTTTAAGAAAATCAGAAATTATAATGTTTATTTAAAATATTTTGAACCAAGCTTAACTTAGCTCCTGCGCTGAAAATATGTAATTTGAAAATAAAACAAAGCAGGTCATAAATTTTCGCGTCACTTGACAGCTGAAGTATGACATATTGACGGATTCCGTGAGGATAATTTGTTCTACGGAAGGAGAAAAGTGAAATTATTTACATTTAAGTGAACAAATTATTTACCTCGTTATTTTTAAGGAAAACTTTCAGCGCTGTAATTTTCTTTGTTTTTTGTACTTAGCTTTCACCTTTACGTTTACGATGCTTTATGGAAAATATATTATAAAGAAATTAAAATAAGACTGTTAGGAATAAGATTAAATTTCATAAGAAAGGTATCGAATTAATTTATAGGTAACTTTCTTATGAAATTTTATCAAAAGTGTACATAAAATACTATAATTTTATGTACATTTACTACATTTTACTGTGTTATTTGTATTTACATTCATTTTATTATTAATTTTGATATTTCATTTATGGAAAAAATGCCATAACTGAGATTACTATAAAAATAAGATCATATAAATTTCATAAGATGATACTGATACATTTAGGTACCCTTCTCAGTTGAAATTGAAAAATCAAATAAACTTCTCCACACGTGTTTCGCAAAAGTAAAGACCTTAACAGCGGAGAAAAATGCTTAACTCAAATAACGCAACTTAATTGTATTCTGGTTGGTCTTCCGTACTTTATAATTAGAGCCCGATTATAAACACAAAATTACATTTCTTAATTACTGCGGATCATCTGATTAGTCAAAACGATACAATTTACAACGCACTAAAAAAGATCTATCTCATAAGGACGCTTACAAAACCTGATGCGGCTTTTAACTAATTTTACAATATTTTAACAACTTAAATGTAAAAATCTGTTATAATTAAAAAATAACAAATAATTGTATTAAAAATTAATTTTTCATCGAAAAATTTTTTTGCTTTCAGAAAATATTGTCCATATTCATAAAAACAACTAAAAGCAAATAAAAGCATTTGAAATTAAATAATATATTTGTTTTATTGAGTTTTGTATGTTACAATTCAGAGCTGATTTTCAGGTAGGGGAGATCCAATTAAAAACAAAAATAAACATGATTTGCATTCCTCAAAGCCTTGTGCTTTTAACTATTGTAATCACTAAACCTTACGCGATCAAATTTCTAGCGGTTTCATAAAATTAGTTGGGGGGGGGGTAATAAATATAAAAAAAATATTTCTGCCATGACTTTAATAAAAGAAAACATATTTATAATAATTTCGATCATCTGTGAATAATTTCTGAAAGTTTCATTAACATCCGACAATTATTTTTAGTTTTGCAAGATTTTCCAAATTAATGTGTGTCATACAAAAAAAAACGTGCTAAAAATTGTATATGTTATTTTACTAGTTCCGGTGATACAAAGAGAAACAAGGATATTTAAATGAAAATCTAGATTGTTCTAAAAAGAAGGAAAAATTTAAAAAAATAATTATAATAAACTTTGATCTCTCCTCTTAATAATAACATAAATATTTAGACGATAAAATTTTGTTTTCAAGTTTGGCTTCTTTTTCATCATGCTATACTTTTTTTTAGCGATCTCGTGGAGGTACCTATCTAAAAGGCATATTTTAACACAGAATTTAAAAAAATTTAAAACTTTATAAATTATAATTCAAATGAAAACTATATTTGCAAAAGTTCATTATACATCGAAAAAACAAAACAAAACAGTATTGTCCTTATTTCTAAAAGCAATTAAATGCTTTTCTAATTAAATAATATAGTTTTATTATAATTTTTTATTTTACGATTCATAGCATATTTTCCGTAAATGGTGATTCTGTTTGGCAAAAATCAATTGATGATTTAAATTTTCCAAGGAGATCTGCTTTTAAATAATATAAGTATAAAGAGGTTGAAATTTTAATTTCTCGAACTTTCATAAAATTAGTAACAGATGTAAAAAAAAAATATATTTATTGAGATTTTCTTTAAAAAAAATTCCTTTGTGAATAAGTCCTGAAAATTTCATAAAGATCCGACAATTATTTCATATTTTTTTACAGCGAAAAAGACGCCAATATTCCCCTAGTAATATTTGGCCCACCGCTGATGCACGAAAAACAACATTTTTAACCAAAATTTCGAACATGCTAGAAAGGAATAAAATAATACATATATTTTAGTTTCTCCTCTTAATAATAACAGTCTCTTAACACTTCAGAAAGAAGCGCTATCTGCGAAGAATTGTTTCGTGGCGTCAATTGCGTTGCTTTCACTTTTGAGGAAATATGCCATCACATAGCCTGAATAGTTATCAGTGAATGTTATAACATACTTGAATCCATCCATACTAGCGTACTCTATTCTCCCTGCCAAATCACAATGCACTAGTTCTAAAGGAAATCTAGCTCTATCGTCTGGCTTTCTTGATCGCACATTTGACATTTTTCCCAGAGTACAAGTTACACACTGTGATGTGGAACTTGTTTTTCGAGTGAAATTCATTCCCTCAACAATAGTCTCCATTTTCAAAATATCAAGAATATTACAATGGCTGAATATTTTGTGCCCCGTTCAGGTCGTGCATGGTGTTGTTGACACTTTCTGTTACGCATTTGTTCAGATAATACAATTTTCCACGTTTCTTTATTTAAAATTTAACGCCATCTTTGTTAGCTAGTGTAGCATGGTTTTGTGAAAATGTCACGCTAAATTCTTTTTCTATAGCGGCTTGTACAGATAGAATGTTTTGATTGAAACTAGGTATGAATAAAACATTTTTAAAAATAAATCTTATGCTTTTTTCCATTGGTATCTTTTTCTTTGATCCATCGGCAAGCTCAATGTTCGTCTGGATTAAAATCATGTTCAAATTTGACAATTTTTTTTCACTGTTAATAATATGGGCAGTGGTCCCACAATCGATTAATAATTCGAAGTTATTCGAAATAATGTGAGGGTTTATTCTTACCTTGTAATATACATAACTGTTTTTTTTTCAACATTATTTATCTGCTATTTTCTACAGAATTTCGTATCGTGTGTCCTCACTTTTCAAAATGTACACCATCTGCTTTTAGTACAGTTTCTGATGAAGTGGCCATTTTTATTGCATCAAAAACACGTGGGAGGGTCTTTCTTGTACGGTGTTTTCATGTCTTTCTTTTTGAGTTTGGTGTTCTCCTTATATGCACGAAGTGATGCCTTGAATTCTGAAAGAGTTTATGGCGTTTCTCTTTGGGTAACTATCGCCTTTAGAGTGTTGAAACTAGGTGGGAGTCCTTTCAGTACCATAGCTATCACTAACGGATCTGAAATTGTCTCTCCACAATTTCGTCGAGCGGCGATAGCTTTCTCGGCGCGTATAACATAAGCGGTGATGTCATCATGTTTGTAGAGGGTTGAAAGTTCTGTGTACAAGGCAATCATTTTTTATTTGCCTTCTGACAAATAGTTCTCCTTTAAAATCTTCATCGCTTTTCTCCCATTGTTGCAGACTGGTGAATGTATATTTAGTTATCAGAAGGATTTATGATGTCGGTGTTCTTAAACATTCGTCCACACAAATTAAGAGATAAAAGAAATATTGGAAACAAATCATGCAAGAAAATTCAGAGTGAAGACAAACATAATTAAAAGTGTAACAATAAGATTGATTTATATACAATTGACATATACAATTGGGTTGAATATTTTTTGGATAAATGAGGATGGTTGAATTAGATTGTGTAGAGTATTTTTGTGAAGTTTCAGCTTGTGTGATGCTGTTATTATGATTTGTTCGTAAAATTAAACTAAGTGCGAGTTCAATCAATAGTGTGTGTGTGTAAGTTTGTTTGAGTTATTGTTTTAAAATTGGTAAGAGTTGTGTACCTTTAGTTGTTTGGATGTTTGATTGATTGTTTACGAATACTTATTTAGTAGTGAGTAAATATCACTTTTTAAGTATTGTAAGTAATTGCTAGAAATTGTTCCTGAGAGAGCGTGGTTGTTGATTGCTGAGTCAGAAGTTTGCGTGGTAAAAGTGTAGTTGGTCAAGGTTTTAACTTGCGTGGATTAGTTTGGCATCTCTTCAGGGGTGAAAGTCTGACTGTTTGAGTCGATTCAGATTCTTCTGTCTATAGAGTTTTGGTCAAGAAAATAGGCTCTAGAGCGGTAGGCGCGAAAAGACTTTTTCGCGTGAACTTGTTACAGTTCTAAGGGTCTGATCCAATGAGAAGTCTCGCTTGCTGAAACTAGAGTGTTGATTGGTTGATAGGTGATTTTTGGTGTAAAGTGGATTATACCGGAGGGGTGAGAGGTTAGTATTAGTATATCCATCACCATCGTCTTTTGCGTCCCGCATGATTTAAGGCCAAGCTTCTGGCGTCCAAAACTTGGATTAGTTCTGTGAATATGTCTTCATTTTTTCCGGGTAGTCTTCATCATTTTCCTTCTTCAAGTCCGCTTTCAACTTTAGTCTGTGTAGATGTCCAATAAATTTAATTTCAAACATCTTGTAATTGTTTTCATCGTCGTCAAACGCGACCCTAGGTCCATAACCTATTAAGTTAGACATATCCAAATATATGGCGGTCAAATTGAAATAAAGAAGGTCCACAATTTATGGGAGGAAAATTATACACGTGTTTATTTATTGAAGATTAACATAAAAAGAGACTGAAGCGAAAAAGGAGAAGAATAACTTCAAAAGGGAGAAGTTCCAAACGAAGGGGACGCAAATCAGAATGTCAAATTTTATCTTTAACAATTTTCCGTTGTTTGTACTGAGTAATGAATATTTGATACGAAATAAAAAAGTAACGATTTAATGTGTGTTGACAGCTTGCAAAATAAAAGCTTATTTAAGACGAATATTCGTTTACGGTCATATCACGTCGAACACACCGGTTCTTGTCCGATGTGAAAAAAAATAAAATAAAATAAAATAAAAATAAAAATTGAAGAAGAAATAAAATGGAGAAAATATAAAACTTTCTCCAGAGAGAGATCGTGTCTCCTGTGCGTCAGTGTGAAGGTTGATGTCAAAAAACCCAAATTTAAATGAAAAAATAAACCGTCAATCAAACTTAAACTTTACCCGCATACGATCTTAAATCAATATATTTAAATTACAATTTAATACACTAAATAACACACAGGACTAAACTCCCGATTTCTTTCTCGGCTTCTTCAAAGGAAATCAACAACATACCCACTCAATGAAGCAGACGATATTATAAACAACTATACCGTTAGTGTTCACAAACCAAACATTTATTTCAACAAATCATAATTACATGCATATTGGTCCATATGCTACGTGGGTAACAAACAAAAATGAACAAAAGGATTTTTACTTACAAAACAATGTCAGCAAGTAGACAACGCAAACATCATTCAACTTTTTCTTTACAACAAACAATATTGTTAAAGCATTTTCTTTTTTTTACAATCAATTCAATTTCTTCTGTTTGTGTCTTCTTTCTTCAAATATTTTCTTTTCTTTCTATGAGACTCTTTTCCACTTCCTCTGGAGCTGAAAGGGTAAATTGAAAAAACACAAATCCTAACCTAGTCTAGGATCTTAAAAACGTATTCCATGAAGACTATCTTTCAAAATAAAACTTTAGCTTTGGAATTCTTTTAAATCTTATTTTAATATAAAGAACGTGAACAGGGGCGGAATTCCTGGCATCGATTGACTCCGTAAAACAAATAAAAACGTTGATTCTCCGAATCAACAAACAAATCAAATGAAACCATTCCCCTTCTAGGGAATAAAATTACTTCTTTTAGCCTCGGAACTCCACCGAAGCCAACCAAATCTCCTCTTCCAAATCTCACAAACAAACAAACTGCAGCTACGGAACTCCACCGAAGCCGATCAAATCTTCTCTTTAAAGATTTTCAAACATAAACGAATATTAGCTACGGAATTCTACCGAAGCCATTTAAATTCTTCTCTTCAAAGCTTTTCAAATACAAACGAATATCAGCTACGGAATTCTACCGAAGCCAATTAAATCTTCCAACAAAGCCCTTCGATGCGTAAACTCACTCTCCCCTGCTCCCATCCATAAACTAATCAGTAATATAGCTATTAAAAGCTAAATAAATTAATTCTATAATATTTAAAGGCAAATAATTCGATACTGTAATTCGAACTATTTAAGGTAACATTAATTTACGTGGCCAACTATAGTAGTTCACCACGGAGCCAGAATAAGGACGTCCGTATCGTCCGACGACAAAGTTCTGACTGAAGACAAAATCTTCTGATACAACGGACTCGCTTTCAGCTGCCAAATTCCATGACAATGGGGCCATAAATTTTCCGACCGCCCCATCCACAGGCCACCGACCCCAGACATTAAAACTAAAACAACATATCATCTCTAATACCGAAGTCGTTGCAAGCCCTCTTCTCACCTCATGTTAAATCTCTGTCAACAAAGATTTCCAAAAAACACTCAAAACAAGAATCTCACCACCGAAGTCACTGAAAGGTGACCTCTCACACTTATGTTAAATCTCGGTCAACAAAAATTTCCAAACCGATCACCGAAGTTAAACAATGTCGAGTCTGGTCAGTACTTAGATGGATGACCGCTTGGGAATACCAGGTGCTGTAGTGTAAATGTTTTTTGTGTGCCTTCTCTTCGAACGTTGAAATACTCAGAAATTTTCATCTGTTTTCATTTTCTACTACCATATTTCTAACAGATTTTTAACAATTTTTTACCTTTTTACAGATAGTTATGTCAACAAACAGAAAATTCACTGCACTTTTTAGTTTTAAAGCACTGAGAGAATTCAAAAAGTCCTTCCAACGATATATTGGCCAGGAATAGATTTCTAGACTCACACGTGTTAAAATGGCATAGTATAATCGAAGTACGATCCGTGTCAGACTCCGGCCATAGAAAAATGAAGTTATTATTTCGTAATACGTGTATCTTCCTAATTTCTAAAGTTTTCGAGACCAATTATTTTCCTTGCTTAAACACAGCGATAAACACGTAAACAGCGTTTCGAGTAAAAAGACACAGCGTAGAGGTGCGATCTAGGACCTAGCGGTACCATTATAGGTTTTTATTAAAAAAAAAAAGAATTACTAACAAACTGAATGTTAATTTAACATGTATGCAAAGTTTCATCAATATTTAGTATATTATTATAGATTTCGGCGGCAACTTGATTTACAAACAGACAGAAATTGCCATTTCATTTATTCTCCATTCTGAAATCTCGCGCATGAATAAATCTACATTGTTTATTGGAAATAAAATATACAATTATAAAGTTGTTCATCTTTCTCGAAAGAATGTCTTCTCACTGCTGTTGGTTTGGAAAACACTCCGCAATGAACAAATGAACATTTGGATAAACAACTAACATCGTAAGCACTATTGTCAGCCTTGACAGGTTTAGCTCAAAATTATACATTTCTTAAATGATTCATCTTTGATTCCGAATTTAGAAAATAAACGCTGGAAATTCGAATACGGTTGAAACCGGCTTTTGTTTTGTAACAGGGGTTTGTATTAAATAATGAATGTTCAAGTTGCGCTGAATAAGCAGAACTTAATTATGAATAAAGAAACGATGGCCAAAAAAGAGAAAAATCGGAATTTAAATTACTGTGTACATAAGTGTCAAAATAATTATACATATAGAAACGTTAACAATGTTTAATCTTCGTGTTCGCAAAAAAAACAAAACAAAAAAAAACATAAAAAAACGGTTGGTGAAAGGTTATTCCCGTGACATCGCTAATAATACTGCATACACTTTTGATACCTACATACTTTGAGATAGTATCTTATCGATATAGTTATTTTACTGTTTCAGTCTATTGATATTAGTCTTGTCATGTCTCCTTATTGATATCATTATTAAAATCTCTCTATTTATAACCTCCTATTCAAGGCTCTCAATTTTTATCTGTGCGTTTCTATATTTTTTTAACAGTATATTTATTTATTTTCGCCACCTGGTCTGAATATTTGAAACATCTTATTAAAGAAAATATCCGCTTATCGGCTGGACTCGAACCTGCGTCCTCTTTGGCAGGAGAAACCGTCGTTAGATCCGTTTTCTTCGTGTCTTTGTCCGTTCCATTCACAGAATACGTGTGATCACTTGTCTTTGAGCCATTTGGGTTTTCTTAGGATACTGGGCTTGATATCTCCATGCGACTAAATGCTTCTACGTTTTATATATGCCCCCACAACCTGGGCACCCCATCCCAATTTGACATTGATGTATGTAAAACTTTCTATCTTTGCCTGCATTATCTCAACGGGTCCATTGTCCAAAACCATGGTCCCAGCCGAAAAATTATTTTCCAACTTTCAATGAGGATTACCTCATGGGCTTAGCATCGTAAGAATTTAACACTCTCGGGCCGGATTTCAGCTCTGAAATCCAAGTAACTATTATTAACTATTATCAGAGAAAGTCCACCTTTGAGAAATTTCAAAATTTATAAATTTTCACTAAATTTGTTCGTGGTTCAACACTTTTCTGATTCCATCATCAAATTCATTTTATATATTTGATTTATCTTTTATTCTCCGTTTCTTTTCTGATTTCCCCTCGAATTCCTTAAGATATAACTCTTTGAGTTGCGCGATTTATTTCTGATTTTTAATTACCATTTTACATTTTCATGCAACTAAACGTCATACCAGCGTCAGCCTCTTACACGTGAACGCAATCTTCAGGCATTAGCGTAAAGATTGTGTTCAAGCATGAAACACTTGGTTTTGATCTCAGTGCCACTTTTATATTATGATAAATATATAGTTTTAAACATGAAACAGTCTGTTGCTGGTGGGTGTTGACTTCAATGTCCACTTTTATATTTGCATACGCTCTATCCCTGATATTGAGCGTTTTAAACCATAAATATAACATATATTAAAACTATATTTTTATCATCTCTCTCTCTCTCTAATATATATATATATATATATATATATATATATATATATGGTAATTTAATAACTCTTAAATTCAGAATAATTAAAAAAAGATATTATTGGGTGCAATTAAATAATTTATCATATCAAACAGGAAAGAAAGTAATTTAAAAATATAGAAGCAATGAATTAAACTCAAAAGTTTAATCTCACTAATTTTGATTAGTTTATGTTTATACTTTTAATGTGATATAAAAAAAATAAAACTACTAAATTTAATAAATGCTTATAGAATAACAAAATTAGATTCTGAGACTATTTCCACTTTTTGTATAGACCCTCGATTTATTTCCGGCTTCGGAAATCTTTAGTAATAGATTACAGATTTATTCGAAACAAGTCAATGACAGTCTAAATGTTAGAAGTAATTCATTGAATGTTTTGGGGTGTTGTTTAGAAAAGCGGAAAATTCTATGACATTATTTAATTAGGTAGGCTTTTAATTTTTTTTAATGAATAATATATATTAAGGACTATATTCCCCGAAGAAAACTTTTACCATGAATTTACAAAATTTGTTTTCATTTTTAAAAATTTTTTAATAAATTTATAATATTTTCAATTCTTTAAAAATTCAGTGTCAATAGTGTAACTCTTAGGAAAGATTGTTATTAATTAAAATTATATTTACTAATCATATATCATAATACTTATTTCACCTGAATATTTACAAAAGAATTTTGGATTGCTTTTTTTTTTTGTATGTATAAAAACGTACTGAGTTTTATGGTCGCCTATACAGGTACTACTAGAAAATAAGAGCCACAACTATAGTAAACTAGCAGGCTTCGCCCGCTCGCTAAAGTACAGATATATTCACTACTTGAAATCGCTTCACAAAGTAAGATATATTCACTACTTGAAATCTTTGAAACAAAAATTTCAAATGAATATTTCATTTATAAATTGGCTTCTAATAGTTAAGGAAACGTCCCAAATTTAATAAAAACAAAGTTTTATCATAAAAAAGATTATTTTATTGATAAAAGGAAAGACCAAAATATTTTTAATTATGTTTTAAAATTTTTTATTCCTTTCCAGTACGTTTGAAATTTAGGTGAAATTTTTTTTTTTAGGTCAGCAGTCGCATAATAGCATTAGTTTTCTTTTAGCGCCTTTGTCAGTTGAAAAACACATTAATTTGGAAATTCTTGCAAAAATCAATTGTCGGATTTTAGTGAAACTTTCAGAATTTATTTACAAATGAATGGAATTATTTTAGAAATGTTTGCGTTTTAGAAAGCCATGGTAATATATATATTTTTACATCTTTTACACCAATCTTACTTAATTTTATGAAAACTTGGAAACTCGTAGCTGTTACTCTATGTTATTTTAATAAATGCACAAAGCTTTGAAGAATATAAATCATCGATTTGTCTTGTAAATCGATGTGCGATATTACGTATATTTTTTAGCTCAATTGTAAAAATACAAAACCCAGTAAAACTAAGACATTTAATTTAAAAAGCTTTTAATGGCCTTTCTGAATAATATATATTAAGGACATTTTTATCTGAAGTTAAAATATTTTTTAGATGAAAAATGAATTTTTACAAGAATTGTTTTTTTTTTTAATTCTAAATGCAAAATGTGATAAAGTTGTTAAATATTTTAAAATTAAGTTTGTTACTACAAGTCAATGAAAATGCTTTTATTATTTTATTTACTTTTTACAGATCGTAAATTTGAAAGCTTATTAAAATCTGTTATGCGATTATATTTTTACAATATTTTTTTAATATTCCAGAAATGTATTAAAAATCGTCTCTGACAAAAATACGGATGCACAAAGCTGAAATAATGTCACGTGTGCTAGAGTTGTTTCTCCTTATTGCGAGAATCCGGCATCATAAATTGCGTTGATTTCGTATCAAATTGTCTGGCTGACCACCATTGTCGCATTTTCAAAATTTTTACTATTTTTTTTTTTTTACATTTCATGAATATAATTTTTTTCTTTTTTAGTGAGAGACATAATGCAATTATTAATTTTTCTTTTTTAGATTCAATTTTAGGGGCGGAAACCGTGCAGACTTTGGACATATCTTCGTTAAAAAAGTACCTAAAAAAAAAAATTAATAAAATATTAGACTTTTGAAAGTATTTAAGAATTACTTTATTGTTAAACAAGCTGGTTTACTTGAAGATTAAAAATACTCTCACTTCAGCCCTTCCACCCGATAAATTGCCGTAACGTTAGTTGTCGATACATTGACGTAATTCACACCTCCAAAACCAATCACCATAGTGAGACATGCTTCTCTTATTTCCAACTAAATTTTTTCTATTAAAATTAACTAATGTTTTTTTCAAATTACATTAAGTATACTTTACATTTTCTAATTTTCCTAAAATAACTTTGGAAAAGGGATAATTGAATTTTACAAGATTTTTAAACGGAGAAATTAACTTTTGTTTATAAAACTATCAATAATGAATGACATGATTAATTTTACGTCAATTTTGATGACTCAAAAAAAAAAAGATTAAAAAATTGTTTAATCAAGTTTGGGTTCTTTTTTTAAAAATCAGGGTTGGCTCTTTTTTAGTAGAGTTTTCGACTTACCTATATTAATATATATTTTTAACCACACATAATCTGGCAACCCTGAATCTGAGCTCAACAAAAATCATTCACTGCACAAACACACTGTACTTTATATATAAGATTTAAAGGCAAAAATCCTCTAAAATTCAACAAAAATATATTAGATTACGGAAAATATTTTCATAAATTTTTAAGATTACCGAGTACTTAAAAGGTGTTCACGTTATATTCCTCAATTATTTTTTATAAGGTTAAAGCCCTTGTAGAACAAAATTTCGTAAAAAACTATCCGTAATCGGCTGTCACGGAGGTGTCAAAATCTGTTAACATAAATAAACAAGCCACCGGCGAGTTGAAAAATGCATTTTTGATATTTTAAATTTAAAAATAATAATAATTGTTTCAAATCAGATTAGTTATACTTTAAATCAGCTAATATTCCTCAAATAAAGATTCAGAAAAGTATATTTTATTTTTTTAAGAACTTTTTAATAAAGAGAATTACATTGCGACGAATGACTATTAAAAAAAGGGCGCTAATCAGCTATTTTATCCAGTCAATTTAAATTGTTTTTTGAAATACAGCAATGTATTTTGCTTATTGGAAATATTGAGTTGAATCTAATAGCTTGAAATTAAAACTAAAACAGAAGCTTCATGAAAGATTTTTTCATTTTTTAAAATTAATTTTAAACTTTAAAATATATATATCTTTTTTTTTTTGGTTGAGGCACCTATTTTTATCCAAACTTTGATAACAAATTTACTGTCTTATCTTTTTATAAAGCCTATTTATATGCGGATTTTTTTTAACTCGGATCAGCAGTCATCTTTCAAATAGTGCCGAAAACATTAGAAAAAGCAGTTATGGTTTTACAAATAAATTGAAAGTTATCAGTATGATCTTTAGATCATCATGAGTCAAGCCTAAGATAGTTGGATAATAAACTGGTCACAAAAAACAGCAAAAATATAACTCAAATTGAGTACCCCCTCACGGGAAATTAAAGGTAACACAAGAATAAAAGAAAACAGCTCGACTAGAAAGTCGATTAGGAACAAAGAGAGGAGCTGCATATGAGACAAAAATCAAAGCTAAGATGCCAAATGAGAAATGTAACAAATTGGAATTATTTTCATGCTTTTAAGGTTTTATTTTTCGAATAAATCAAAATTTACACAAACTATTCTCAATATGGTTTCATATGTAAACAGTATTTCCATGTAATTAAAATTAAATGCAATTAAACAAATTATGAATTAAAAATACAATTTAAAGTTAATGCTGCGACATGCAAAAGTTGTTTATTTATTCAAAGTGTTTCCTTCTCGTGAATATTTTTTGTGCAAGAGAAAGAAGTAAATGAAATTAAACTTTTCTCATGGAAAAATTAATTGCAGGTGACACTTTGAGAAAAAATGGTTGTTTAAATCACAATCATCTTTAGGCATCAGAATTCAAACTCAGCTCTACGATTTCTTATTTCAAAACGTTATACATTACAGTACACTAATTTGACTACAAGGGAAGCTACTCCCATTATTTTGGTGGGAGTAGCTTCCCTTTAATCTTAAACCCTCGCAAATATGAGAATCGCTGAAATAGAGGCAAAGCTATATAAAGCGAAAAAGGGAATCTATCTAGGGAAAGTAACTATCGCCTTAAATGAAGGCATATGAAGACATTTTATTATTTTCTGTTCATAATAATTGACAAAATTATTTTATTTCAAGTAAAGAAAATGAATATATTATATTGTTTACTAACAGAAAAATTATAGTCATGACAAGATTTATTAAGTTGTTAATTTACTAATTTTCGTTACCTGCGTATGATAATGTTTACGGTGTGAGTGAGAACAAGGAAGATAAAGTTAGTAACAAGGAATTACTAAATCAGTAAAATGTATTTTAGATTTGTTATAACTGATCATAATTCAGAAAGCTAAATAAAACATTGCATGTTTTTCCATAGAATAAATATAAATGTTAGAAATAAATATAATTTCCTGAGAATTTATATAAACGTCCTTTTTGTAAATACAGACCTACATACACGACATTATAGGAAAATAAGAGGTATCTATAATAATAAATTTAAAATCTATTGGTAATTTTCCGAACAAGCGTCTTCGCAAGTTGGGCTATAAAACCAAAGTATATAGAATTCAATAAAATATTAGATTGTTTAAAATATGTTTTTACTAGGTATGTCCAATATTTCGCTAAAAAGTGGTATGCCTTGGCGACAAAAGGTCCCCAAATTGATAAAACAATTTTTAACGTTTAAATATTTATGTTGTTATTAAAGAGGAAAGATCAAAGTATTTTCTGAATATTTTTTCAGATTTTTTAATCCTTCCTATAAATGTTAAAAATTTTATTAAAAAATCTTGTTTTTTTTCGAGTCAAAAAATTTCGTAAAATCGAACTTATCGACATTTCTGTCGGAAAGATCATAGTTTGTTAGTTAAAAAATCATGAAAAATCAATTACACCTTTTTCTTTTGTTATCTTAGGAAATTTAGAATGATTAAAGTATACTTAATGTAATTTGAAAGAAACATTACTTACATTTTTAGCAGAAATTTTTTTAAGAGATATTTCCAACCAGGGTGGTCTATTTTCACAGGCTTTGATTGATGTACGTCAATATATTCACAACTTACGGCACGGAAATTTATTCGATGGTAGCACAGAAGTAATATAATTCGTTCTAATTTTAAGTGAATCTGGTTAGTAGATTTTTTTTTAAAAAATTCACTTTCAAATTTTTTTTTTTTACCTTACGTTTGAGGAAGAATTCTGCACTGAAAATAACATTTAAATTATGAAAGAAAATCAAATTTTACAAGTAAAAATAAAACAGTAAAAAAAATTCATTTTTTAAAATTGAGGTTTATTATTTCAGTCATGAAATATTTTTCTGAGAATATAAAAATTACATGAAACACCATTAATTGAAACGGGTTAACTTAATGAAATGAGATTTTATTTCTTTTTTATTAAGGCAGATTTTTTTCTATTTATTAATAATTATATGGCAGTAATTTTAATATGACTTTTATTTTATTTAATAAAATTAACATGCTATGTTGGTTTTGTTTTGACTCAACAAGTATTTTTTAGTTTGAGTAGTAGCGAGCTAACTCCAGAAAATTTAAACTCCAAAAATCGTTTTAATTGATAATTTGTCGTGTGGATAATAATTCCAAAGTAATGTACAATGAATTTATGCATTCGATTTCAAACTTGAAAATTTGGGTGGACTTCCAAGGGCGTTTTTTTTTTTTTTGTAATTGTAAATAGTCGATATTTTCTTTTATCCCACTATTCGATTATATTTGAATAGAAAAAGAAAAAAATTGAAAATAATACGACGATATTCAGAAAACTTGACAAGCGTTGTTTTGTTGGTACTGAACGAATCAAAGCCATTTCTGAAGTAAAAAAAAAAACTTGCTTCTATCAAAGGAAACTACTCATGTGACATTATTTCAACAATGTGCATCCGTACTTTCGTTGTAGACGATTTTAAATACAATTTTGGAATATTAAAAATTATTTTTAAAATAATTATGGTTGTCAGATTTTAATAAGCTTTCGAATTTATGATCTTTAAAAAGTAGAGAACATAATATATCATTTCCATAAGGTTGCAGAAAGAACTTAATGTATAAATATATAACAACCTTTTGTCATATTGTGTATTTAAAATTGAAAAAAAAAAAGAAAATTAATGTAAAAATTCATTGTTCATCAAAAAAATTTTTTTCTTTCAGATAATAATTACCTTCGTATATATTATTCAGAAAAGCCATTAAAAACTTTCTTAATTAAATATTGTCTTAGTTTTATTGGGTTTTGTATTTTTACAATTGAGGTAAAAGTTTGGACAATTTCGGACATTTTTTTAACAAAGCATTCACTAATAGATGTACTTGAGGCTGTCGCCTGTTTTTATACCTCTGCTGACATTGATGTTTAACCACTGGCTGAAGAATGGGAATATACCCCAACGCTTCACCAGGGGCGTCATCAAGTTGTTATGTAAGAACTAAAACGGAGGGGATGGGATAGATAATTTCCGCCCCTTGACTATGCTACATGCAGATGTCAAGGTTTTGGCGAGGGTCTTGGCCAACCGTTTGCAGCTTGTCCTGTCTAGCCTGATTGGCCCCGAACAGACTTGTGCTGTGAAGAGCAGGACTATTCAGGACAACCTTCATATAATTCGCCAGATCATAGAAAAAGTCGACGGAGAAGCCGCGCTGATCAATTTGGATCAGTCCAAGGCATTCGATAGGGTGGACCATCGCTTCCTCGAGGCTATTCTCGCATCTGCAGGCTTTGGGCCGCACTTTCGCTCCTGGATCCGGCTCTTGTACAAGTCTCCTGGGGCTCTGGTCGAGGTAAACGGGGTGAGGTCGGAGCCTTTCACCTTGTCTCGCTCCATTCGTCAAGGTTGTCCACTTTCGCCTATGCTCTATGTCCTTGCGTTGGAGCCATTCCTACGCAAGTTAAAGGCGAATCCGGTCCTTCGCGGAATCTCGGTGCCTGGCGCCACCAACGCTGCCAGGTACTCCGCCTATGCCGATGACGTGTCGGTGTTTGTTAAAAACACCACCGAAATCCACGAGGTTAGAAAGGAGATTTCCAGGTATGAGACGGTGGCGGGGGCCAAGATCAATCGCGATAAGTCTGTCGGCTTGCGGTTGGACGAGTGAGAGGGTGTTCCTCTTCCCGGGCCATTCAGCTGGACGGACGGGCCCGTCAAGATACTCGGTATCTGGTTCGGGCCCGGACTTCAGCTGGACACCAACTGGTCGGAGGTTCGGAAAAGGGTCGAGGAAGCAGTTCGCCTGTAGACTCGAAGGAATCTATCCTTGAAGGGGAGGGCGGAAGTGTGCATCTCGCACATCTACCCGATTCTCCTTTACCGTCTCTCCGTTCTGCCACTCCCGTCTACCGAACGAGACATTCTCGTTAAAGTCCTTTTCGATTTCTTTTGGAGATGAAAGGTTCATCTGGTACGTCGCGAGATCTGCTGCCTCCATCCTGCAGAAGGCGGTCTAGGTATGCCCAGCGTTGAGAGTCGTCAACACACGCTGCGTTTGACGTTCCTGCAAAGGATGTGTACCGAAGATGGCGAGGATGAGGAGGGCGTTTTCTGGAAGGAAGACGCTCGCCGAGCCTTCCCGTCTTTGGGAAGTGTGCATGTGGGCAAGGTGGAGGCAAACCGAACACCTAAAGTCGAATGCCCTTTCTATGTGGAATGTCGAAATGCGCTTCGCCGCCTCTTAGAGGCGTTCTCTCAGAAGGCATTATATCGGGTTCTAGTTAGGGTAGAGGCTAAAGACAAACTCCGGGACGAACTCGGAGTTTCGCTCCGTAGTGCCGTGTGCGCCCGGGTTGAAATGCCTCAATTACGACGAGGCATTACTCACCTGGCAGGTGTTGCGAGGGACTCTCTGGGTCGGCAAGAAGCTTTACGCAGCGGGGCTGGTGGCACACCAATGTGCGTGCGCTGCGGTGACTGGGAGGAGTCCATTGCGCACGCCTTCCTTCACTGTAGTGTCGTACACCCGCTGTGTCGGCTGATTGAAGGCTACATGGTTCGCATCTTGGGCGGAAAGTTCTTTGTCCTTGATGCCAGCACCGTTTGTTCCAATGTGGTGCCGCCAATGTCAAAGGACCAACAGTAGGTACTCTTGTGTTTGCTTGGCATCATGCGAATGGTTGTGTGGACGACGAGACAGAAGGAATTTCACGGAGACGAGAAGTTCTCCTCTTCTCAACTGGTCGCTTTCTTTAAGCATCAGCTTAAAGTCAAGATCAGGGCGGAAAAGGTGCGTCTCTCTTCGCTGAAATTCGGCAAATGTTGGGTGAGAGTTTCGCAATTGGTGCGTGTGAGAGGAGCTGACCTTGAGTGGTTGTTAGACGCAACTTAGGAAAAAGGATTTTGAGCCACGGCTCGAAACCTCCGTCACCCCAGACTTGGTTAAGGTAAGATTGGCGATTGACCAACTCTGTCAGAACTAGCTAGAGAATGCAAGTGCTTAGGCCCCCTTTTTGTCCCACATGTATTTTATTACCCCATCCCCTCCCTCCCTTTTAGGTGACAGATGTTCTTGTTCTCTGGCGTGATCAGATAGGACCAATGTCTGATATTTCTACCCAGTTAACCAGGATTTCTGTCGCATTTTCAACATTGGGCGGGACCCGATATTAACACATATTTATTTTGCAGGTTTCATTGTATATATTCATTGTATCCCCCGCCCTGTTTTTGTGTAAATAAAATTCCATATTAGGATTCTAGTGGAATACTTGAGGTATTTTGGTAATTGTGGTGCGAGAGTTTGGGTGCAAATGTGGTATTATGGTGAAAGGATTATTGTCAGTACGATTGGGTCAATGAGAGCGACTAGCTAGTTATGAGTTAAGACTAGAGATGACCACTCTTTTTCCCCTCCCCAAACTTCGCCCTTGTGGCATATTTTGTAATTTTTACAAATAAATATTAAGACCCAGAAAGCCGCCAAGTAAACTTAAGAAAAACAAAGGCAAAACGGCCCTTTTCAGGGCCACTCAAACTTTCATGTTCTTTTCAATTGATTACATGCGATATAAATCTAGAGACGTTTATTTTATTATCTAATAATTTATTGACTTTTATTTACCTTTCGAAGATGCTTTATGCAAAAATAAAAAACTTAGATTACGTCACCTTCATAATAACGTCACGTTTAGGCTTTCACAGATGAAAAAAAGGGAACAAATTAAGTAAAAAAATAATTTAAAAAATAGAATAGTGTAACTACGTTTATTAATCTCTTTTCAATTTTGGATTCGTAAATTTCGTTTCCACTTAAATACTTTATCACATTCAGGAAATAGCTCAATGCAGAATTTTACACAATTTTAATTTAAACTATTATAAATTATTGCCATTAAAATTTAAAAAAAAGAAAAATTCTTGTAAAAATTCATTATTCATCGGAAAAAAATTATTTCTTCAGACAATAGCGTCCTTCATATAACGTATTTACAAAAGCAATTAAAAGCTTTTCTAATTAAATAATTTCATAGTTTTATTTCATTCATTATTTTCCCATTCAGAGCAGATTTTCAGTTAAAATAGTGCAAGGAGTCCTACTTTTAACAAATAAAAGAAATTCAGGAAATAGAAAGTTTTTTGTTTTTTTTCGGAATTTCATGAAATTAAATAAATAAAAATATTTTTTACCAAAATTTTGTAAAACGGTAATGTGTTTTCAACGTAAAAATACGCAAAAAAGTCAATGTAATTATTATGTCACCCCGATGACGTAAAAACAAAACAAGATTTTTAACAAATTTCGAACGTTTTAGAAAGAATTAGAAAATTTCAAAAAATAATTAAAAAATATTTGGGTCTTTCATCTTTAATAATAACAAACATTTTTGACGATAAAGCTTTAAGTTTGTGGCCTTTTTCGTTACACTATGCTGTTTTCCGCGAAAAAGTGGAGATACCTAAATTAAATTGTAATACATTTGTTACAATTTATTAGTTTCAAATGCACTTTTTAGTAAAATTTCCTTAAAGCTAATCTAAAATTTATCTTACGCTGTTCAATAAATCTTTTTAAGATAATTCGGTAAACTAAAGAATGTATGTAAAATAAAACTATATTATTTGTCATTATTACATGCGAAGATTAATTATGCTAATGATAATCCAATTCAAAACAATCTGTATACATTTGTGTTTTTTCACTTCATGACATTAAATCCGTTATCAGTGAAGTTAAAATGCTTTTTAAATTTCTTTCGACAAGTTGTGCAAAAGGTTTATTTTTAATGTTCATTTTATGTGTCAACTAGTTTGTTATTTGGTCACTTGTAAGTACAAGCAAAGATTTTCTTTTCTTTCACATTTATGGACAGGCAACAAAAATTAACTGACTGATACATTTTTCAGACAGGGTCATTCGAGGTTTCACGCAAAAAAAAAAAAAAAATGATGAAGGAAAGATTTACTTCATAGCAAGCGCATACACTTTAATTTAATTCAGTCAGTTGGAAATTTTCATAATCAGAATATTTATTTTATTCTCAAACTAAAAACATTATTATGCTACCTAATGATTTATGAAATACTCTACAAAAATAATATTCGATGAAAGAATTATGAATTTTATATAATGAATCCTTCCTCCAATCATTAAAGAATGATAAATGTCTATATTATACAAAGTTTAAAGAAAGACTTAAAAAGCATACATAAGGCATAAAGTTATAGGGATGTTCACGAATTCTCCGGAAAATGGCATACTATGAAAAATGCCCCACACACGTCAAAAACTTTACTGTATTAAGAGGAAAAACCAAAGTGTTTTTTAATTATTCTTTTAGCAATTTCTTTTCATCATTTTTATATTTGAAATTGATTAAAAAGCTTGTTTCTTGCGTCAGCGGAAGGACTACAAAATAACAGCAAATTTTAGCAATGATTTGTAAATTCTTGCAAAAATCAAATAAATGTTGGAATTTAATAAAAGTTTCAGAATGATTTTTTGAGTAAATATTTTTTTTACCTGTTACCCCACCTAACTTAATTTTTTGAAAAGTCGAGAAATTCAAAAAACTTTTAAGAATTTTAAAATCATTTTTTGTGCAAAATCGAACAAGTTTCCGAAAATTAGTTCTGAATACATAACCCAATAAAAGCAAGATATTTAATTAGAAAAACTCTTAATTTTTTGTTAAGGACAATATATTGTCTGAAGCAAAATTTTGTCGGTAAAAAATACATCTCGACCAGAACTCTTTACTTTCATTTACAATTTTAATAACATTAATTTATAAGTTGTTCAATCTTAAAATTCAGTTCCAGTGTTGTCACTTTCAAGAAATGCTGTTAAACTATTTTTTATTAATTACAAATATGCAATCTATTAGTATTTCAAAGAGAATTTTAATTGTTTGTGTATACTTATTTTTATACACTGTTAAAGACATGTGTTTTAAGAGTTGTTTAAAACTTCATTATGAAATAAAATACCATAAACTTTCATAAGAGATGTACGGAAATATAGATACTCTCCTATAACATTTTATATTATCATAGTTAGTCTAAATTTTTTTATTGTTACACTTTTTCTTTTCTCATCAAGCGTAATGCTATCAAGTACCTTAACATATGAGATTGCTTAAAAAATTTGCAGAATTATTTTAAATTTCGCAAAATTTACATCACATCTGTTTATTTTCCCCATAACTTCTCCCTACCATCAATGTAAAAAAAAATTAAGTAATTTCAAATTACATTAAGTAAACTTTAAATTTTCCTCAAATAACCTTTGATAAAAGCCTACTTTATTTTTTGAAAATTTTCAAAACATTGAATTTTACAAATGTCTCAAAATGGCAGACGTCTTTGATTTTATTGAAAACAACAAAAATGCCTATTCCAATCTAAATCCAATTTTAAATTTTATTTTGATTACTGGGTATAGTAAATTTATTTTACCTTTATTACCGTTAAAAAGATCTTAAACCTTAGGTACCGCGAATCTGTAAGCAAGTGGAACATACATATCTATCTTGCAATCGTTGAATAAGTTCGTAGAAAGTAGGTGGCCCTAAAAAGGGCCGTTGGCAGGAAAGTTTTTCAGATTTAACCTCCGAATCCATAGAGAGTTCTGCCTTGTCTCTTCAGAGCATAGACCACATCCATAGCGGTAACAGTCTTCCTCTTGGCATGCTCAGTGTAGGTGACGGCATCACGGATAACATTCTCAAGGAAAACCTTAAGGACACCACGTGTCTCCTCGTAGATGAGACCAGAGATACGCTTGACACCACCTCTGCGAGCTAAACGGCGGATAGCTGGCTTTGTGATACCCTGGATGTTATCTCTGAGCACCTTGCGATGACGCTTGGCGCCTCCTTTACCCAATCCTTTTCCTCCCTTTCCACGTCCAGACATATTGAGTTCAATCAATTGAATTACTCGAAGCAATGAAACATTTAAATTTATACAGCCGTAATGTGATTCTGTGCGGACGTAGTAGAGAGCACATCACGTGATGGAAAAGGGCCAATGAAATACTTATTCAGAAACTAATCAAATTATTTTTGAAAACATTTTTTTAGAAACACTTTATAAAAATATTATAAATAATCATCAGAAATGTGGTTGCGCTAAATATGAGCAGATTTACTACCAACTGCTCGCTTACAGTCATATTACGATGAATACATTGGTTCATATCGACGAAATAAGTAACATTGACATTGACCTCTTCTTGGGTGATCGCTAGAATCTTCTATTTGCTGTAAAATGTAAATTCATTTCCATTGATGCAAATTTTAACCATTGGATTATTGGAATGCACAATATTATAAAACATATCCTGCCTTTACTTATTTTTACTGATTTTATTCAGAACATTAACTTTTTATGACCCAAATTTTTAATCATTTACAAAATCAAAATACTTAACACTTGTGGTGCCATAATGACGACCTACCAGAACAACCGACTGTATTCTACGAAGCATATCTAACATTTCTCTGGCTGTCAGAACTCTTTTTGTTTTGTTTTTGCATAATTTCCAGTTGCACTGGGGGAATTACGCTTTGGACCTATGACAACTGTTATTCTATCATTCATATTATTACTTTTAGAGCAAAAGATATTTTTCAGAGTGCAACTTAAGAAAATTGAAATTGAATTTTTGTAAGCGTGTCAGTTCGTTTGTCAAAGTATTTTCAAATAGAATATTCAGAACCTATTCATTAATGAATGAATTGTATACCGAATAATTTATTTTATTAGAAAACTTTGTGGGGAGTTTTTTTTAGTGAATATGCTTATGTTATTTTCTTTCAAATTGGACAGAAATATCAACTTTTAAATATTTATTTTTTAAAAAAGCGCTTATGTGAAAATCATGTCGTTGCTGTTCATAAGTAGAGTTTTTTTTAATTAATATTATTAAAGACATACAGGGTGCGATAGGTAATTTGTTGCCATTTTATATTTTTAATTTCGACCAGTCGCTTTGTTTGTTTTCTTATTTTGCCAACTGCTCAGTATAGTAGGGTCAGTTGGACATCGTCTGTGAGAAAAAGGGCACCATGACGTAATTCACTCCGCCAGAAATTAGGAAACGGCATGTTGTACTGCTTGGCATTCGCGCCGGAAGCTCCACTGCGACCATTTCAGAGTGTTTGGGTGTCAATCTGAGGACAGTGCAGAGGATTCGAAAAGATCTAAATGAGTTTAATGGTGATTATGAAGGTACGGCAGCTCGGAAAAGTCACTCTGATCGTTCTGATAAAAAAGGAACTCCCGAATTTGTTGGCGAGGTGTCCCAGACTCAACACGGAGGCCTACAACAAGTGTCTTTAGGAGGTAGTGCCTCCCTGGATCAAGAGGGTAGTTTCTGGAAGACCCTATATCTGGCAACAGGACTCTTCACCATGCCACACAAGTAGGAGAACCCAGTCATGGCTGTCAGATAATTTCTGCGACCACATAACTCTTTATATCTGGCCACCTAACTACCCAGAACGCACCCCTTGATTATTATGTATGGAGCGCAGTTGAGTGAGAGA
Organism: Acanthosepion esculentum; assembly: GCA_964036315.1. Lineage (NCBI taxonomy): Eukaryota > Metazoa > Mollusca > Cephalopoda > Sepiida > Sepiidae > Acanthosepion > Acanthosepion esculentum. The sequence continues at coordinate 5,361,847 of OZ038483.1, read as the reverse complement.
CCATCAAAACTCCTTTTAACACCAAAGATTAACTGAAGGCAAGGATTATGACAGTATTCACCAACTTAAATAAGGAGACCATCCAGAAGCGATTCCAAAGACGTTTGGTGGCTATGGTTGAACCCAATGGCTATTTTATTGAATAAATTTACTCTTTAGTATTTCAAGATGCATATCCTTGTCATTGAAATTTAATAATTTTCGCGATTTCAGATATTCACGATGCACATATTTCAATGATTAAAAGGAATTTGAGAAAGAATCGTTAATCCGTTGAATGAATTTTGCGATATTCGCGTCAAGTATCAGTGGGAATAGCTTCCCTTTGATCATTAAAGTACGTTCATTGTGAATACATGAAATCACGAAAATTATTAAATTTCAATGACAAGGATATCTATCACACATGCAAATTAAAATTTTGTGTTCATAATGATTGAAGAAAACATTTCATGTAAAGAAAATGAATTAATTTTACTAATAAGAAAAGTTATAAAAGTTTTTTATCGTTGTTATAAATAAAATATATTATGGGCAACAAAAAGAAAATTCTATGATTAATGACTTTTTACAAGATTTTCTTTTTAAATTTTAATTAGACTAATTTGTAAATTTTAAAATTCTATATTAATTTGTAGCAGTCAAGAAATATTGTAAATTAGAAAAGCCTTTAATTGCTTTTATGAGTAAAATATTATTGTGTTAAGACAAAATAAATCAGAAAAGTATATTTTAGTTTTTAATAAAAAAATTACGTTGTGCTGACAGATTTTGTCAATATGGAGGATTTTAGTTTTTTTAATGACAATAATAAAAAAAGAACTCAATCCCATCTATTTAAATTCAGTTTGGAATACAGCAAAGTATTTTGTTTATTGAACTGAAACTATTATTTTCATAGTCTCTTGAATGAAATCAGTGAAATGTTTAATTAAATTAAAAACAAAATACAATTTGAGTGTTTATTCAGTTCGCTATTAAAAAACGATGAAAATTTGTTGTGAAATGATGACATTTTTTTGTTTGTTGTTTTTGATGTCTTGCTTTTTTCTGTGACTGACATTCCCACTTGGCCAGTAATCAAAATAGAAGTTAGGGTTGTTGTTATTTAATTATTCGCAGATTGGATAGGAATCATTGTATTTGGCGTAAACTCTCATTAGCGTTAATAAATCGACTTTTATTCAGAAATGCCTTATTTCTGATGTATGTCCACAGCAATGAACTCACTTTTATCTTCTTGCAAGTACCAGATTGAAATTTCAAAGTTAATATTTCACACGTGAAATATCATTCTGAAAACAATGTAAAAATAAACACTCCTTAGTAGATATAGCAACTCTGTATCATGACATTATCCTACAAAGCACAAGTCTGCAAATTGAAATCATACTGTTTCATTTATGATTATTGATTTATTTCTGAACAGAAAAAAATACATTTAAAATATTTTTATTACATCACATTTTACTAGGAAATTGAAAAGAAAATATAGCAAATAATACATTTAATCGAATTTATAAAAGTAAACATTATTTTAAATTCATACCAAAATTGTATTTCATCTAATTTTTAATATGTAAAACAAAAATATATATGTCATTATTTCAATATAAGTTTTAGGTTTTGTAACCTCTCAGTGTTTCCCTTCAAAACTAGTTTAGTATATTTGTACATACTGTTCTGCTTTGTTCTGACGAAACATCCAGTCGTAGTCTGCTATGATATCCCAACGTCTTGTACTGTCTTAACTCTTTCTTTGTTATCCTGATGAAATCTTTCACCTTCTTCACTTTGATTATTTTTTTTGACCCAATTGTAAATCTATGCAGAATGTCTGCACTGGACCATTTGCCTCAACTTCAAGTGACATAAAAAAAAGAATCCATCTGTTGAAATAAGATAGATCTTCTTTTGATATCTGTAACAAAGTTGTTACTGGATTTAATACCTTTCTTTTTTTTCCTAACCCCTTTCCCAGAACGTTAGCATATCTCTGGAGAGATCAGGGTTTTAAAGGCCTACGCAGCTTTTGTGCTATCCCTAGCGGACATATTATCTGCCATTGACTTGTTCGAATAAATCTTCCATTTAAAAATAAATATTTATGAAGCCGATCTAAATAAATTTTGATGGTTAAATGCTCTAAATCCTGATTTTTAGTGCAAAAAACATTACCCCGTCTGATTTTTTTTTTTTTGCTTTTTGGTTTTTTATTTTCATATAATCATGAATTTTGACATAAAAAATCATATTTTTTATTGAATTTTTAATTTTGTACTAAATTATGAGGTTTAGGAAAATTGTAAATTATTTCAATTTTAAAATAATAGATAAAAACCTGTAATTAATACAAAATTTTTATAAACCTTGCAATACTAAATTTTTATTATAAAATATTTACTGTGAGCATTAATGGATTTTTTAAATATATTTGCTGTTTAGCGATGTAGAGAAACCGATCTTTAAATGCATACGATACATATATAAGGAGTCTGGGGCCATAAGATATTTATTACTCGATAAAATACTATTTTTAATCTTTTTGCTTCAAAATTCTTTCAAATCTATTGAGGTGACCTTTTTTTCCTGTTATCTCCATCTATTCAATTGAAAAGATCCGAATAAGTATTTCTATTCGGCGAAGGAAGTCCAGTGTCATAGAGTAACTCGGTCATTCTATTTAGTTTTAGTGAGGCAGAACAAATGTTTCAATGAAGAAGTATTTGAAATGGAGACTTTTGTCCGTGGAGACAGGAACTCAGTTTCAAAATGCAAGCCCGGCGGTCAATAAACTTTAAGTAAATCAACGAACACAGTTTGTAGTTTAAAAAAAAAAACTTTATTTGTTAATGCTTTTTGTTTCAACAAACCGTTTGATATTTTAAACATTTTTTCGCTGTGTAAATGTTTAGATCTTCTCATAATATAAAGTTTAATATTATTAATGCATAAATTAAAGAATGGAAGTTTTTTTCCCATTAGCTATTCTTATTCAGATAATAATTTTATATTACTTGATGGCCACAAATTAATACAGAATTTTAAAAGTTTATAAATTATTATAATTAAAATTATTCTTGTAAAAATTCATTATTAATTGAAAACAATTTCCTCTTTTACATTAAAACGTGAATTAGATGAAATATTATGAGTTTAATTTTTATAAATAGAGATATTGGAACAAAACCGTTCAGATAAAAAAACAAAATGATGTTTATTTTTATTTTAAAATGGATCTGAAAATTAAGATGAAACTGAAAGTAAATACGAGTCATAAAATGATAATTGTTGACAGAGTTTCATTAAATAATAATAATAATAATACTGCAAAATACCATCGAAATACAAACATAAATAAATCATCAATAAATGCGATAAAACAAAGAAAAGGCGATATTGAGTCCACATCAGGATTAGAGCCAAACTTGAGAAAGGTCCGAATTCATTTATCTAAATATTTCCTCTCACGATTACTCTCTGCTACTGCTGGTATATTGTAATCCTTCTTGTATGTTAAAGGAAAGGAAATGGGCGCTTAACGGTAAAACAGTTAATCAGTTATCGAGCCAATTTGTCCTTTATCCAGTTGTTGTTTATTTTTAAAGTGGAATTAATAAAGACTGTCTCTACATAAATTATCATATGCATTTTTAAGACATTTTAATACATTCTTTTTATAGATACAAATATAAGTAAATGGAAATGCTCTATTTATAATAAATAAACAGTATTAAACAACATTTACCGGCCTGAATGTCCGGGAAATTTTCATACAAAATGTTCGTTCTCCGACAGGATTCGAACGCTGTATCCTATACGGAACCGTCATTTAGCCTGACGTGCTCTTAACTGATCGAGCCACAGAGAATCGTTCGATTAGCAAGATCGAATTTACTGCCTTTAAAATTCAATCTTCCATGATTCTCTCACGTATATTCATATCTGCTCATGGCGTATCCAAATATAAACAAATGACGTCACACCTTATGAAATGGACAAAGACCGACAATTATAAATTATTTTTACTTAAATATTTGTATCTATAAAAAGAATGTATAAACATGAAAACGTCTTTAAAATAATTGTCGGACTTTGTCTATTTCATATGTATGTATGTGTGTGTGTGTGTGCGTGTCTAACTAATACTCGAACGTAAAGGTAAAGAAAGATTGTTTTCTTTTCTGATCCATCTTTAAAAAACAGTCCTTCCTTTTTAACCAATTGATATATTTTCTTCTGACCGAGTAATTCGCGATCAGGTAGTATGTTTCCCCGCTTTCACATAGAAATAGATAAAGATCGCTATGGCAAGGATAAATCAGTCAGGTATATACACGCTTAGGCGATCATGTACCTTTCAGGGAGTTTTGATGATAAAAAAATTTTGAGAAAAATAATCTCAAATGAAAATTACTTATTAACAGAATCTTCAAAGGCGCCATGCTTTCGAGTCATGGCTAACAGGTTTTAGTCTGAAATGCTTTAATTTGCTAAAAGTTCTTTATCAAAAGAGAACACTCCTTTCTCTATTTAGACACAGGATCAATCGTGTTAATTTAAGGTCAGCTATGTTTTCACAAAGAAACAGATAGTCCGAGAATAAGGGGTGAGGCATGTAATTCTATTCACTTTGTGTAAATGTGATCTGAAATGACCGCATTTTGTCAAATCGGAGACAGTATTGCACAAACGAAACTTGCTACAAAAGACATCAGTATTAAAAAAAGAAAAAATTCAATTTTAATTTATTGTGTACGCAACTAGAAAAATTATGATAAATAAAGAAACGTCAATTTGTGTTGCTAAAACTTGTTTCATTAACTCGCTAAGCGCCCATCTCCTTTCCATTTAATGCACCAGTCCACAGAACGAAAATATTTGGATAAATGGACAAGGCCATTCTCAAGTTTGGCAATATTCCTGATATGGACTCAATGTCGCTTTTTATCCGATTTGCAGCAATTATTGATGATTTGTTTATTTCTTTCATTTGGAATTTATTTTGTGTCAGAATTATTATCATTAGTGAAGCTGTGTCAACCATCATTATTAATTTCTTCTTTTATGAGCTGTGTCCCTCCAGAACTTAGGCGATCATGGCTCTTCACTCCTCGATCCCTTGCAGCTTTCAATAAGTTTTTGTCCCTGTTCTGTCATCCATTCGTTGCTTTCCCTTGTCTCTCTTTCCCACTATTCCCCCTGTGAGTATCAGATTCTTTAATCCCTCCTTTCTCATTACGTGTCCTAGAAAATTCAGCTGCCTCATCCTGATGTTAAGTACAAGCTTCCTCCTCAAAGTTTCTTTTCAATTATTCCGGTTTTAAAATTGATTTTAATTTAATTAAAAAAAAAAGATCTTGCCACGAACAAACTATCTCCAAATTTTCTAATAAAATAACGATTTCATTAGTAAATAAATTATTATTGGTAAATTTGTAACAGTGGTTACATATCCATATTTCGGAAAGGAAAAAATTGTGATGAACAAAAGAAAAATGATGAATTTACTTTTACTTTTTAGGACAAAGAAATGAAAAAAAAATACTTTCCTTCTTACTGAAACATTTGCAATAATTTGAGTACTTAACAAAACAATTACGAGTAGAAATATTTTAATCGAAATGACCTTGTTAATAATACTGTTTTCAATGTTATCTGCTATTCCATTGAATGCATGTGATTCAACTTTGTAAAGAGAAACGGGAAGGTAACATTGAAGGTAGTAGATGCAATGAAAAGTCTTATTGTTAAATTGATTATATAGATATTTATTGTGAATAATTATCGAGGACGAACGCCTAAGAAAAAGCAAATCAAGAAAATATACTTGGAAAATATACATTTCATTAAGTTCATACTTATAACGTACAGACTCAAAAAACGTCAAATGATTTCAAAACACGCGCGAAAACACACATCGACCTTTTTAGAAAAAAAATTGTCGAAAGAGAAAGCATATCATGAATCAGAAGAAAAAACATTTCAAATTATTTATTGGCCCTAAAAAGGGCCGTTTTCTTTGGTGTTGCATCTGTAGATAAAAAAAAAAAGGCGAATTTAAGCTCTCTCGCCACGGATACGGCGGGCAAGCTGGATATCCTTGGGCATGATGGTTACACGCTTGGCGTGGATGGCACACAAGTTGGTATCTTCGAAAAGACCAACCAAATAAGCCTCGCTAGCCTCCTGTAAAGCCATCACGGCAGAACTCTGGAAACGGAGATCGGTCTTGAAGTCTTGAGCAATTTCACGTACCAGGCGCTGGAATGGAAGCTTTCTAATCAGAAGTTCGGTGGATTTTTGATAACGTCTGATCTCACGCAGGGCAACGGTACCAGGCCTGTAACGATGGGGCTTCTTCACTCCTCCAGTGGCGGGAGCGCTCTTACGAGCGGCCTTTGTGGCCAACTGTTTACGAGGAGCTTTTCCTCCAGTGGATTTACGAGCGGTTTGCTTTGTACGAGCCATAGTGTTTCGTCAAGTAAAAGCGACTCAATGAATACGGCTTTTATGTACATTGCTAGTGCGGCTGCTGCTGGTTTTTAAAAAATAACGAAAAACAAACCGTTTTGTCAGCCACTGTATCTCATTGGCCCTTTTCCATCACGTGATGTACTCTCTACTACGTCCGCGCAGAATCAGATTACGGCTGTATAAATTTAAATGTTTCATTGCTTCGAGTAATTCAATTGATTGAACTCAACATGTCTGGACGTGGAAAGGGAGGAAAAGGATTGGGAAAGGGAGGCGCCAAGCGTCATCGCAAGGTGCTCAGAGATAACATCCAGGGTATCACCAAGCCCGCTATTCGCCGTTTGGCTCGCAGAGGTGGTGTCAAGCGTATCTCTGGTCTCATCTACGAGGAGACACGTGGTGTCCTTAAGGTTTTTCTTGAGAATGTCATCCGTGACGCCGTCACCTACACTGAGCATGCCAAGAGGAAGACTGTTACCGCCATGGATGTGGTCTATGCCCTGAAGAGACAAGGCAGAACTCTCTATGGCTTCGGAGGTTAAGTCTAAAAAACGTGACTCTTAACGGCCCTTTTCAGGGCCACCCACTTTTTACGAATTTATTCAAACGGTTGCAAGATATATGCCACTTAAACATGTTCACAGAATCGCGATAAGGTTTCAAATATATTTTTTAAAATGAAAAAGCTTCCTTTTTAGCTTTAATAATGTAATGGTAAAAAGGAATAAATTTATTATACTCAGTAAGCAAATTACATTGTATTTAAAACCGAATGTGTACTGATTGGAACAACAAATTCTCCGTTTTTAAAATATTGCAAAAATAAAACTTACGTGTTGATTGCTGGTATTGACAGCCGAGATCAGAAATCATCGAACGGATGACATAAACTTTATGATTTTTAACTACCCAGTAATTTTTACAAATTAACAAGTACTAAATATTTTATTGATTTTAGCCACTTTTCTAAACAACTCTTGAAACCCGTGACTTTATAATGATAATGAATGAACATCCGTATAAAAAGTGCAAGTTGAAACACAAATTCTCGACTTTATAAATTATTGTTATTAATATCGTAAAAGAAAGCTCTTGTAAGAATTTTCGAAAAATTTCAGACAATATAGTCTTTAACATACATTATTGGTAAAAGCAATTAAATGCTTTTCTAATTAATATCTTCGATTTCGGGCTTTGAATTCAGAGCTGATTTCTGGTTTCCGGTAATTCGTTCGATTTTGCACGAGAAATTGATTTTAATTCTTAAAAGATATCTGATCTTGGGTAATTATGAATAACTTTCCAAAACTATGAATTTCTTCAGTTTTTATAAAATTGTGGGTGGTGGTAACATCTAAAAGATATTTCATTCATTCGTGACATTCCGAAAGAATCCAACGAATATTCGATTTTTGCAAGAATTTCTCCTAATCATATAAGTGTACGTAGGGATATTCACGAATTTGCTGAAAAATAGCATGATGAAAAAAAAAGGCGCCAAACTTAATGAAAAGTTTTACCGCTAAAATCTTTACGTTAATAAAAGAAAAGTGTTTTGATTATTTTAGTAATTTTCTCGTCCTTTTTAGAACAATTTTGATAAAAAAAAATCTTGTTTTCATGAGTCTGAAAGTTATTAAGAAAACAGGATTTTTAATCAAACTTGTTCTTAAAAGGATGAAAAAATTACAAAAATAATCAAAACACTTTGGAATTACGCGAAGCAAAGCAATGAAACATTTAAATTTATACAGCCGTAATCTGATTCTGTGCGGACGTAGTAGAGACCACATCACGTGATGGAAAAGGGCCAATGAAATACTTATTCAGAAAGTAATCAAATTATTTTTGAAAACATTTTTTAGAAACACTGTCATGTATAAGGTTTTTTAATCTCCTGCTCGGCCTAATTCATAAACAAAACTAAATCATAAGTATGTGTTCATAAGAAATATTATAGCATAGGGATCAATTATCTGCTGGGTATCATGGAAAACATCTCCTCGGATGAAGATGGAATATGCATTGTGTTCAGTTTGATCCACATCAAACAACCCATTATATCTCCATGTTCAGAATACTATCAGAATAGGTAATACAAATTGTTAAACACATACTCCTATGTTTAATAGGTTACGCAAAATGATTTGATAAAATACAGCGAAAAAACGTATTTGAACTGCTAGGTAAGTTCGATTTATATGAGAAAGATATTAGACTATTCTGTAAAATTTATTGGGAACAACCAGCTTGCATAGAGATAGCGAACAAGTTAAGCAAATACTCAAAAATAAAAAGAGGTGTAAGACAAGGATGCGTCTTCTCGCCGGGTTTATTTCATCTATACATCGTAAGAAACGAGCCGAAGAGAAAACTTAGCAGGATTTAATATCGGTCGCTATAATCAGGACTACATGATACGTAGATGTCTCTACTGATGGCGGACTCAGAAAGGAAACTTTAAATAAAAACTCCTAGACAAAGTATTAAAAGGAAATCGCAAAGAAAAGACTAACCATAGGGAGATAGAATGTATGGTTGTTATCAAGAAAGACAGAAAACTAAAAGTGTGAACTTCGAATTGGAAACATCAGAATGAAGCAGGCGGAGAAATTTAACTATGAGTGGTGTAGTAACAGACGACGGAAATGTAATACAGAAAGACGTACCGGAACAGCGAAAGATGCCTTCCAGAAACAAAGCAAAGTATAATTTAACGTTAGAAACGCAACATAGAAATGGTACTTTAAACAGCTACACTACAGTTCAAAAGTTTGAAGCCACTCTTGGTAATTTTAAAAATTGGCCCACTAAAAGTAGTTGTTTTGTACTTTAAATAAGAGAAAATTATTATACATGGTTAAAGAGAGTGAGACATGATTTTTATTAGAAATTTTAGAAAAAGAAAATCATTTTATGACTAAATTTTGTTCTTGTCAAAATAGCCTCCTTTAGTCTTGAGATTACTGCAACACAATTTTTTGGCATTCCTTTCAAAAGCCACTCAAAGTATAAGTTTGATAATTGATTCTATTCTTTTTTCAATGACTTTAGTTTTTAAAAGAGCTCATTTTTTTTTATTCACTCAAGGTGGCTTCAAACTGTGTATATGGCAGTGAATGTTGGACGATTTTTTTATAGATAAAGTAGAGACTCGAAACGAGAGATGTGTTTTTGAAAATCTAATCTGTATTAAAAGAAAAAAAATAATATCCGTATGTAAATAATGTTTTAGGATTTTTAAAATACATTGACACGTTCATTCATTGAACATTATAGACAAAAAATAAAAAATATCTAAATTTCCTTAAAAATCCAGTATTTATCCTGGAGATGTACTTCAAACTCAGTGAATTAACTGGATTTTGTAAAAGTAATACTTACTTTTTACTTAAAGCATAATACAAATAACATTGATATTCATGATTTTACCTGTTATGGCATAGATCAAAAACAAAAATGGTATAATTTCACCAGATTAAAAAAACGCGCGATAAATTAAAAAAAATAAAATTTTAAGAAATATGGAACAACAGTAGTGCAATAATCAAGAAATTTGCATTTATACATGAAATTATATCTAACCGCATATAAACAATAATAGTTTAATAATATATTCTCTACAGAGAGGGTGAAACAGACTCCAAAAATATATTTTCAATGTTTTCTAAATAACTTATTCAGTATACGGTTCATTCATTAATGCATAAGTACTGAAAATATCGTTTCAATCGAATAATTTCTGGATAGGGAAAGGGACTTCAATTTTTTTGTTGGGTTGATTTTACGGTGGCAGAGAAAAATGGTGATAAATGTCAGTTAAAATAACTTCAATTGTTTCGTGGACTGAAAATTAGTGAACAAATTTTCAACGTTTAAGAATATTAACTTTAATTTATATAAAAGAAACGTCACAACACTCGCTATTTCCATGAAACTTGCCAACAAGTTTCTAACTACCTGTATATAAATGTGTGTGTTGACTCATGTTAGTCGGTCAGGTGAGGATATAAGGAAAGATTTTTTCTTTTCTTGCACAATTTAAACAAAATACTCCTTTCTTTATTAACCGATTGCTAGATTTTCTTTTGACCGGATCATTCAAGGTCGGGTGGTGGTTTACCCGTTTTCCACATAGAAACAAATGAAGATTGCACTCACAAGAGGAAATACTTTTCATTTGCATGACCAGTACACGCACACACATAAAATATTGACAGAAAAACAAACTATTTTCTGTGCAAAGCATTCACTAATGAATAAGTTCTGAAAATTTTCATTTAAATCGGATAATTCCATTACTTTTTTGGTAAATTCTTATATAGCGCTTTCTTTTATTTCGGAATAGAGATGCACTTTAAACAGAAATATTAATTATTTATAATTCAGTTCAATCTGCACAATTTCGTTACAGTTCTTGAACGATGATTAATTTTATAGCGTTCATTGAACTAATTTTTCAATGGCGTTTAAATGTTCATCGCAACTTTTTGAATGTGGCTATGCTCCGAAATTAACAATCAAGAATTAAATCTGTTTTTGGTCTTTCTTGCAATAAGCGTACCTAACGCTAGATCAGTGTTTCTAACCGGTGCGCTCTTATGCATCCAAGATAAAAAGAAACTTTACTTTATGAATTATTTTGATATTTAAAAAAACTTTTTTAAGTTAGAGACAAAAAATATCACAAGCTTTTGTTCATTCGATATTTTAAACAGGATCATATCTGGCTTAAAATCAAGCATGTCCATTGCTCAATGAGATTTCCACGAATCGTGAATAATTTAATACAATTTTTCACCTACCAATGAATTTTACTAACTTTAAAATTAAAAAATCGATCATATATTGAATGCATTGATGAGGAAAGGCCTATAAAATTGCCAAAGTGTACGTTTCACACTAAGAAAGTGAAATATACAATGTATTGTAACGGCTTAAAAATAAAGATATAGCAACGCTGCATCATGACATTATCATACAAAAAACACACATTTTCAAAGTAAAAATGAAAAAGTGCGCTTAAATTGTTTAGAATGGCTCTCCTTTTTACACATGATGCATAAGAAAATTCATAGAAATGGAAATATGTTTAAAAAAGAAAACAAAATCGCATAATAATATGTAAACGTCAAGTGATTCCCGTGAAAATATGAGTGGCCCTGAAAAGGGCCTTTTGTATGAAAAATTTATCAAGTTTACTTGGTGCTGGTGTATTTGGTAACAGCCTTGGTGCCTTCAGAAACGGCATGTTTAGCCAATTCTCCGGGCAAAAGAAGACGGACAGCGGTCTGAACTTCACGGCTGGTGATAGTTGAACGTTTATTGTAATGGGCCAGACGACTAGATTCAGCGGCGATTCTCTCGAACAGATCGTTGACAAAGCTGTTCATGATGGACATGGCTTTACTGGAAATGCCGGTATCGGGATGAACCTGTTTCATCACTTTGTAGATGTAGATCGAGTAGCTTTCCTTCCTCTTCTTACGTTTCATTTTCTTGCCATCGGCACGGACTGGCTTAGCCTTTACAGTTTTCTTAGCACCCTTGGAGCTCGCTTTGGGAGGCATGTTTGCAAATGTGCGGGATTTTCGGTGATATCAGCTTCGTTCGTATTCCTTATATACTCTAGCAGCAGGCTCCAGCGATAGTCAACGAGGCTCAACATATTCTGGTTCTCTGATTGGTCAAAATAATACGAAGGGAGTTTTTTTAAAAATGTGAGCGGTAAAATATCAGCAGCTGACAGGAGCCTACTGTAAGCCTACTTAAAGCTAGTTGCAGGCTTTAGCTAACATTAAATTTTTGTCGCTGTTTGTAGTAACTACATTTACTCTACTCAACAATATGTCTGGACGTGGTAAGGGAGGTAAAGTTAAGGGAAAGAGCAAGACACGCTCATCCCGTGCCGGACTTCAGTTCCCCGTTGGTCGTATCCATCGTCTGCTACGTAAAGGAAACTATGCCAAGAGAGTCGGTGCCGGTGCTCCCGTCTACCTGGCAGCCGTTATGGAATATTTGGCCGCTGAGGTTCTTGAGTTGGCAGGAAATGCTGCTAGAGACAACAAGAAATCCAGAATCATCCCCCGTCACTTGCAACTGGCCATCCGTAATGATGAAGAATTGAACAAGCTGTTGTCTGGAGTCACCATTGCCCAGGGTGGTGTCCTTCCCAACATCCAAGCTGTTCTTCTGCCCAAGAAAACCCAGAAGGCCGCCAAGTAAACTTGAAAAAAAAAAAAGGAATCGAAAAAAGGCCCTTTTCAGGGCCACTCAAACTTTCATGTTGTTCTTTTTCAATTGATTACATGCGATATAAATCTAGTCATTTATTATTCTTTTTCAACTTTGTAAACTTAGTATTGCATTTAGACCAAATAGACGATTGCGTAGGTTGTATTACTCCAGACGAATGACTTTTATTTAGTTTTACTTTTAAAATTTCGACAATATAGGATTACTTTTTAAAATCAATGAAAACTCGTTTCTAATGAAATATTCGCTTGATTGGGTGATACTTAAAAATTCTCTTTGAATTCGTTTTTCATAAATGAAAGCAAAAAAATCATTTTCAAAATTTATTTCAAATTGATATGTTAATGTTTTTAAAAAATTTAAAACTTGAATTTCAATTACGTAAGAGATTTTAGTTTAGCTTTTTAAATAAATTTACTAAATGGTGCATTTTAGTTAATTGTAATACATTTTTATTACAATTTATTAACTTCTAACGCGCTATTTAATTTACGTAAGCTAATCTAAAATTTATCTTACGTTGTTAATAGTTTTAAATCTTTTTAAGATAATTCTGTAAACTAAAAATAAAATACTATTTACATTACTGGTCATTATTAAACAAAAGCATTAATTATTTATACTAATCCAGTTTAACAATCTGTACACTGGCGTTTTTTTTACTATATGACATAATTGTATCAGTTATCAGAGACGTTAAAATGCATTTTAATTTTACGACAAATTATGTCAAAGATCTATGTACTTTTCGTCCAATGTCAACTGATTTATTTAGTCAATTGTCGGTGCAATTAAGGATTATCTTTTCACACACATTTATGGACATTAAGATTGATACATTTTTCAAACTCGGTCAGATGAGATTTCATGCAAAAACAGATTAAGATAATGAAAGAGATTTTTTTAGCAAGCGCGCGCACGCACACACTTTAATCAAATTCAGCCTCAGTCAATTGGAAATGTACATAATAAAAATATTTTTTATTCTCAAAATAGAAAATATTACGAATCTGTAAATGTCCATTAAAGAATGATATACAATTTTAAGAGACTTAAAGTATACAGTCATGAGTGTAGATTCACGAATTTGCTGAAAAATGGCATGATGAAAAAAAAAAGAAAGTGCGCCAAACTTTTACCGAAAGTATCAAAATTGTTCTAAAAAGGACGAGAAAATTACTAAAATAATCAAGACACTTTTTTGTAATTCTTAACGTAGAATTTAGCAAACTCAGGCTTACGGCCATATCACGTTGGAACACCGGTTCCCGTACGATAATTGTTTACATATATTTAAAAGTTAACTTTCTTAAATTAAGTACAAAAGAAAAAAATCGTTTCTGAATGAAAATAGTTCAGCGGTGAATGACGCGCGGGTGTTTTAAATAAACATTTACCAAAATATTTTTATAAAGTGTTTCTAAAAAATGTTTTCAAAAATAATTTGATTACTTTCTGAATAAGTATTTCATTGGCCCTTTTCCATCACGTGATGTGGTCTCTACTACGTCCGCGCAGAATCAGATTACAGCTGTATAAATTTAAATGTTTCATTGCTTTGCTTCGCGTAATTCCAAAGTGTTTTGATTATTTTTGTAATTTTTTCATCCTTTTAAGAACAAGTTTGATTAAAAATCTTGTTTTCTTAATAACTTTCAGACTCATGAAAACAAGATTTTTTTTATCAAAATTGTTCTAAAAAGGACGAGAAAATTACTAAAATAATCAAAACACTTTTCTTTTATTAACGTAAAGATTTTAGCGGTAAAACTTTTCATTAAGTTTGGCCCATTTTTTTTTTCATCATGGTATTTTTCAGCAAATTCGTGAATATCCCTACGTACACTTATATGATTAGGAGAAATTCTTGCAAAAATCGAATATTTGTTGGATTCTTTCGGAATTTATTCACGAATGAATGAAATATTTTTACCACCACCCACAATTTTATAAAAACTGGAGAAATTCAGTTTTAAGTAACTATTATTCATAATTACACAAGATCAGAAGTCTTTTAAGAAATAAAATCAATTTCTCGTGAAAATCGAACGAATTACCGGAAACCAGAAATCAGCTCTGAATACAAAGCCCGAAATCGAAGATATTAATTAGGAAAGCATTTAATTGCTTTTACCAATAATGTATGTTAAAGACTATATTGTCTGAAATTTTTCGAAAAATTAATTCTTACAAGAGCTTTCTTTTACGATATTAATAATAATTTATAAAGTCGAGAATTTGTGTTTCAACATGCACTTTTTATACGGATGTTCATTCATTATCATTATAAAGTCACGGGTTTCAAGAGTTGTTTAGAAAAGTGGCTAAAATCAATAAAATATTTAGTACTTGTTAATTTGTAAAAATTACTGGGTAGTTAAAAATCATAAAGTTTATGTCATCCGTTCGATGATTTCTGATCTCGGCTGTCAATACCAGCAATCAACACGTAACAGTTTTATTTTTGCAATATTTTAAAAACGGAGAATTTGTTGTTCCAGTCAGTACACATTCGGTTTTAAATACAATGTAATTTGCTTACTGAGTATAATAAATTTATTCCTTTTTACCATTACATTATTAAAGCTAAAAAAGGGAGATTTTTCATTTTTAAAAATATATTTGAAACCTTATCGCGATTCTGTGAACATGTTTAAGTGGCATATATCTTGCAACCGTTTGAATAAATTCGTAAAAAGTGGGTGGCCCTGAAAAGGGCCGTTAAGAGTCACGTTTTTTAGACTTAACCTCCGAAACCATAGAGAGTTCTGCCTTGTCTCTTCAGGGCATAGACCACATCCATGGCGGTAACAGTCTTCCTCTTGGCATGCTCAGTGTAGGTGACAGCGTCACGGATAACATTCTCAAGGAAAACCTTAAGGACACCACGTGTCTCCTCGTAGATGAGACCAGAGATACGCTTGACACCACCTCTGCGAGCCAGACGGCGAATAGCGGGCTTGGTGATACCCTGGATGTTATCTCTGAGTACCTTGCGATGACGCTTGGCGCCTCCTTTTCCCAATCCTTTTCCTCCCTTTCCACGTCCAGACATGTTGAGTTCAATCAATTGATTACTCGAAGCAATGAAACATTTAAATTTATACAGCCGTAATCTGATTCTGCACGGACGTAGTAGAGATACATCACGTGATGCAAAAGGGCCAATGAGATACAGTGGTTGTCAAAACGGTTTGTTTTTCGTTATTTTTTTAAAACCAGCAGCAGCCGCACTAGCAATGTACATAAAAGCCGTATTCATTGAGTCGCTTTTACTTGACGAAACACTATGGCTCGTACAAAGCAAACCGCTCGTAAATCCACTGGAGGAAAAGCTCCTCGTAAACAGTTGGCCACAAAGGCCGCTCGTAAGAGCGCTCCCGCCACTGGAGGAGTGAAGAAGCCCCATCGTTACAGGCCTGGTACCGTTGCCCTGCGTGAGATCAGACGTTATCAAAAATCCACCGAACTTCTGATTAGAAAGCTTCCATTCCAGCGCCTGGTACGTGAAATTGCTCAAGACTTCAAGACCGATCTCCGTTTCCAGAGTTCTGCCGTGATGGCTTTACAGGAGGCTAGCGAGGCTTATTTGGTGGGTCTTTTCGAAGATACCAACTTGTGTGCCATCCACGCCAAGCGTGTAACCATCATGCCCAAGGATATCCAGCTTGCCCGCCGTATCCGAGGCGAGAGAGCTTAAATTCGCCTTTTTTATCTACAGATGCTACACTAAAGAAAACGGCCCTTTTTAGGGCCAATAAATAATTTGAAATGTTTTTTTCTTCCGATTAATGATATGCTTTCTCTTTCAACAATTTCTTATTAAAAAGATTACAGAAAGGGAGGCCATTGTGCTTTCGCGCGTGAGTAGATTACAAAGTTTTTAGTGTACGTTGTTATAAATATGAACTTCTTGAGATCGTTTCGATTTTTCAAGTATGTTTCTCTTTTTTTTTACTGTTACTACTAATAGTAAAATTACAATTTTTTCCTTTATCCAAAATATGGACATGTTAAGGGAGGCACGGTGGAGTAATGGACAGGGGCTCGGATTAAGGAATCGGAGAGCCGAGTTCGAAGTCCAGTCGCATCCATTACATTCATTTGGGAAAGGTGTGAATCCCCTGGGCAAATAGCAGGACAGACCGGGTTCTATAGCCTTTGATGGCGACTGGTCTACCGCAGAAAGAAATGGCAAACTACTGCGGGGGAAAATATCTGCCTTGCCAGTTATGTATCGAAAGATACATGATCGCCTAAGCGTGTATAACAGGCATGACGCATAAACTGACTGAACCTGTTAAAAAATAAGGAAATTGTTTCAAGCATATCTTCAGTAATTTATTTATTAATACGTTGTTTTATTAGAAAATAGTTTGTTCAAGACACTAAGAAAACGTTTTTGTTTAATGAAAATATATATTAATTCAAAGTAAAATATAACAAATGCCATAACATGGCGTTATTCAGGAAATATAAATGTCTTCCAGATTATTAATGTACTTCTAATTACTGTTTTTAAAAATCCAACAATAATTTTTTTTTCTGTTATATCTCTATTCAATTGAAAAGTTTCAAACAAACATTTCGGTTGGGCAGGGGAAATCCAGTGTCATCTGAGTGTGATAACCCGGTCACTCTGTTTAGTTTTAATGAGGCAGAACAAAAGTTTCAGAGAAGAGGCATTTGAACTCGAGGCTTGTGTTCGTGTCGTAGGCGGGAACTCAGTTTCAAAATGCAAGCCCGTTGACTAATGAAAGTAAAATGGGAATGTTTGGCAATTAACTTTATTTTGAAGTCTTTGTGTTTCAACAAATACAGTTTTAAGTTTTATATTTTAAACATTTTCATTGTATAAATGTTTAAATTTGCTAATAATATAAATGTGTTAATAAAATTATTAAATTAAAGAATGGCGCTTTTTATGATGAGCTACTCCACTGATGGTTTTTATTTAGGTACCTCAAAAAAAGTGATACCTAAATTTTAAAAGGCTTTTTAAAAAAGAAACAAATCTTGAAGCTTTTATTTTAGTTTTAACATTCCAATATAATGAATTAAATTTAGCAAATAAACAACGTACTTGTATTTCAAAACGAATTTAAATTGATTGGATTCATTTTTTCTGAAACGTTATGTGAGGAAAATTAACTAATTTAAAGTTTAATTAATCTTCATTGAAATAAATATTAGTTTAAAATACAGCAGAAAACCGTTTTTTAACACGTTGATGTTTTTAGCTGTTGAGAGTCCTATCTACAGTATGATGTTTGAAAATTTAGGAAAGGGTACATAACTGTAAAAAAGAAATAACGTAACGTAAACACCTTTTTTATATATTTTTTTTGTCTCACCAGTAAACTTAAAAACAAAGAAATATTCCAAGCAACCTAATATTTTAATGAATTTTAAGTACTTTGGCTTTATAGCCTTATGCTATAAAACCAAAGTACTTTAAATTCGATAAAATATTAGATTGCTAAAACGCTTAAGAAATGTTAGAAAATTGCCAATAAATTTTGAATTGACTATATGTACCGCTCTTATTTTCTGATAATGTCTTGTATACATGTCTAATTTTAGAAAAATTGATACGTTTATACGCACATTTAATAAATTCAAAATTATTTTTAAAATACTACGCGTCGTTGAATTGTGATATTTTCCAGTTAAGATTAGTTTTAATTTAATAACAATATCACTTGACCGCTACAAATACAAAATTTTAAAGGTTTATAAATTTTTCTAACTTAAAATTTAAATGATTGAAAATAATTCTTGTAAAAATTCATTATTCATCGGAAAAATCTTGTTTTACATTCAAATGTGAATTAGATGAAGTATTATGAATTTCATTTTTATGATTGGATATTGAAACAAATTCGTCCGGATACAACAAAACATGTTTTTAATTTTCAAAGCAACTTAAAAATAAAATGAAAGTAATTAAGAATCATAAATTAATAATAATGGTTGACACAGATTCACTAATGATAATAATTCTACCGAAAAATACATTTCAAATTAAAAAAAATAAACAAATCCCCAAATATGTGCTATAAATCGGGAAAAAAGCGACATTGAGTCCGTATCAGAAATACAGCCAAACTTGACAATGGCCTGAGTTCATCTGTCTAAATATTTTCGTTCAAGATTACACTGCTGCTGGTGAATTGTAATCCTTGTATGCTAATGGAAAAGAGATGGAAGCTTAGGGGAAGTAGAGAGCCATGATCGCCTATGGGACACGGCACATAAAAGAATAAATTAATAATAATGGTTGACACCGCTTCACTATTGAATAATTCTGTCGCAAAATACATACCAAATTAAACAATAAACAAATCCTCAATAATTGCTACAAATCGGGAAAAACGGCGACATTGAGTCCGTATCAAAAATATTGCCAAACTTGAGAATGGCCTGCGTCCATTTATCCAAATATTTTCGTTCATGATTACTCTGTGTTACTGGTGCATTGTATGCGAATGGAAAGGAGATGGGCGCTTTGCGAGTTAATAAAACAGTTACCGACACAAATTGACGTTTCTTTATTATTATTTTTCTAGTTGCCTACGCAATAAATTAAAATCTGACTTTTTCCTTTTTTTAGTATTCATGTCTTTTGTGGCAAGTTTCGTTTCTGCAATACTGTCTCCGACTTGACAAAATGCGGTCACTTCAGATCACATTTACACAAAGTGAATAGAATTACATGCCTCACCCACTGAATAATTAGAAATATTTCGCTTCCCTGAATGACAAATGCTGAATAGAGATTGTGGGATATTTTAAAGATTTTTAAGTTTTTATATCGAAAATAGCCTTTCTCATTTAATCGAATTCAAAATGATACAGTAGATAAAGAAATGTATCTTTTATAAGCGTAAACTAAAAATTATATGATAAACATATGATCGCCAAAAAAACCCCCAAATAAATGCAAAACGGAAGTGTTCAGCGAGTGCATCTATTATTGCATGCATGTTGTGTTTGTTACTCTTAAATTGAGTGGTGGTAAGAGGTTCTCGTTACAAGTATCTTTGTCAAAACATTTCGAAAAGAGGTAAATTACTGTGTCAAACATTATATAAAAAAGGCATTCACGCTATTCCTCAAGTAATTTTTACAAATACAGTGTAACCCGGATATAAGAGAGTTGTCGGGACCGCAGAAGACTCTTATATCCGGGTTTGGTCTATTATATATACATTAACACAGGCTCTAATTTGGGACCAGAGAAGATCTCTCTTATATCCGGGTCTCTTATATCCGGTTACACTGTACAGTGTAACCCGGATATAAGAGAGATTTTCTCTGGTCCCAAATTAGAGCCTGTGCTAATGTATATAAAATAGACCAAACCCGGATATAAGAGACTTCTTCTCCGGTCCCGGCAACTCTCTTATATCTGGGTTACACTGTATAGAAAAAAATTAGATAAACTTCCGTTTGTCAGTCAAGCTATCAACCTGTCAACACCTTAAATAAACAGGTATCGCCGCGCTAAAAATGCATTTTTCTGATATTTTAAAACTTAAAGTAATATTTGTTTCAAGTAAAACTGATTAAACTTTATCAGCTAATATTACTCAAATAAATTTTCAGAAAAGTATCGTGATTTTTAATAAAGAGAATTACATCGTGAATAAGAGTTATAAGACTTTTCGGAATATTTTGTGGACCTGAAAAGGGCAGTTTTTTTATCAGGTGCCGTCCTCGGAGGTGAAATGAAACAATTGCCACCAGCCGAAAATGTTTATCCATCAGGGGGACAACCCTAGAAACACATCACCTTTTTACGATAATGTCACGTATGAAACATCATACTTAAAAAAAAAATGAATACTTAGACACACAACATTTTTTAAATTATTTGAAAAATTTTGGTGAATTGTATTAAGCTTTTCAATTTTCTATTTCGTAAATATAGACTTCAGTTAATTTATTAACCTAACTTTGACGACATTTGGAAGAATTTTAAAAGCATTTTTGAAACTTTATAATTAAAACAAGAAAAATGCAAATAATTCTTGTAAAAATTCATTATTCATCGAAAAAATATTTTCTTCAAACTATAATGTCTCTAATATATATTGTTTATAAAAGCAATTAAAAGCTTATCTAATTAAATAATTAGATAGTTTTATTGCAGTTTTCATTTTATAATTTTGGGAATTTGGTAAAAGTTTGAAAAAATAAATTGATGATTTACATTCTCCAAGGAATCCGGCTAAGTAATAAAAAAATATTAATAAAATAAATAAATAAACACTAATAATAAAACTAATGAAAACATTTGGTCGAAGATTTTAATTTCTAGTAAATTTCATGAAATTAAGTAAGTGGGTGTGGGTAACAGATGTAAAAATAAATATTTTTAACAAGATTTTCTAAAAATAATAATTTCAAAAATAAATTCATTCATTTGTGAATAAATCCTGACAGATTTATTAAAATACGACAATTATTTGGTTTTTGCAAGACTTTCCAAATTAATGTATTATTTTTACCAGAAAACAGATATGATAAAAAGAAATTTAAAAAATAATTTGTTCTTTCCTCTTAATAATAGCATAAACATTTTGATGATAAAAATTGTTTTTATTAAGTTTGGGCCTTTTTTATCATGGCATGCTCTCTTTTCAGCGAATTATTGGAAGTACCTAATTTAGAATGTGTTTTTCAGGTGTTTTTTATTTTAGAAAGTCCGTGGCAGTAGCTAATGATTACCTAAAGTAAATTTTATTACTGTAAACGTTATTTGTAGTAGGTACACGTGTTGCTATCCCTGTTTTATTTTATTAAATAATAAAACATCCAGCCTAAACTGAAAACTCCTACTCAAGAAAAATTGTACCTCCTTTTTCCATCAGGGAGTCCGCTTTTTGAGCCAAAATCTGCTCTAAAAGTTCGACCACGGAGCCTGAGAGGGCAAGGTTTGAATTACTTATTTTAACGAAACACGTTTCTAGTTGGGATTTCTTTTAGTCTGGATCCGTGACCGAACTCGTAGAGGCACACTTAGGTTTCCCTGATGGAGAAAAGAGATGAAGGTTCGATTCCTGTCGGAGGTACGATTTTTCGTTAGTATGACTTCTCGATTTAGGACATATTTTACTGTTTATTAGATTAAAATAAAATAAACACAGGGGTATCAACTCAAACACGTGTACCCACTGAAAATAACGTTTATATAGTAACAAGAAGTAATGTCGGATAAAATATAATTTAAAAAAATGCTAAAGCTAACATATAAAAAAGAAAAATGATTTTACTCATTTCAATAAGGTTTTATTGAAAATGTTCTTACGGTCAACTTAGCGATTCACCATTTTAATCGAAAAATGATGAGAGAAAATTTAAGACATTTTTTAAAAGTCTTTTAAAAATCAAATATTGTCGTAGATATTTGTTTCAAAGAAAAGTAATGGTAAGAATTAATTAAGAGAATTTTGTAAAAAATATTGATTTTACAGTTTACACTTAAAATATGGCCCCAAACATATTTGAACACAGCAAGGTGTATTCCAACTGTTACAAAGTCCATACGTTAAGTCTTTACTGCAACCACCGCTTAAAAAAATAAACACGCATTATAGAAACTACCAGAATGCAAAGACTGGTTTCATTATGTTTTATTCTTATATAACCAATAAGTTACGAATATATTTTATTTTATAGACCTTTATGAAACTTGGTGGAATTAATGTTTATATTAATAGGAATATAAATAAATAATATAATATAATATAAAAAATATTTTTTAAAAATAATAAAAAATGTAGCATTTTCATCTACTTCATTTATTCTTTCTTTTTAATTATTTGATATTTATTCTGTATATATTTATTTTGAATTATTTGATGTCATGATAGATTTAATTGCACAAAATCAGTTTTTTTTTATTATTTTAAAAAAATTTATGAAATAAAAGAAATTTCTAATATAAAAAAATCATGAGAAAATTAAAAAAAAAAAACATATTGAAGTGATACGGTTAATTGAATGCCTTCATTTTAATTTCTTTCGGTTAACAATGCCATAAAAATATCTAGACCCCATCAGACATGCATAATTATTTTTAATCTTACATAAACAATAGAGGTAATTCAAAATTGTTGAATTATGTCATATTTGATATTCCGTACAAAAAACAATTTAACAGTTATAAAAAGAAAAGAAAATTATTTTAAAAATATTTTACACTCGAAAATGGAATTAAACTTTACATTTTTGTTTCTTCAAATACATCTTTATTTGAAAAAAAAAAACTCTTTTGTCAGCACAACCGTAATAATTTCAAAATCGTACTGAAAAATTAAAAGTAAACTTTTAAAAAAATAAATATTCATTGTAGTTTTTTCCTCTCAAATTTGAAAGAAAATGTGTTTTATGAAATTGTGCCAGCACCAACTCTCTACAAAAATTGTTTTTTGAGTTTTATTGAATTATTTTTGTAAAGTTCCAGGACAAATTTTCAAGATGCTCACATTTGATATTACAATTTTTTGCCGAAATAATATATTCATTGATTTTTCTTCATAAAACTATATAAAATATTTCTCATCGCACTTCAATAAAAAAAGAAAAAGAAGATTCACGGTGTACCGAAATACCTGATACGGATAACTGACCAAAATAAAAAAAAAATCATCCATGAATAAGGCATGAAAATTTCATTCAAATCGGATAATTCGTTGATTTTTGGTAATTTTTTTAAAAACAAAAGGTAGCGTTTTTTTATTTTTATTTATTTGTTTTTTGTTTTCTTTTTTCATATCGGAATAAATCGTGTAACGAGAGCGAGAGAAAGAAACGCTTATTTCCCCAAATACATGTCTCTCGTTATTGGCCTTGTCATATCCATGATATAACAACACCGTAGTTAACGGACAGGACGGAAAAGCTGAATGGAAAAAGAATAATAAGCATGTTTAGTTTTCTGTAGAGTTTTATGTTGTACACAAAATTAGATATATACACTTATACACATGTCACACACAGAGAAATTATAACATAAGCAACAACAAACGGTTTGTTAGAAAGGGGATCCTTACTTGTAATATTTCCTGAAAGGAAAACTGGAGTTATGGCAGTTTCTCTACCGATATGGGCAAGCGACATCCTTCTTCTCTGGGCTCTTCATCACAACTGCCTTCGTCAATCTACTTCTGACGTCATTCACCGACCGTCATGTGATCATTATGGCTATTACGACAAAAGAAAGAGAGAATCGGCATTTGTAACCCAACAGTCACTTCCTCCCTAAACAGGTTATAGAACCTGCCACAAGGAGTTATTTATATTGTGCTTGTTGTTGATATAATAGAAATGTGGGAGCATACTTTATAGAAATTACAGTATACAAAAAAGAATATGCATGCAATGGATATTAAAAGTGTCACAATGTTATCACATTGTCCAGTTAATAGTGCAAAACTGTCCTCTGTGTTAGCGTCATGCAAGAGTTCATGTGAAAAAACAACAAACAAACAAGGAAATTAGATACGATAAGAAACGCTTAGGCCATTTAATATGGCGTCCAAACTTGGTGACTGTTTCCTTTCGTAAATCTGGTGGTACTGGAGATATAAGAGTGATTGAAGTATCCCTATCCAATCAGAAAAGCTGGATTCAGCCTGTCCAAACTAATATTTTGGTTTGCATTATTAATGCGCACAGTAAAATTGTTAATATGTCTCTTCAGGATCTTGAATGGTCCTCTGTATGGTGACTGCAACGCATTTGTTTTAGCTGAGTCGCGCATAAATGCGTATGTGCATGATTGCATGAGATTAGGTATGGATATAGGTTTTTCTTCAGTGTAGGTGATTTGTAGGCCAAATTGGCTATTTTGTCTCTCAGCCGGTCAACAAGGAGGTGATGTCCATCATTTTTTGTGGAGGCTGAAGGAAAAACTATTTAGGAAGTCTTAGTGTGGTGGCATACACCAGTTCGGCAGGTGAACATTGCATATCATCGTTTACAGTTGTACGTAATCCAATGAGAACTAATAGTAGATGTTCCAGCCATTTTGACTGGTCTGTCAATGTTCTCAGGGCTGATTTTAATGTTTGGCAAAACCTTACCACTAAACCATTGGCCTCTGGATGATATGCAGTGGCCCTAATTATCTTGCACCCTAAAAGTTTCATCAACTGTTTGAATAGGCCAGACTCAAATTGTCTGTGGTGATGACAGCCAGAACACCGAAACGGGCTACTCATCTGGATAAAAAAAATCTTTGCTGTAATGTCTGACACAGGAAGAACTTTACACCAGCGAGAGAACCGATCGATACATGTCAACAAATAAGAATACTCCTCACTAAAAGTTATGTACCTGAGCAAACCGCTCATCCTGTGATGGGAAGGAGCTGGAGATGGTCGAGCGTGTCTTCCGACTTTAGCCTTTTGACATGGTAGACCGGGTTTTGACCATAATAGAATATCAAACTTCATTTGAAGCCACACAAATCTATCTGTAACTATCTTGATTGAAACATTAGCACCAGAATGAGATAAGTTATGCAGAGTGAAGAAAACTGTCCACCGCAATGTTTCTAGAACAAAGGGGTGTAATCGCCCTATGCTGATGTCACACACAATCTCGAAATCAGAGTTCAGAACCCGTATCTTTAAAAATTTTAAGGATGCTGATTTGTTCCAAAGAAGCTCTTTAAGTTTTTGTTTCTTTGTTTATTCTTCCACCGTTGACTGGTATGCATAGATCTAGCAGGAAACCATTAATACCGCGGGACATGATGTCTGCAGGGATGTTTTCGGTTCCTTTGACAAAACGTATGTCTGATATAAACTGAATCAGATAATCAAGATGTCTGATTTCACGTGGTGCATATTTGTCTGATGTTGAACGCCCCAGGTAAGTGTCTGTGAGTATGAGAAAAGTTTGTCCTTCCAACAAATGTCGATATTAGCGAACCGCTGCATAAGCTGCCAAAAGCTCCCGTCTAAATGTGCTGTACCTGTCTTCGGTTGGTGGCAGTTTTCTAAAGACAAAAAAAAAGAAATTGGTTTCTGCTGGCCATCGGTTTTCTGCTGCAATACACCACCAACACCAACAGAAGAGGCGTCGACCGCCAAACACAACTCCTTGCCTGAAACAATATGAGATAATTTCATTGCATAGGACAATACTGATTTAATTCTGTGAAATTCTGTAATGGCAGACTCCAACAGAACTGTATCACAATTTTTGACATTTTTTAAAATATCCGTCAAATGCCTATCAGCGCACAGTTAGGCAAGAATCGACGGAAAAAAATGTACCATCCCTAAAAATTGACGCAACTTTTGTCACGCTATCAGGTGCAAGGAATTGTGAAATAGCTTCCACTTTAGATGGTGAAGGGGACATTCCGGTAGATCTCATGTGGTGGCCCAAGAAAACCACGTCCGATTTTCCAAATTCACACTTTACAGGGTTGATAACAACCCCAAATTTATCAAATCGCTCGAACACGAGCCGTAATTGATGTATATGTACCCCCCCCGAGTTTTTACATTACTTTCTCTTGTATTATTATTTGTTTGAAAATCCTTGTAATGATCACTACCTGGTTTCTTTTTCAACATCTGAAAATGAAATATATTTCTTATTTGTTCGGAAATCCCATTGTTTAGTTGTAACAATATATGACCTGTTGTCAGTGTCTGCTGACTTAATCGTTATTTGGTGTTCCAAGTTTTCCTTATCCAATTTTATTCTAAATCTATCTCCGCTTTTTAGAGATAGCACCATAGAATCTGTTACAATTCTTTTCCATTTTTTGATTTCTGGTTTGTCTCTCTCCTTGATTCATGTGAAATCAGACCATCTTGTTAATAACTCTTTTGCATGTAAATCTAATGTAGTTCTTATTTTCTTCCCCATAATTAATTCAGTTGCACTGACTCCTGTGGCTTTCTGCTTCTCCATTTGTTTGAGGATAATGTGTTTAAATCCATCACTGTTTACAAAATATTTGAAAGCATTACTTGTTTCCCATTATTGACAAGTTCAATAGTAATTCCCCATTGTGAGAAGAAATTTTTCAACTTTCCTATAACACAATAATATTGGATCGATCGTTGCTATTTCTATATATCTTGACAAATAATCTATTGCGATAATATATTGGTGTCCTTAGCGAGTAAAAATATCTGTAGAAACTCTTTGCCATGGACCTTGAGGAAGTGCAGTTACTTTTAATTTTCCCTTTTTATTTGTTACACGTATGTTACAAAACGTGCATTTTTTAGATACACCTCCAACTCCTGATATATTCTAGGCCACCACACCGATTCTTTGTCTGTCTCTCACTCTCTCTCTCTCTCTCTCTCTCTCTCTCTCTATATATATATATATATATATATATATATATATATATATATATATATATATATATATATAAGATTGGTGTATACGGAATAAATTCCAATAACCAACAATTACTATTCTTAAAAGAGTGCTCAATACAGAGTAGAGCAAATATAATTATTAATTCAAAAATTATAACATAAATATGTTATAAAATCACTACAAAAATAGCCATTTTGTTTCAACACCACCTGGTGTCTTATCAAGTGATGATGTTGAATGTAGAATAAAGGGTTTTAAAAGGTTCAAATTAATTAACCACCCCTCGCAAGGGGAAACGCTGTTACATAAGCTGGAATGACCAATCAAAATACAAGTATACGAGAATTCAAAAAACTTGACAACGAAGTAACGTTATATTAGCTATTAAATGTTTTAAGGTTGGGGTTATACTAAAATAGAATTTATTCTAACTAATAAGTATTAAATTATATGGATAACGGCTTGGATTGAGGAATCGGAGAGCCGAGTTCGAATTCCAGTCGAATCCATTGCATTCACTTACGTGCTAACACCCTTGGGAAAGGTGTGCATCCTCTTCTTCTCCCTCCAACTATGGGTAAATAGCAGGACAGACTGGGTTCTATAGCCTTGGACGGCAACTGGTCTAGGAGAAGGACAACTCTGAATTCAAAACCTGCGGAGGGTCGTTTGGGGACCTTGTGGCATTCGTTGCACCAGGTCCCTGTATTCGTCCCTCCAAAAAGTGTGGATGGCCCTGCACAAGGCCTTCACCACTATAATCAAATCTGGTGTGGCTATCCGGCTTTCAGTTTCTGGGAATTGATCTGTCTGGCCCTCATACGTCGAGTTCGACGGGAGAAGCAAAAAAAAAAAAATGATTAAATTTGAAATTAAAATTAAAAATAAAAAATTACCCATTTCAAAATCTAAATTTAATCTCTATTAAGTTTAAAATTATAAAATTACTGAGGAAAAATGAAAAAAATACATTATTCTATTTATTTTGTTTTTATTGAAATTACTTTCGATATAAGGACAACTGTACTTTCATACAGTTTGATATTATCGACTGTTATCCCTCTATATCGAAGAATCTATTCACTTTGGCCTTGGAGTTCGCTCGGGAATACTCCAATATTTCTGAGAGTGAAGTGGATATTATCATGAAATGCTGAAATTCTGTTCTGGTCTACAAGGATGAACAGTGGACCAACCAGACTGAAATTTCAACATCGACATTTCACACATGAAATATCATTCTGAAAACAAAGTAAAGAGAAAAAACTCCTCAGCAGATATAGCAAAGCTGCATCATGAAATTGTCATACAAAGCACAAGTCTGCAAACTAAGATCATAATGAATGTTTTTTATGATTATTGATTTATTTCAAAATACCTGTAAAATACATTCAGAATATTTTCATCACCTCATATTTTATTACAAAATTCAAAAGAAAATCGAACAGAAGGCATTAGTTTGACAAGCGAGCATTTGTATATCGAAGTATCGATATCTACGACGCAAGAAAGGTCATTCAGATTAATTTACCTTGATTGGGTAGAGATTACAGAGTTTGTCAATTAAATTTACTTCATCAATGGGTAGAATGAAGCAAATTTAATTGATAAAATCCCTACAGTTTAGATTTATTTCTATGGTAAGTCCTCGGGTTACGACAGTCCCGACCTACGACGATTCGTAGTTACGACTCAATCTTCAATAATCTCCTGTCGTTTGCATCGGTGAGTGACGTAAGTTTTATTTATGACAGTGGAGCGGTGAGGTGAAACATTAATTCAAAGCAGGAAAACAATAGGGTTAACCCAAAATCAAACATATATATATATATATATATATATATATATATATATGTGTGTGTGTGTGTGTAGAGAGAGAGAGGGGGGAGAAAGAGAGATTGGCATGAGGATGAAAAGATTCGGCGAAATGATTATCCATCTCTTTCTTAATAAATTAGAGAAACATATTTTTCGTTGATGAAAACCAAAACGAAAACAGAGAACGGAGCCTTTCTCTTATGGTTGAAATTATGAAGATCAGTCATGCCGTGCCAAGAAAGGGATCTGGCTTGAGTTTTCACTGAGATGACGACCGGCTTAGGCATGCAAAGAAGAGAGTCTCTTTTGTTGCAACATTTTCATTGAAGAAAACAGATTTGGGAAATAGGTTTATCTCTTCTTGAAAAAATTAGAAAAACACATATTACTGGAAAGAGAAGCAAATGAGATTCTGTTATGGTCCAAGTTCCTTGTACCACGGTGATGGTCCAAGGTAGAACCAATGAAGAATAACTCGAACACAGGTATGGAATAACACAGATATATTACAGAAATATATACAAAGAAGTAGAAGTATTAGTAATAACTATCAGATTTGGTTAGAGTGAACTATGTTGTCTCGGCAAGTATCGCTATTCCAATGTTCTTACAATAATCCTCCCTGCTCCCTCTTGAGGCGCAGTATTTATAATGTCCGGAATAGTACATTATTATTATGGGTAAGTTCCCATAACACCCACTTCCGAAGCTTTTGCGTAGCAGTGGGTTTTAATTTTTTTTTCTTTGATCTATTTCCAAAGGTTCTGTGAACTTCCTTTTTCTGGACGATTTTCGTGGTTCTGGCATTGTTTGTGGCCTTTTTATATCAAATGTATCAAAAATCGTATCCATCACTTCTTCCTGAGGTGGACCGTTAGCATCCTGTAACAGTCTCTTCCTTATTTGGTTTACGTGTCTTCTATGTGAGAATGTGTGTCCCTGTACTATGTAAACCATATTCCCAATTCTTTTTTCAATTGTACCCTGCTCCCAGTAAGATGTATTGTTTTTATATGCTTTAAAAAAAAATTTCTCCTGGGTGGAAATTTCTTTTTGGTACGCACAACTGTGTTATTTGCTTCGTTTGACTTGGTAGCAATTTATCAAATACTGATCTGATTTTTCTAGCAAACATCACTTCAGCGGGTGTTAATGCCGATGGCGTAGCATTATTTGGCATAATTCGATATACCTGAAGAAATTGTTGTAATGCTTTTTCCGTAGGCATATCATATGCTTTTCTTAACGCTCTTTTGAGTGTATCAACAAATCTCCCCGCTTGCCCATTTGATCTTGGGTGATATGGCGGGGATTTTATATGTTTGACTTGATAAATTTCGAAAAACGTTTGGAAGTCCGCTGATGTGAATTGCGTTCCATTATCTGTGACTAGGCAATCCACTACTCCAAACCGAGCAAATAGCTCGTGGAAGCAATTTATGGTAGTTCCCGAAGTAGGATTTTTGAAACGAAACACCTACGGCCATTTACTATAACTATCGATCAAATAGTAGAAACCATCAACTGGACCTGCATAATCTGCGTGTATTCTTGACCACAGACGATCTGTCTCTGGCCATGGCAAATGGATGATTGGCGGTGCTTTGGCTGCTAAGGAACAACCCTTGCATTTTTCCACCGTCTGTATAATGTCCTGGTCCATGTTTTTCCAATATACCTAGCTTCACATCAGCGATTTCATTCTATTTTTCCTGGATGGCTCCTGTGGAAATCCTTTAGGATTCGCTTTTGTAGTGTTTTGGGAATTACTACCCTTTCGTTATAAAGTAACACATTATCGCATAAAGAAAAGCTGTCCGATATTTGCTTATTTTTTTCTGCTATTTTTGCTTTTGTTTTTTTTATGAATTCATCATTTATTGCTTCATTTTTTATCTCTTGTAGTGTGACGGGGAAGTTTCGAACTGTACAACATAGTACTGTTCTGATATCTTTTTCATGTCGTAGGGCTGCGATTACAGAATTTTCGTTGGTATAAGTCTCGACAGACCATCCGCATACCCGATTTTTTCGTTGGTAGATACTCAAATCTGAAATTGTAGTTCAGAAGAATTGTACCCCATCTTTTTTCTAACCAAATATTGTTAGTAACGGGTTGTGATCCGTCTGTAGAGTAAAAAATCTACCATAGATATACCTATGAAATCTTGTGAATGCGAAAATAATTTCCAGTGCTTCTTTCTCTATTTGTGAGGAATATTTCTCTGCTGGTAGTAAGGTTCGAGAAGCATGCGCGATGGGTTTTATTGTCGCATCCGGCATTTTATGCAGTATACACGCCCCGACTCCATAGGCGCTCGCGTCACTTGTTACAATTATTTCTAATTTAGGATCGTAGTGTGCCAAAAATAAATCCGAAGTTAACGTCTTAATTATTTTGTTTTCTGGCATTCATCTGTCCACGGCCAAATGTTTTCTTTCTTTAGCAGTTCGTTCAGTGGTGCGCGAAGTTTATGCATGTTAGGAATGAATTCTTGGTAGTAACTTACTAAGCCTAGAAAACTTTGTAATTCTGTTATGTTCTTTGGAACTGGCATTTTTTTTATTGCCGTTGCCCTTTCAGGGTCTGGTCGTCTTCCTTATTGATCGATGATATGGCCCAGGTATTTAATTTCCTTCATGAAAAAATCGCATTTGTTTTCTTTTACCTAGAACCCATAGCTTTGTATTCTCTTAAACACCTCTTGTACGCGTTCCCAGTGTTGTTCAACACTTTCGCTATTTATCAATACGTCATCCAGGTATGCAATCGTGTACTCTAGTCCGGCGAGCATAGTATCCATAGTCTGTTGGAATATAGCCGGCGCGACCTTAATCCCAAATGGTAATCTTTGGTATTTGAACAATCCTTTGTGTGTGTTTATGCACAGTAATTTTGAACTTTTCTCATCGACTGGAATTTTCAGGTACGATTCATTTAAATCTATTTTTGAAAAAAAATTTCCGCCATTTAATTTAGTGAATACTTCTTCTGGACTGGGTAGAGGATAGTAGTAATCTTTTATCGCTGCGTTCAAACCCGTTGAGAAATCAGCGCATACTCGAATCTCATTTTCCTGATTTCTTTTTGACGTAAACCGTAGGTGCGGCCCATTGACTGCATTCTACTTTTGTCAATATGCCAGTATTTTCGAGTTTAGCCAATTCTTGATCAATTTTTTCTATTGACGCAAACGGTACGCTCCTTTTTTTTTCTTGAAGATAGATACAACGTTTTCTTTTATTTCGATATTTGCTGCCATTTTTTTACATCTTCCGAGACCGGCTGAAAATACTTCAGGGAAACTCGTTTTTAGTTTCTCTTTTAATTAATCTGCCTCGGTTGATAAACTTTTCACATTTTGGCACTATGTACTTATTGGTAAATCCCAAAGTTCGAATTTTTGCATCCAGTCCGTTCCGAATAAGTTTTCTGTATTTCTTAACACGTACATTTTTAATTTTTTCGTCATTCCATTAAATGTTACGTTTGTAATCACTTCACCCTCAAATTCTATTTTTCTCCCCGTTACCGATCTCGCAATTTTATCCATTTTTAACATGGAAGGTTTGTTCAGTTTTCTCCATGTTTGTACGTTAATAATAGTTAAGTCCGAGCCGGAATCCAACTGTAGTCTGACTTTTCTGTTTTGCATTTCTACTTGTACGTATTTTCTTATGTTAGTCTCATCCACTTGGTCAGCCCTCGTAATTCTTATTCTGCTTTTGCTTTCTCTTCTAGTCCAACAATGAGAACTTTTATGTCCTACATTTTTGCATAAAAGTTTTAAAACGGTATGGACAGTCTTTATACCAATGCCAAGTCCCACAGCGATAGCATGGACTGGGTGGTAGTTTTTCTGATATTGACTTTTAGAAGTAGAAAATTTTGTTTTATTTGTTTTTGAGAAGGGAAAATTGGTTTGGTTTGTTTGTGAGGAGAGAAAGTTGGTTTGTCTTCGTACTTTACGTATGTGCGCGATGCCAGCTTTTTCTATATCTTTTGAGTCTTTCTTCACACTGATGCATCTCTGGCAGTCTTCGGCTAGTTTTTGAAGTGTCAAATATTGTTCACTCTCCAATTAAGTAAGGATTCTGCGTCTAATTTCCGCGTCTTTGGTTGAAACCAGTCCTTGGATGTATATTAAGCATTTGATATTGTCCGCGCTGAGTTCCGATAATTTAAAGTCATCACAATATTTGTTTACAATGGAAGCGAAAGTTATGTAATCTTCGCTGTCCTTTTTTGTTAGGTTCAGACATTTCCATCTTTTGTGGAATAGTGAGGTATTATGGTTGAAAAGTTCTGTTAACAGTTCTGTGGCTTCTTTGAACGTTAACTCATTTTGTTTTCCTCGGTAGGATATAATCTACGAATTTGGTATATTCGCATGCGCCTAGTTTTCTTAGTAATAGACGTACTTTTCGTGCGTCTGACCAATCTCTGCAGTCAAATTCATATAGATCTTCGTACCTTCGGAAGTAAGTTGCAATGGTTTTGTCTTTGTCTTTGTCGGGTGCATACGTGAAATCTTCGATAGTTCTCCAAATAGCCTCTTGTGAGACAACTGTTTCATTCTCGGAATTTTGCCCTGTATTTGACATTAAACGTAGCAATAATTCTTGTAATTCAAGATGTTTCTGTTCGTTTTTTTTTTTGTTGCTGTTCAAATTAGATTTTGATAAGTTCCACAATGATTGACTTAAAATCTTCCATGTTAACGTAATTTTATGTAATTAATTTTACTTTAGTGTAACCTGATATTCTGAAACCTGTCTTCGCAAAAAAGTAGTCCTATTTTTAACTAAGTTTGGACATAGGATTTAACTTCTCGAAATTTCATGAAATACATTTTACCAAGATTTTCTAAAACAAAAAAAGTAAAAAATAATTTAATTCATTTTGTGAAGTAATGTTTTTCAACTGAAGAAAGCACAGAAAAAATTAATGCTAAATATTAAGCGAGCTAAAACAAAAACAAGATTTTTAACCAAAATTTCAAACGTGCTAGAAAAGAATAAAAAAATTTAAAAAATAATTAAAAAATACTTTGGTCTTTCCTATTAGGGCCTTTTTTCATCATGCTACCTAAAAAAAGAAATCACTAAAATATATTGCTTAAAATATTTATTTTGTAAAAAATAGTGAGTAGTTAAATATCGTACATATCTTGTAATCACTGAATTAAATTCGTAGAAAGTGGGTAGCCCTAAAAAGGGCCGTTGAGAGGCAGGTTTTTCAGATTTAACCTCCAAATCCATAGAGAGTTCTACCTTGTCTCTTCAGAGCATAGACCACATCCAGTAACAGTCTTTCTCTTGGCGTGCTCAGTGTAGGTGACGGAATCACAGATAACATTCTCAAGGAAAACCTTAAGGACACCACATGTCTCCTCGTAGATGAGACCAGAGATACGCTTGACACCACCTCTGCGAGCCAAACGGCGAATAGCGGGCTTGGTGATACCCTGGATGTTATCTCTGAGCATCCTGCGATGACGCTTGGCGCCTCCTTTTCCTTCCTTTCCACGTCCAGACATGATGAAGTTGAATCAGTTGAAAATATTTATTTCCGTAAAAACAGAAAATGTGGCACAAGGCCGAAATGGGGAAGGGGGAATAGGTCGGTCTCCTGTCTTAACTTTAAACGTAGCTAGCACAAACGCTGACCCGATCATACTTACAATAATCCTTGCACCAAAACAACACATTCTTACTTATCTTTCTCACCACACCCACCATAATACCTCAATGTCTCCATGAAAATACTGACTAGTCCCCATATGTACAGTATAACGACTGTGGGGGGAGGGGAATAAAACAAAATTTTTAAATTTTAAAAACTAGCCCCAATGAGTATTTACAGTATGAACTAATAACTATTTACAAGAAAATAAACAAAATCATGTTAGTAATAAAAAAAAACTACAATCACTAAATGTGGCAGAAACATCAGTTAACTAGACGAAATTAATGCGGGACTATAATAAATTAAAAACATTCGTTCATCCCAAGCACTCACACAGACATGCACACATTCAGACACAACAACAGATACGAAAAATCACACACGAAACGAAAAACACCCCGCATCCACCAGAGAACTGACGTCACTGACCACCTAACGAGGGAGGGGGTGGGGAATTAAACTTAAAGAAAAATAGGGACAGAAATAAAAGGTACCAATGCACATACACACCCTAGCTAAGTTTAATGAAAAAGGAAACTAAAGAATCAAAACTAAACCTAAGCTAACCTAATTTTGGGATAGGTTGGCCGTATTCAACGCAGGTAAAGCAATATCCTGATGCCTAACCGGCATCAAAATGCCACTCCAGGTCAGCCCCTTTCACACGACACAAACGCGCAAGATTCACCCACATTTTGCCGAATTCTGATGAAGAAAGTCGTCGCCTTTCCGTCCTAATCTTAACCTTAAGCTGATGCTTAAAGTATAAGATCAGTTGGGAAGAAGTGAACTTCTCGCCTTCATAGAATCCCTTCTGACGTGTCGTCCAAATCACGGCTCTCATAACACCTAGCAAGCATAAGAACACATAATGTTCAGCCCTCGCCAGCGGAGCCACATTGCTACAAACAGAAGCGGCAAACAAAGAACTTTCCAGGCAGCATGCGAACTATTATGCCTTCAACATACTTGCACAACGGCACTACCACCCTGCAGTGAAAGGAGTCGTGACTAATGGTCTCGACTTCCCCACTACAGCGCCGGCAGTTTGGATATTTCTCCAAGCCCGCTGAGCAATGTCTTTTGGCAACCCAGAGGGCCCCACGCATCACCAGCCAGGTGAGTGATGCCTCATTGTTATTGAGACATTTCAACCCGGGCGCCCAAGGCCATATTGAGAGAGCCTCCTGCTTCGTAAGACCGAGCTCGTCAATCAGTTCATCACGAACGACCCCCCTAGCTAACACATGATATAATGTCACGAGACAACGCATGGACGTTGGAGAGGCCATCCGACACCCCTAAGAGGCGTTTCAGAGCACGACGACATTCACGGTAGAAGGAGCACACGACTTTGGGTAAACGGTGGGCCTCCTCCACGCACGAGTGCACACTTCTCAGGGATGGGAAGTTCTTACGGGCGTCTTCCTTCCAGAAGGCGCCCACCTCATCCGGTTCGCGACACATTCGATCCAGGAACCCGATGCGAAGCATATATTGACGAATCTCAATGTTAGGCATACCTAGACTGCCTTCAGATGGATGAAGGCAACAGATCTCCCGAGAGAATCTGGCGGCCTTGCCTCCCCACAAGAAGGAGAACAAGAGCCTCACTAACGACAGTAAAGAGTCAGACGGAGGTGTAAGCACAGAGAGTCATTAAAGGAGAATCGGGTAGATGTGTGAAACACATACTTCTGCCCTCCCCTTTGAGGAAAGATTCCTCCGAGATCACAAATTAATTGCGATCTCGGCCTTCCCTTGCATCTCCGACCAATTCATATCCAACTGGTGATCAGGACCGAACCAGACGCCGAGAATCTTGACCGGCCCATCCGTCCAGAGGAAAGGTCCGGGAAGAGAAACTCCCTTCCACGCACCCAACCGAAAGCCAACAGACTTATCGCGGTTGATCTTGGCTCCTGTCACCATCTCATAACCACTGATTTCTTTGCTGTCTTCGTTAATCTCGGCCCTGCTCGACACAAGAACCGAAACGTCATCAGCATAGGGGGAATACCTGGCTGGGCGAGGTGGTAGCACCAGGTAGGGAAATTCCGCGTAGGACCGGATTCGTCTTTAACTTGCGAAGGAAAGGTTCCAACGCAAGAACGTAAAGCAAAGGCGAAAGCGGACAACCTTGATGAATGGAACGAGACAATATGAAAGGCTCCGATCGTACTCCATTCACCTCCACCAGCGCACCGGGGGTCGCATACAGAAGACGGATCCAGGTGCGAAAGTACGACCCGAAACCGGCCGAGAAAGCGATGGTCAACCCTATCGAAGGCCTTGGACTGATCTAAATTGATCAGCGCGGTTTCACTGTCGACTTGCTCGTTGATTAAGCGTACCACATGAAGGTTGTCCTGAATAGACCTGCCCTTCACAGCACAAGTCTGTTCGGAGCCAATCAGACTAGAGAGGACAGCCTGCAAACGGTTTGCTAAGACCTTAGCCAAAATCTTTAACTCTGTGTTTAACATAGTTAAAGGTCGAAAGTTACCTAACCAATCCCCACCGTTTTTGTCCTTACGTAACAACTTAACCACGCCGCTGGTGAAGCATTGGAGTATAGACCCCTGCTTCAACCAGTTGCCGAAAATCAGTGCCAGCAGGGGAACAAAAACGGGCGACTGCCTCAAGTACACTTCGTACAGAAAACCATCTAATCCCGGAGATTTGTCCAGGCCAACCTGTTTCAGCGCTTCCCAGATTTCCGACTCTGTAACGGGATCCTCGCACCTAGCCTCTTCAGCTGCCCCGAGGCAGGGAAAATCAGCTAAATAGGCGTCGAACTGAGCAGGGCTCAGGCCGGGCTCCCTGGTGAAAAGTTCCTGAAAATACTCACGAAAAGCCTCACATATGCCCTCGTTTGAGGTCTCGGTCCGCTTATCCAGCAATGTGACGCATGCGATATGTCGCCGAGTTGCACTCCGAACCTCCTCTGCACGCAATTCAGCGGCCATATTCGTTGCCTCAGAAGACATTCTTTTTAACCTAACCCTAACTACCAGAGCTTTTTCTTCTTGATAAGCAAGGAGGCCAACTCTGCCTTAGCTAAGGCTACGTCCCCACTATCACGGGATTTAATCGCCCGATCGACTTTTTGCTCACAAGCCGTTTGCGCCGCTAATCTATCTAGATTGAGCCGACGACTATAATCAGCAGCAAACGTTCTAATTTTAGATTTAAGTTTATCCCACCAGGCATTTCCCACCACAACCCCCGCCAGTTCCCTCTGTATCATTAGTAGCAGCTGATCCCGGAAATCTTGCTCCCCAAATAATGAGCAGTTCAATTTCCAGTAACCAGCCATCTTAACCTTAGGCTTATCTAAGTTTACCCGGACCCGGGCTAGCCTATGATCCGAATAAGCTATATAATGGAAACTTGGACCCCCTAAGAGCCCTACATCGACTCACCTAAGACTCGGTCGAGGTAGCTAGAATGCACCTCAGTAACCGAGCCGTCACTATTAGTCCAAGTCCACACTACCTCCCGAGGGTGTTCATTTCGGTATTTATCGACAAGATCAAACCTGTCGATAAAGTCCCGAAATGGTTTCACGTCCGGGTTGTTAGTACCCGAATTTGGCCCTATACGATCTATATCGGGGTCAAGGACGGCATTCCAATTCCCCGCTAAAACTACTCGACGAGATGACGCCAAGAACGGCTCGATCTGCCGAAACAAAGCAGGCCGCTCAGAATGCTTATTGGGCGCATAAACTCCAATGAGACGTAGAGCTTTATGGTAACATCCAGCACACAAAGTCTGCCGCCGGATCTGCGAAGACAAGAGCACACGCAGCCTTCAAAGACTTCCTCACCAGCCAAGAGACACCCCTCGAGAGTCCATCAAAACATGCTGAATAGAGGGAAAAACTCCTAGACAGAATGCTCTCATGATCGCGAGAAGAAAAACGGGTCTCTTGCACACAACATACATCCACCCCGAGGCGCTGAAGGTCACGATAGAGCCTTGCCCCGCGAGACTAGGACCTCAGGCCTCGGGCATTCAAACTAGCTAACCAGAGAGACATTATCAAACCGATTAGGGTTGCTTACTTAAATTAAACATGGACGGGGTCAGGATACCGACAGGATATCCCATTGACCCGTGGCCCATCTCAGTCTTGATGGTGCCGTCTTGGGAGAGACCGCCTATATCCCACGAGAAAGTCAATTTTAGTGCTCTATATAGGGAGGGATGAACAAAAACAGGGACCCTCCCAGCACAAAATTTTTTCAGCTTGTTCAATTTGTCGTTTTCGACAATAGCAATGGGAGGGGACATTTTGAAAGAGGCTATTGCCTTGTCGTGCATAGCCCAAGCGAGTTTAGCCCCCGTCCCAGTTCTTATGACAGCTCTCTTTGTGCTTCAGGGAAGTTTTTTTGTCTTCTATGTCTTTATCTGCAAATTGTTTTATGGGGAGGCGGTATCTTAAGACTTTTATCCTATTTCCGTAATGCCGAGCCTTTTCTGCTTGGGCAGGGGAAATACGACATACCTCTTCTCCTGAGTTGTAAATATGTTTATGAGTTTTTTTCCTTTTTTCTTTCGTGTCTTGTGTGGGACTTCTTAGTCCTTTGTTGGGAGGTGGGGGCATGTCAGGTGTTTTAGTTGGGGAGGGATGGTATAGGATTTGTCTTAAAGGGCTGGGGTCTCTACTGAGAAGTGTTGAGGGATGGGAAGAATTGGTCTGTTGTGAATGTTGGGCAGAAGATGTGGAGGGAGTGGTCTTTTTCACTGTTGAGGTCTTTTTGGACTGGGTTCTCTACTGAGAGGGATTGAAGCATGGGAAGAATGTGGGGAATGTTGTACAGAAGATGTAGAGGGAGTGACCTTTTTTACAGGAGACGACTTTTTGGGGCTGGCTTCTCTACTAAGAAGGGTTGAAGGATAGGCAGAAGATGTAGATGGAGTAGCCTTTTTAACTGAAGAGGACTTTTGTTTTTCTAGTTTTTCTTTCATTTTTTTTATTTTCTCTGTTTTTTCGAAGCCTGGGTCGTACTTTTTCTGTAAATCTCTTAGAGTAGATGTAGTGACCGGGGCTTTGCCGTTAATGTTGACAGAGGGAGTGGGACTGCCAGTGTCTTTCATCCCAGGGGCTTCAGGGGACTGAGGACTCGCTGTCTGGCGCTTCCCTCTGGCCCTGTCAGCAACCTGCCATTACCCCTCTCCCTTCTCCACAACTGAAAAAGCTCTTCGGAGAATGGGGTCTTAGATATAGACCCAACCGGGGGGTTTACCACACAGGTCCTGGTAGCTGGCATGCCCATTACAGGCGTGGCGGAATCAAAAGACGCGGTCAGAGGGGAGTTTTGGTCAACTGGGGCCTGACCTCCAGAGGCCTTCTTCTCTGGGCAGTAAGAGGAGTGGTGACCAGTCTCTCTACACTTCTAACAGACCGGTTTGCGGCCAGCTACGATGACCGTCAGCTTCAGGCCTCCTACTTCCAGACAGTTGGGGATGGAGAGGAAGGCCTTGCGATTTAATATTATGTCGAAACTCCATCCCCCGTTCAGGCTGTCGCAGGAAGCAGCCAGTATCTCGCCGTACTGCGACAGGAAACCCGCCATGTGTTCCCCGATAACCTAAGGAGGTAACTCATATACTGCTTTTATGGTCCTTCTCCTGCCTTCGTATTCTGTTCGCAGAATGAGATCTTTAGTTATAAGGTCTCTTGTTGTGGCCTTTATACAATCTTCTGGTGTGGGTAGCAATACGCCCCACATAAAAAATCCAGCACCCTTGACAATTCGTAGGAGCGCTCCTGCCACTGGCGGAGTGAAGAAGCCATCGTTACAGGCCTGGTACAGTTGCTCTGCGTGAGATCAGACGTTATCAAAAATCCACTGAACTTCTGATTAGAAAGCTTCCATTCCAGCGCCTGGTACGTGAAATTGCACAAGACTTCAAGACCGATCTCCGTTTCCAGAGTTCTGCCGTGATGGCCTTACAGGAGGCCAGCGAGGCTTATTTGGTGGTTCTTTTCGAAGATACCAACGTGTGCCATCCACGCCAAGCGTGTGGCCATCATGCCCAAGGATATCCAACTTGCCTGCCGTATCCGTGGCGAGAGGACCTAAATTCACCTTTCATTTTCTTTTCTACCTACAGATACAAGACTAAACAAAACGACCCTTGTTAGGGCCAATAAATCATTTGAAATGTTTTTCTTCGGATTCATGATATGCTTTCTCTTCCGTTAATTTTTTTTTTTGTAAAATGTGGAACGAAAAGTCAATGTGAGTTTTCCCGCGTGTTTTAATTTAATTCATTCAAGGTGAGTAAATTGTAAATTTTCGCTGTTCTTAGCGAGTTCTGTACGTTGTTATAAAATTGAACTTATTGAAAGGTCCTAGGTAAGTATTCGCAATAAATATTGTCTATGGCTAATTTAACACTGAAACTTGTTTACTTTCAATGTTAAATTTTCATTTCTTTTTTCATTGTTTTGTTTCTGTAAATATTGAGCAGTGAAATTATCGCAAGAGTCTGATTAACATTAAAAGTATTTTTCATTTCTTTGTCCTAAAGTTGCTAATTTAAACCATTATTTTTTTTTTTTTACTAACTTGTTCAGTGCAATTTTTTCCTTTCCGAAATATGTAACCACTTGAAAAATTGCCAAAAATAATCACATGTAAGGCAGATCTTCAAAAATTTATTAGTGAATACGTTATTTGGAAATAATTCATTAAAGACGTTTGAAAGTGCAATATTTTTTAATGCCATTTTCGTGTGTCGCCATTATTAGATGAATTTTTTGCAGTTAGATTGTTTTTTGTGCAAAAGTTTAAGTCAAAAAAATTTGATAATAATCAATTAACGATATCAGTTCAATGTCCAATCTTCTCCATTTCTAAAATCGGAATAACGGAAAAAGACATTTGGTGCAATTGAATATTTTATGACGTAAAACAGTTAAGAAAAGCAATGAATGTTGGGAAGTTGTTTGAAGTTACTCACTGTTAATGTTAATGATTCAAATTTTACAACTAAATTATTATGAAGACATTAATAACTCTTTATACGTTTATTATTGAATAGTTTAAGAAGCCAATTCATTGTGCAAATGAGTTCGATCTTCATCAGACAATCAGCTTTAATGAGAATATAATTAATCTTGTCATCCGGATTCAGATGAAAACTTGAAAATGGAGCAAAAGCAGTGAAGTTTTAAAGAAATTGGAACAAGAAATGAAATATTAGAAGGACTAGTTTCATTGATTACGCAAAAGTATTAAGACACAAAAAAATGAACAGCGAGAAAGACTTGATTTATTTGCCAACGATATTAGAATAATCCAGAACATTAACTGAAAAGGAGCACTTATATTTAGAATTAGAAAGAAACAGTTGGAATTTCTGGGACATATGATGAGAAAAGAGGGCTTGGAGTATTTGACACACACAAGACATGTTGACGGCAAAAGAAGCAGAGGCAAACATAGAGTAGCTTACTAAACGTGTTTCTACGAATGGATAGGTTAAAGAATGAGTGACAGTAACAGTAAGGCGGCAACGATTACTTAGAGTTACAAAGGACAGAAAGTTGTGAGAATTAATGTTCATCCACGTCCGATAGGAACATAATACATAAAAGAATAATTCTCAAAATGTAACACTTGTATCTGCGACCAATTTAACTAGGAACAAAAGCAGTTTTATAGAAAATAGCGGAAGATTTTTTATAGCGGTGGGATTAGATGGAGGATATTCATCAACATTCCATGTTCGTTAATTGCAAAATAAATGAAAACCTTTAGTTTATTTGGTGTTCGAAAGGAAAAAGATTGTGACGATGAAAGTGTAAACTTTCTGGGAAGTCGTAGCAAGATTTTGAAATTCAAGATGAGTTCAAAATTGCTTAAAATACAGTTGAAGGCATTTAAAATATGCTAGGATGAATTCGAAACCGATAAGAGAAAAAAGTAACCCATTATAGAGTCTTTAGGGCAACCAGAATAAAAATTGTTGTGACTAGACTATAATAGCACGTCAGTCTACAGACTGTTTCTTTTTTTAGTTAACTTAGAATTGTCTTACAAATAAGTATCTCCACCAAAAAGCGATACTTAATGATTAAAATGCATTAGAAAAATGATCTTTC
Organism: Acanthosepion esculentum; assembly: GCA_964036315.1. Classification (NCBI taxonomy): domain Eukaryota; kingdom Metazoa; phylum Mollusca; class Cephalopoda; order Sepiida; family Sepiidae; genus Acanthosepion; species Acanthosepion esculentum. The sequence goes on along the minus strand of OZ038483.1, from coordinate 5,319,122 downwards.
ATGAAGCATTTATTTTAGTTTTAATTCCTACTTAATGGATTGAATGTAGTGTATTTCAAAGCAAAAATACATCCCAGAACTTTCAATGAAGTAATTCGCACCGTTAAACTGTTATTGACTTGTTGCCAATAAAAATTACATTTATAACTAAAGATTTCTGAAGCCAATTGCTATTAAGTAAAAACTGTTTACTAATTAAAAATAGAAAAGCTTACTACAATGTTTTTAAAAAAAATTTATAACGTTTTTGTGTATATAAACGTACAGATTTTTGTAAATGCGAACGTTCATACATGACATTATCAAAAAATAAGAGTGATATCTATAGCAATCTTAAAGTCAAAGTAACTAAAATTCAATAAAACAGAGTATATTTTCCTAATTTTTAAAGATTATTGGGTAGTTAAACATTACATAAATAAGTCGCTCACGTTATCAAGTATTTTTTACAAATATTCATGATAGGAAAAAATTTAGATAAACTTCCATTTGTCAGTCAACATAAACAGGTATATATAAACAGGTATCAACATAAACAAGTATATATAAACAGGTATCGCCGTGTCAAAAATGTATTTCTCTGATATTTAAAACTTTAAACTAAGTATTTGTTTCAAATCGGATTAATTAAACTTTAAATCAGCTAATATTCCTCAAATAAAGTCTCAGATTAGTACAATTTTTTAAAGATTTTTTAATAAAGATAATTACATCGTGATGACAGATGGCTAAATATTTCACTAAAATCAGCTATTTTAGCAATTTCAAAACGAAAACTCTTTCGAGTCAATATAAATTATTTTTCAAATATAGAAAATATATTTTACTTATTGGAAATATTAAATTTAGTGTATTAGCTTGAAATTCAAACTAAAATAAAAACTTCAAGATTTTTCATTCTTTTAAAATTCAATATCTGTCTATATTTCTGAAATGAGGTATTATGTACATTATTTACATTATTCGGACTATTGTCTTCATCTTTCTCGTCATATTTATTACAACGTTTCGGCCGTTGTACGCTCCGGCCTTCTTCAGGTGATAGGAATGTCGAACTGAACCCTTTATTTCGCTCACTGGGGTAGACTGTTCTAGTTCCACGTGCCATATTTAATGGATATCAGTTATCAGTTATCTCCTGTTAATTTTCCCGCTGAAAGTTCTCCACTGCCTTAACCGGGTATTGAACTCACACTCTTTGGGTCCTGTCACTGGATCTAACCAACGCCTTTATCCACTGTTCAGATACTAGGTCTAAACTTTTTAAAATAAATGAAAACTTGTTTCTAATGAAAGATTCGCTTGATTAGACGGTACTTAAATTTCTTTTCTTTTCAATTGACACCTTCATTTAAATGAAAAAAAATAAATTCTGTCGCGACGTTTTTCTTCCTAAAATTTGATTGAAACATTTTTCTGCATTTGTATAAGTTTTAAATAGAAAAGTTTGGAAATATTTTTACATGGCAATCGGAAGGAGTCACGTGCTTAACTTTTTTTTCTTTTTTTAATGATAATTATTTTTAGAAAAATTCTTTTGTGTACAAACATGCCTTTTTTATACGAATGGTCATACAAGATATTATCGTTAAAAAGTCCTGAATTTTTAGAATTATTTTTAAAATTTCATAGCCGTGATTTTTTATTTTACGATTCGGAGCAGATTTTGGTAAATGGTGTTTCTGTTTGACAAAAATCAATTGATTTAAATTCTTCAAGGAGTCCTGCATTTAAATAGTATATAATAGATGTGAAGAGGTTGAAATTTTAATTTCTCGAAATTTCATAAAGTAACATGTAAGCTTGCCTCGATAAGTTTATCAGGAATGGCATTCGAGTATGACACCTGTTCAAATGGCACACGTAAAATCAAAGAACAACACTGATGAAAGTTGAAGGGCTTAAGAATGGGGTTAAACGTAAGGGGAAGCCAACTTTTAATGACGCTGGATTAAAACAATGAACGGCAACATCAACACAAAGGTGACTACAAGATTGCATCGGTCGGCAATCGAACCCAGGCAGCCAGCGAGAATTCTACCACTGAACCATCGATGCTAACGATAAAAATTACTTGCTCGACTCTTTATATTTTTAATTTTATTATGTATTCTTCAGTCACAAATATCATGAATGGATAAATCAACTTTGGTTACTGGAAATAAAATATACAATTATAAATTTTTTCATCTTTCTACAAAGTATATCTTCTCACTGACGTTATCAGGAAGTTGCGATGTTAAACACTGTGTAATGAATAAATGAACATTTGCATAATCAAGTCTTTATTAAATAACTTGCCGAGGCGTAGTAAAATAAACGCTGCAGATTTCAATACGCTTAAAAGTAAAACCGACATTTGCTTTGCAATAGGGACTTGTATCACATGACGAATATTCAAGTTGCGATGATTATAGAAAATTTAGCAAGAAATTAGGCCAATATTTCAAACGAAAAATTAACATTTAACTGGAAGACATGTTTTAACACAAAGAAAAACGTGTCGATTAAATGAGAATGAGAATAAAATCTTTCATGATTGCCTTAGAAAATGACATGATTTTGTCGAATTACACAGGGTTTAGCAGTTATAAAAGAAAAGGGAATTGAAAAAATCCAAAGAAAGTAACACCACGTCAACTCTAAAATGAGGTTATTTAATAATTCAATATGTCAAATATATGCAAAGAAATAATTTCTCCGGCGATTGGAAGGAGAGTAACTGCCATACGCTCAGTAAAATGATATTCGTGATAATAGAAATTTCAAAACAATGATGATGTTATATTATTTATGTTTCGATAAAAGTTCATTGAATGTGACAAGAGATAAATACTGGAATCACACAAACTTTTAGAGAAAATGATTCGGGTTTCGTTGTCTCCAAAGCAAGCACTGAAATGAATTCATTATAACTGGCGAGTCACACAAGCACACCAACACTTGCAAGGTAAAATATGTATTCCGACAAAAATTGTCCTTCTTGATGTTCGAAGTGATAGGAAACGAAAAAATGTAAATCAGAAGACTATCATATTAAGAGGAGGCACGTGCGTGTAATTTTAACGCGGGAATGAATGGAAGAGTACGGATTTTCCGCTTATGGGGGAGGTGGCTAAGTAAAATATTCACTAAAATAAAAAAAACATATGCGCACGATAAACATCATGTACTCTTTACCGACAGATTATTACAATTTATCGCGTCGCTTGTATTGTGCAATGTTGAAAAATCTTTTCCACTGTGCGAAAATTGTAGTAAAGAATATTGGATATAAATTAATCAAAAATGTTTTTTATCTCGGTGTAGAAATTTTCGACTACTTAGATAATTTTTCCGTTGTTTGTACTCAGTAATAATGTAGAATCGATATGAAATAAAAGTAAGGACTCAAAGTCTGTTTGACCGCGTGTAAAATAAAAGCTGAAGAGCAACGTATATCGTTTATGCCCATATCGCGTTGAATACACCTGTTCCCGTCCGATCACCGCAGTTAAGCAACGTCGAGCCTGGTCAGTACTCAGAATGCTGACCGCTTGGGAATACCAGGTGCTGTAAGTGATTTTTGCTATTTTGTTTTTTGTGTGTGCACTCTCTTCGAACCTTGAAGTATTCAGTAATTTTCACCGTTTTCATTATCTACTACTACATTTCTAACAGATAGATTTTGATTTGCTAAAATTTCTTTTAACTTTATGTCAACGAAAGAAAATGCACTGCATTTTTTTAGCCATATAAAGCATTGAGAGAATTTTTAAAAATCCTTCCACCGATATATTGACTGGAAATCGATTTCGAGACTCACATATGTTAATATGGCATTGCAGAAGCGAAGTGCAATACCAACAGAAAATTGAAAGGTTTCCGCTTTAAGCATTTCAATGTCGTTGAAACGTAGGATATCTAACACACATCAGTAGCTTATTTAACTGAATGGTGCAATAAACTAGTCATCAATTTATCGTATACACCATCAAGAAAGAAATTAAGTGTTGGCAAAATAAAAATTCCGGCTAATGGTTCGTAAATTTACACAAGACGGAAATTGAACCTGACCGCCAGCGCGACAGGCGAGAATTCTACTACTGAGCCTCCGATGCTAACAGTAATTGCATTTTTTCGACCCTTTATATTCTTACTTTTATTGTGTATTCTACATTCCGAAATGTCACTTTGATTATCGGAAATAAAAAATACAATTATAAATTTCTTCACCGAAAGAATGTTTTCTCACCGTCATTGTTAATACATTCTGTTGGTTTGGAAAACGGTCAATAATGAATAAATGATAAATCTTTCTTCAGTATCGGCCGACACTTTGTAACATTATTGTCAGCCTTGACAGGTTTTACTCACAGTTTACATCTCATAAATGCTGGGCACCTCGAGGAGGTTTAATGGTTAGCACGATTGTCTCGCGAGAAACATTACGACTGAGCAGTGAGTTTGATTCTCACTGGGTGCCTCATAATTTCGGCTTTGTGCTACATCTAAGGAAGCTATGCTTGGAAAATCACTACATCTCTTAAATGCTTTGATCATTGATTCCGAATCTAGAAAATAAACGCTGAAATTTGAATACGGTTGAAACTGGCGTTTGCTTTGCAACAGGGCCTGGTATTAGAAAACGAATGTTCAAATTGTGATGAGTATGCAAAAGTTAATTATACATAAAGAAACGTTGGCAAAAAGAGAGACATATCCGATTTTAATTTACTGTGTAAATGTTAAACGTCATACTAACGTCAGCCCCTTGTTACACGTGAATGCAATTTTTAAGCCATGATCTGAAGATTGGTTTCAATCATGAAAGACTGTCGCCGTTGGTTTTGATCTCAGTGTTACTTTTATATATAATGATAAATATATAGTTTTAAGCATGAAACAGACTATTGCCACTGGGTGTTGACTTCAATGTCCACTTTTATATTTACATACGATCTATTCCTTTAAACCATAAATATTATCATATATATATATATATATATATATATATATATATATATATATATATATATATATATATATATATGCATGTTTCATTAAAAACGACAGACAAGGTACTACTGTTAAGCATTCCTTTAATGACTATTATGAATTCGTTAATAATTAGTTCTTTTCGAATATTAATTAATTAATATGGTCCGGTGCCCCTGATATTAACCTTGAGCTCCTTGATAAAATCCAAAGAAGAATCTGCAATATTACTGGTCCTGATCTGGCGTCTCTGCTTCAGTCTCTTTCCCACTGCCGTCAGGTTTCCTCTCTATGTCTTTTCTATGAATACTTTCATGGTAATTGTTAGAATGGGCAAACTTTGACATTTCAGTTACTATAAATAATCATCAGAAATGTGGATGCGCTAAATATGAGCAGATTTACTACCAACTGCTCGCTTACAGTCATATTACGATGAATACATTGGTTCATATCGACGAAATAAGTAACATTGACATTGACCTCTTCTTGGGTGATCGCTAGAATCTTCTATTTGCCGTAAAATGTAAATTCATTTCCATTGATGCAAATTTTAACCGTTGGATTATTGGAATGCACAATATTATAAAACATATCCTGCCTTTACTTATTTTTACTGATTTTATTCAGAACATTAACTTTTTATGACCCAAATTTTTAATCATTTACAAAATCAAAATACTTAACACTTGTGGTGCCATAATGACGACCTACCACAACAACCAACTGTATTCTACGAAGCATATCTAACATTTCTCTGGCTGTCAGAACTCTTTTTGTTTTGTTTTTGCATAACTTCCAGTTGCACTGGGGGGATTACGTTTTGGACCTATGACAACTGTTATTCTATCATTCATATTATTACTTTTAGAGCAAAAGATATTTTTCAGAGTGCAACTTAAGACAATTGAAGTTGAATTTTTGTAAGCGCGTCAGTTCGTTTGTCAAAGTATTTTCAAATGGAATATTCAGAACTTATTCATTAATGAATGAATTGTATACCGAATAATTTATTTTATTAGAAAACTTTGTGGGGAGGTTTTTAGTGAATCTGCTTCACCCCTACTGACTTTTCGATATCTCGTGTGTACTTTTTAATTCGGGTCTAAAATCTCTGAATGAGTTATTTCGCTAAAGAAATTATGCAATATCAAGTGATTCATCCTGAATCTTAGCAAAAATAATTGAATAAAACTTAAAAAATGAATTTTTCCGACAGTCAGTGCTTGCATAATCTAATACAATATGTTATTTTGTTTCAAATTGGACAGAAATGTCAACTTTTAATATTTATTTTTTAAAAAAGCGCTTATGTGAAAATCATGCCGTTGCTGTTCATAAGTAGAGTTTTTTTTTTATTAATATTATTAAAGATATACAGGGTGCGATAGGTAATTTGTCGCCATTTTATATTTTTAATTTCGACCAGTCGCTTTGTTTGTTTTCTTATTTTGCCAACTGCTCAGTATAGTAGGGTCAGTTGGACATCGTCTGTGAGAAAAAGGGCATCATGACGTAATTCACTCCGCCAGAAATTAGGAAACGGCATGTTGTACTGCTTGGCATTCGCGCCGGAAGCTCCACTGCGACCATTTCAGAGTGTTTGGGTGTCAATCTGAGGACAGTGCAGAGGATTCGAAAAGATCTAAATGAGTCTAATGGTGATTATGAAGGTACGGCAGCTAGGAAAAGTCACTCTGATCGTTCTGATAAAAAAAGAACTCCCGAATTTGTTGGCGAGGTGTCCCAGACTCAACACGGAGGCCTACAAGCGTCTTTAGGAGGTAGTGCCTCCCTGGATCAAGATGGTAGTTTCTGGAAGACCCTATATCTGGCGACAGGACTCTTCACCATGCCACACAAGCAGGAGAACCCAGTCATGGCTGTCAGACAATTTCTGCGACCACATAACCCTTTATATCTGGCCACCTAACTACCCAGAACGCACCTCCTTGATTATTATGTATGGAGCGCAGTTGAGTGAGAGACCATCAAATCTCCTTTTAACACCAAAGATTAACTGAAGGCAAGGATTATGACAGTATTCACCAACTTAAATAAGGAGACCATCCAGAAGAGATTCAAGAGATTCCAAAGACGTTTGGTGGCTATGGTTGAACCCAATGGCTATTTTATTGAATAAATTTACTCTTTAGTATTTCAAGATGCATATCCTTGTCATTGAAATTTAATAATTTTCGAGATTTCAGATATTCACGATGGACATATTTCAATGATTAAAAGGAATTTGAGAAAGAATCGTTAATCATAAAAATCCGTTGAATGAATTTTGCGATATTCGCGTCAAGTATCAGTGGGAGTAGCTTCCCTTTGATCATTAAAGTACATTTATTGTGAATACCTGAAATCACGAAAATTATTAAATTTCAATGACAAGGATATCTATCACACATGCAAATTAAAATTTTGTGTTCATAATGATTGAAGAAAACATTTCATGTAAAGAAAATGAATTAATTTTGCTTACTAATAAGAAAAGTTATAAAAGTTTTTTTATCGTTGTTATAAATAAAATATGATATGGGCAACAAAAAGAAAATTCTATGAGCCATAGTGTTTGTCAAGAAAAGGGCTAGCGTATACGGGTTTTATATACATGGCCACTGCGGCTGCTGTACGAAAAACAAAAATCGTTTTGGCAGCCACCGAATCGTCATTCGCCCTTTTCCATCACGTGATACGCTCTCTACTACGTCCGCGCAGAATCAGATTACAGCTGTATAAATTTAAATGTTTCATTGCTTCGAGTAATTCAATTGATTGAACTCAACATGTCTGGACGCGGAAAGGGAGGAAAAGGATTGGGAAAGGGAGGCGCCAAGCGTCATCGCAAGGTACTCAGAGATAACATCCAGGGTATCACCAAGCCCGCTATTCGCCGTTTGGCTCGCAGAGGTGGTGTCAAGCGTATCTCTGGTCTCATCTACGAGGAGACACGTGGTGTCCTTAAGGTTTTCCTTGAGAATGTTATCCGTGATGCTGTCACCTATACTGAGCACGCCAAGAGGAAGACTGTTACCGCCATGGATGTGGTCTATGCCCTGAAGAGACAAGGCAGAACTCTCTATGGGTTCGGAGGTTAAATCTCAAAAACTTTACTTTCAACGGCCCTTTTTAGGGCCACCTACTTTCTACGAATTTTTTCAAACGATTGCAAGAAATGTACCACTTCTATTTATGTTCACATCGTCTCTAGGTTTTCAAATCCATTTTTAAAATTGAGAAAGTTTTCTTTTCAGCTTTAATAAGGGTGAAAGAATAAATTTATTATGTTCAGTAAGTAAAATTTGTAAAACCGGATTTATATTGATTGGAATATACTTTGTTCCGAGTTATAACGAAGATGTGTACCATTTTTGAACCATCTGTGAAGAGTTAAATTCACCGTTTTAAAAATTTTGAAAAAATAAAATCCAACTTGTTAGGTGTTGATTGATGGTATATTGTGAGTTGAGGTCAGAAATAGGACGGACGAACGATTTTTAAACTACCCAATAATTTTTACAAATTAACAAGTAATATTTTATTGATATTTATGCACGCAGAAAATTCGTGGAAAAGTTTCAGGAACTATAACAGTAAAACAAATTTAGAGTTAACATAATGAAAATTCATGATTTTTTCATGAAGCTTTAAACAACTCTTGTAATACGTGACTTTTTAATAATAAAAAGCTCATTCATTTTAATGTCTTCGCTTTATTGCGTTTTGTATTTTACAATTCAGAGCTGATTTCCGGTAACTCTTTCGATTTTACAATGGAAATTCATTTTTAAAAGATTTCTGCTCTTACAAGTTTTAATTTCTTGAGATCATAATCTATTTGGGTGGGGGTTAACATTCGTGAATTAATTCGGATAGTTTCATTAAAATCCAACAAATATTCGGTTTTTGCAAAAATTTCTAGATTACTTTCACTGCAAAAAAATTCTCTAAAATTTGCGGTTAATTTCAGTCCATCCAATGTTCTAAAAAGGATGAAAAAATTACTAAAATAATCAAAACATTTTGGTCTTTTATCTTAATAATAACGTAAAATTTTAACGATACAGTGTAACCCGGATATAAGAGAGATTTTCTCTGGTTCCAAATTAGAGCCTGTGTTAATAGACCAAACCCGGATATAAGAGACTTCGACTCCGGTCCCCGACAACTCTCTTATATCCGGGTTACTCTGTAACATTTTTCATTAAATTGGGCATTTTTATCATTTTTCGGCAAATATGCAAAGTCTTTCTTATATCCTTTACTGGACAAATTCGTAACATAATTTTTCTAGTTTGAAAAATAAAATATGAACAATTTCCAATTGACTGAGGCTGAATTTAATTAAACTTTAAAAGTGTGTGTCCGCTCGCTATAAATTAAAATCTTTCATCATCATCTGTTTTTGCATGAAATCGAGGGAAATCATACCTGATTCGAATGACCCGGTTTGAAAAATCTATCAGTCAGTCAACTTGTGTGAGATTTGAAAATCCTTAATTGCACGGACGATTGACCAAATAATTTAGTTGACACGGATGAAAAGAACATTAAAAATAGATCTTTTGACATAATTTGTCGAAGCAAATTCAAAAAGCATCTTTTAATGTCAATAACTGATTTAATTAAATGTCATAAAAAAACACTAAGTATACAGATTGTTAATTAAACTGGATTAGTATAAATAATTAATACTTTTGTTTAATAATGCCCATTAATGTAAATTTAGTAAAATTTGTTTAAAAAGCTAAAGTAAAATTTATCTTACGCAGTTCAATAATTTTAAATCTTTTTAAAAACATTGTTAATATACCAATATGAAATAAGTTTTGTAAATTATTCTTTTTTTTTGCTTTCATTCATGAAAAAAACGAATCAATTATAAGAAAAGAATTTTTGAAGTGTCACCTAATCAAGCGAAACAATGATTAGAAACAATTTTTCATTGATTTTAAAATTCCTTAGTAAATCCCACATCGTCGAAATTTTAAAAGTAAAAAAATAAAAGTCTCGATCTTATCTTATCTCATATTGTAATCAATTGAAAAAGAAGATCATGAAAGTTTGAGTGGCCCTGAAAAGGGCCTTTTTGTTTTTTCATTTTTTGTGTTTACTTGGCGGCTTTCTGGGTCTTCTTGGGCAGAAGAACAGCTTGGATGTTGGGAAGGACACCACCCTGGGCAATGGTGACTCCAGACAACAACTTGTTCAATTCTTCATCATTACGGATGGCCAGTTGCAAGTGACGGGGGATGATTCTGGATTTCTTGTTGTCTCTAGCAGCATTTCCTGCCAACTCAAGAACCTCAGCGGCCAAATATTCCATAACGGCTGCCAGGTAGACGGGAGCACCGGCACCAACTCTCTGGGCATAGTTTCCTTTACGCAGGAGACGATGGATACGACCAACGGGGAACTGAAGTCCGGCACGGGATGAGCGTGTCTTGCTCTTTCCCTTAACTTTACCTCCCTTACCACGTCCAGACATATTGTTGAGTAGAGTAAATGTAGTTACTACAAACAGCGGATACAGAGATTTAACGTTAGCTAAAGCCTGCAACTAGCTTTAAATAGGCTTACAGTAGGCTCCTGTCAGCTGCTGATATTTTACCGCTCACATTTAAAAAAACAATATAATCCCTTCCTTTTTTGACCAATCAGAGAACCAGAAACTGTTAAGTCTCGTTGACTATCGCTGGAGCCTGCTTCTATAGTATATAAGGAATACGAACGAAGCTGACATCACCGAAAATCCCGCACATTCGCAAACATGCCTCCCAAAGCGAGCTCCAAGGGTGCTAAGAAAACTGTAAAGGCTAAACCAGTCCGTGCCGATGGCAAGAAAATGAAACGTAAGAAGAGGAAGGAAAGCTACTCTATCTACATCTACAAAGTGATGAAACAGGTTCATCCCGATACCGGCATTTCCAGTAAAGCCATGTCCATCATGAACAGCTTTGTCAACGATCTGTTCGAGAGAATCGCCGCTGAATCTAGTCGTCTGGCCCATTACAATAAACGTTCAACCATCACCAGCCGTGAAGTTCAGACCGCTGTCCGTCTTCTTTTGCCCGGAGAATTGGCTAAACATGCCGTTTCTGAAGGCACCAAGGCTGTTACCAAATACACTAGCACCAAGTAAACCTGATATGGTTTTCATACAAACGGCCCTTTTCAGGGCCACTTATATTTTCGCGGGAATCTCTTGACGTTTACATATTATGCGATTTTGTTTTCTTTTATAAAAATATATTTTCCTGATTTTTTTATGCATCACACGTAAAAGGAAAACCATTCTCGGGCACACTTTTTTAATTTACAAAATTCTGTCTTGTTCTTGTATGATAATGTCATAATGCGTTGTTATATCTTTATTTTTAAGAATGTGATAAATACTCTCGTTTTCCCTTCAATGCATTCAATATTTGGTCGATTTTCATTTGAACTACTTTTGTTGTCAATTTTTAAAATTTTTAACTGCCTTTCTTGATAAGAAACATACATTCTATCTCCATATTGTTAGTCTTTTCTTCGAGATTTCCTTTCATACCTTGAAGTTTTCACTCTGTGTTTGATTATAGCGGCCTATATTAAGTCCTGCTGAGTTTCTCTTCGGCTTGTTTCTTACGCTGTATAGATGAAATAAATCCGGCAAGAAGACTCATCCTTGTCTTACACCCATGACGTTCTATAATCCAGGCCTGCACTTGGCGCAAGTGAGAGCCAAAACTGGAGGCCTATTGAAAATTGTTTGATTTTCAGAGATTTTGGAAGAAAATAATAATAGGATGTGCTGAAAGTTAAATAAATGAAAATATGTATTTTTGTTGTGGACATTGATAAACATTAAACAAAACAATGAGGTAAAGACTTTCGGTAAAAGATATGGTCCACGTAATGTTGAAACAGAAACATCACTATTTACAGACCCCATAGAATCTTTCATTCAATCTACTCCCAGGGATTGTATATAGAGTCCGGTTCAAATTTCCATTAAAGCTTTAGTGGGTTCAACAAGCTGTACCTGAAGAAGGTTGGGGATGTTTATATGACAATCAATCATCTCAAAAATATAGACAGATAAAACAAGATCATTCTAGGAAAGTTTCAAAACCTTAAAAGCTGGTTCTTTTTCTGATCTGAGTGTGTAATGTTTGCAAAAAACTATTTAAATATATTTTATTTTCAGTACCACCAATATAGCAATATACACGGCCAAATCTTTATAATCATATTCTGAAACGTGAAATTTCTTTGATAGTATGCATAATTATATTATGCAACCACCATGTAAATTTGGAATGTTAATGTGGTGACCATTTCATGCAAAAATGGGGACTTGTTTTAAACCATTTTTGTTCTATATATTTATAGAAAGGAAAACAGTAAACCTGATTTTAGTTAATTATTAACAACCACATGAGACAGAGCGGAAAATTAAAGAATTTCAAAACAAACTTAATTTTAATTAAAAATTGAAATGAAATTTTTCAGCTTATTTTTTGAAGAGTACAATAATATAGTTTCTCTTTTTTGCCATATTTCACAAAAAACTCTCAAAAGATTTCGCAAAACAAATATTAGACAAGAAATATTTACGCAACATTTTATTTAGTTACTACTGAGTTGAAATCGTTTTTCATTTATTTTTATCAACTGTCAGTTATTAGATTTTTTAATCGGTATATTCAACTTTCTGTAGTTTTAGTGTTAAAACAATAAAATACGGTTAAGAAATGTTTCACAAACGAAGCCATTTTGTCAACCTTATTTATAATCTCTAAAAGAATAAAATTTGTCAAATTTGTATAATGTCTTAATGTTTGTTTGGTTTTCATTTAAACATTCCCTCTAACTGATTGTGATAAAACTTTGTGAACAATAGATCTGCCCAAAAGAAAATAAACTAAATATACTGTTGCGATTTTGTTTGGGGTAGGCCAAACAAAATCGCCAGTCACAATCCTCGCCCCGGGCGCTACTAGACCTATGCACACCACTGCGAAGACGCTTGTTGAGGAAATCTTAAAAAATACGAATAAATTTTAAATTTACTATAGTTACTGCTTTTAATTTCTGATGATATTGTGTATGGACATCCATATTTACAAAACCCATCATGTATATACACACGCACAAAAATCTTTTTTTAATTCCCTTTAAAATCGCATTGTCTTAAACTTAATAAAAATGTAAGTTTAATAAAATTAAAAAATATATATACTTAAACCACTGGCTATACGAAGTCAAAGATAAATACCAACAATGTCTTGTATATATATGCTTTTGGTGTTCCGTATTTTTAAAATTTTTATTCTAATTATTCGCATTTTAAGTAAGGAGTATGATTATACATGTTTTATTACAGACCAATGACCCCCCACAGGCTAATGTGCGTAAATAAATGTTATCTTCATTAAATTTTATATAAATATTATTTTTACAAAATTCAATTAATTAAGCCTTAGATTTATTAAATGACTTTGGCGCATATCGCTGGGATAAATATTGGATTTTAAAAAGTTTTTAAAAATCTTTTATATTTACATCTTTCGTCTGTCATGGCGGTTTGATGAGAAAACTTGCCAATTTAAAAAAAAATGCCTAAAAACTTTATTTATATACAGAAATTAATTCTGGTTAGGTTTAGGGTATTATTTTCCAAATATGTGAAACTTAAAAAGGATTTAATTGCTTTTAAAATTAACTTTACCGGACAGTTATTTAAACAGCAAGACCCGAACTTACTTACTTTCCCGTTGCCAGTCTCGCTAAAATAAAAGAAATAATTTATGCAGTAATCTTTTATGTGAATAAGAATATTAGTTTGAGAAAATAAACATAAATTATAAAACCTCTATTCTTGTGAAACAAAATAATACATTTATTTTCTTTGTTTAAAATAAAAATAACTTTTTCAATTATTAAGAACAGATAATAATAAAATACCTTTTGACTTGCCTGTGCGATTTAAGCAACAGCGCCGAAATAGTGGTTTTGATTTAAAACGATAAAGTTAATTTCCCTGAGATAGATTCTCCCTTTTTTTTTCACTGTATACATTTTTACGTTCGTTTCGGCAGTTCTCATATTAGCGATATTTTTAATGATTAAAGGGAAGCCACTCCCACCGTTTCGATGTAATGGATAACGGCTCGGAATGAGATATCGGAGATTTGAGTTTGAATTCCAATGCCTAAAAATAATTATGATTTACGATTCTTTCTCAAAATGTCATTTACAATCAATTCTTCAATAAGAAAAGTTTAATTTCATTTACTTCTTTCTCTTGAACACACTACTTTCTACCAAGAAAAATATTCATGAGAAAGAAACTGTTTGAATGAATAAGCAACTTTTGCATATCGCACTATTGACTTTTTAAATAATATTTTTAAATGATAATTTGTTTGATTTTACTTAATTATAGTTGCATGGAAAGATCTTTTACGTATGAAACCATATTGGGAATATTTTGTGTGGAAAACAGAAAGAAAATATTTGATTTATTCGAAAAATAAAACATCAAATAAATGAAAATAATTCCAACTTTTCCTACTCTCACCTGGCATCTCAACAGCTGTGAGCATTGTCTCATGTGCTGCTTCACTCTTTGTTTCTCGTCGGCTTTTTATTCAGTCGGCCTTATTTTCTTTTATTTTTGTGTCATCTTTAATCTTGGGCATTTGATTTTTTTACCAGGTTACTATCCAATTATCTAAGACATGACTCATGATGGGCTAAAAATCAAATTGATAACTTTCATTTTATTTAAAAAACCTGCCTTTTCTAATGTTTGGATAGTGTTCATCGTCGAAAGGTCGCCTCTCGGTTCTGGTTTTATTAATTCTATGGTTGGTTTGATAATTTTAAAAAATTTCCGCGGAAGTTATTTTTAGTTTGGATAAAGTACTAATCATTTCAGTTTAAGGCTGTTATAATAGAAACATTTATGAGAAGGTTAAAATCAGGTTGAAAAAAATGTGCAAATTGGTCAGTTTCAGCTAATTTTATGAATATTGTTTTCTTTGTTTAAAGTCTGGAAATTCTGTCAGAATATCAGATTTTAGAATTAAAATAAAATTAATATTCAAAATAAATTCTAATCAATTTACAGCACATAAATATAGATATCTATAAAAAATTCTAAAATTTGTCTTCCAGTGAGACTTAAAAAGTCATAATAAATGTATATATTTATATCTATGTACATATCTTGTAATGGCTGAATTCTAATGAGTAAAGTACAAAACGTGTGGCCCTAAAATGAGAACATTTTCATATTTTTCCACCGTATCCGTAGAGAGTTCTGCATTGTTTGTCTCTTCAGAGCATAGACCACATTCATGGCGGTAACTGTTTTTCTCTTAGCGTGCTCGGTGTAGGTAACAGCATCACGGATAACATTGTCAAGGGAAATCTTAAGGACACCACGCATCTCCTCGAGGATGAAACCAGAGATACGCTTTTTATATCACCTGTGTTACAGACGGCGGATAGTGGGCTTAGTGATACCCTGGATGTTATCTCTGAGCGCCTTGCGATGTCGCTTAGCGCCACACCCTTTCCTACATACAGACATAATCAATGTTCGCCCCAATGAATGAATAGACTGCATGACCTATAGAGATGAAACATTTCAATTTCAAGATGCACTTTTATTTCTACATTCGAGTTTCTGAAGCATTAATCATAGAATCCAATCTTCATGGCAGTTTTTCTTGACCCAGCAAGCGATTAAAACTTTTATTTCTACATTCGAGTTTCTAACAAATTAATAAATACGTACACACATCAAAAGAAAGAAAAACATTCAGCGAAGAAAATTTAAATGCTTTACTTTTAGTTTTTCTTTTTTCATAGATATTTATGAAAAGACATTCCTTTCTCCATTTACCTGATAGACTTCGGCTCATTCAATGTCATATGGGCAATTTCGCATAAAAACAGATAAAGCTTTAATCATATAACAAAGAAAATATTTTCGTTCATGGCAAGCACAGGCACACACAAAATCAAATACGTACAAAAAATAACTATCCGACGAGTGAAATTTAACTCTTTTCTCCGAAGGTTAAGCCCGCTGTTCTTTACATCGTGAACACTTAAAAATTGGTGTTTGTTTTTTAAGTCGGCATTTCCAGGGTAACTGCTATTGTTGAATCTATGAATTTTTTGACAGATACCATAAACGGAAACCGTACTGTGTACAAATGCTTTTCGCTCTAAGTGTTAAAGTAAGAAATACGTTTCCAAAATGCTGAAATTAATGATTTTGAAGTTTACTAATATTCTTTGATGACAAATTGACTGTGAAATTTTACAAATGACTTCTTAAAACATTATTTAAATACGCAAGATTTTTGATAGATTAGTTTTAGGCTACTATACTATTTTTAAAATAAAAGAAAGGCAGCCTTTCTGAAAAGGAGACATTTAAATTATTTTAAACTGAAATTCATAATGATAATCGGTTTGAAAGCGTTTGAGTTTATGAGTCATGGCTAACGGGTTACTCTCGTAGGCATATGGGTTTTCTGCTTTCTTTGCTAAAAGTCCTTTATAAAAATAAACATACATCTTCCTCTATTTAGACACAGGATAAATCGTGTTAATTTAAGGTCAGCAAGGTTTTTCACAAAGAATCGGATAAGCCGAGAATAAGAATAATCATAGAATCACACAACTGTAGAGTTAAATTGGAAACACCCACTCATTCATTATAATTTTAACATGAATTTGCAAACGAAGAAAGAGGCAAAATGCATAAAATTTGTTTAGCATAAAGATTCTTTTCTAAGAATAAAAACGATTTGTAAAATATAAAAATCTTAAAAAAACAAAATTATTTATTAGCATACATCACAGGATCATCTCATCGTGACGTACTGTAATGGTTAACAAGCTAGTCTCTCACACTATTCCTGGTGAAGTGAGATTATCATTAGGCGCCCTACATGTGGTATATTCAAATAATTTCTGTGTCAATAATACAATGCACGTGAAATAAAAAAACATGAATTTATTAGAACGTGGAAACAGTTTCCTTTTATTTAGATACCTCCAGTTTTTCGTTAAAAAAGCATAATATGGCAATTTTTCTAAACATGCCGATTTATGTAAGTACAGTCGACCGTACGCGATATTATCAGAAAATTAAAACGATAACGATATTAAAATGAAAACCAATAAAACCCCAGACAAGAAGCCATTATTTTTATAAAAACATATCGAAAGAGAAAGCATATCATGAATCAATAGAAAAACATTTGAAATGATTTATTGGCCCTAAAAAGGGCCGATTTGTGTTGAATCTGTAGATAAAAAATATGAAAAGAAAGGTGAAATTATGCCCTCTCACCACGGATACGACGGGCAAGTTGGATATCCTTGGGCATGATGGTAACACGCTTAGCGTGGATGGCGCACAAGTTGGTATCTTCGAAAAGACCCACCAAATAAGCCTCGCTAGCCTCCTGTAAAGCCATCACGGCAGAACTCTGGAAACGGAGATCGGTCTTGAAGTCTTGGGCAATTTCGCGTACAAGGCGCTGGAATGGAAGCTTTCTAATCAGAAGTTCAGTGGATTTTTGATAACGTCTGATCTCACGCAGAGCAACGGTACCCGGCCTGTAACGATGAGGTTTCTTCACTCCACCAGTGGCGGGAGCGCTCTTACGAGCGGCCTTTGTGGCCAGCTGCTTACGAGGAGCTTTTCCTCCAGTGGATTTACGAGCGGTTTGCTTTGTACGAGCCATAGTGCTTGACTAAAATTGGATGAACGATTACATTGAATACAGCTTTTATGTACATTGCCAGTGTGGCTGCTGCTGCTAGTTTCCAAAAGACAAAACAAAACGTTTTGTCACCCATCGCATTTTCATTGGTCAGCAAATCGCATTTTTATGTCACGTGATGTATCTCTACTACGTCCGCGTAGATTCAGATTAAACCGATATAAATTGAAATGTTCAGGCTTCTCAGTCGATTCAGAATTAACATTGATCATGTCTGGACGTGGAAAGGGAGGAAAAGGATTGGGTAAAGGAGGCGCCAAGCGTCATCGCAAGGTGCTCAGAGATAACATCCAGGGCATCACCAAGCCCGCTATTCGACGTTTGGCTCGCAGAGGTGGTGTCAAGCGTATCTCTGGTCTCATCTACGAGGAGACACGTGGTGTCCTTAAGGTTTTCCTTGAGAATGTTATCCGTGATGCCGTCACCTACACTGAGCATGCCAAGAGGAAGACTGTTACCGCCATGGATGTGGTCTATGCCCTGAAAAGACAAGGCAGAACTCTCTATGGATTCGGAGGTTAAATCTGAAAAACTTGACTCTCAACGGCCCTTTTTAGGGCCACCCACTTTCTACGAATTTATTCAACGGTTGCAAGATATGTACAACCTATATAGGGATGTTCATACAATCGCGATAAATTTTCATTTTTCAATTATATTTCTAAAAATGGAAAAAGCTTTCTTTTTAGTTTTAAATTAAAGGAATAAATTTACAATTCTCAATAAGCATGGTTTATTTAAGACTTAAATTTTACTTAAATCCATTTTGAAGTAAACATTACTTTTTTAGTAAAATATAAGAAAAGTATTTTTGAAACACGGTTATTTGAGGAAAGTCAGAAAATTTATAATTTACTTAGTTTGAAACAAACATTGCTTACCTTTTTAGTAGAAAATAAAAGCTTTTCTTACGGTGACTTGTTTGTCAAGTGTTGATTGATGGTAGTGACAGATGAGGTCAAGGTGTCATGGGACGGATGAACAATGTAATTAATTTCACGAATTTACAAATATTTTATGCATTTTGTTTCAGAAAATTAACAGTAAAATAAATTTAGACTAAACTAAGAAGATATAAAGATTAAGATTTGATGAGTTACCTTACCAGTAAGTTTTACGTACATCTCTTTATGAATGAAATGTTATTCATTTTTATTATTTCAGTACTGTACTCGAATCCATTGTCATCACGCATGGCACATAACTGACTGAAAATTTTAAATAACTCTTAAAACACGTGACTTTTTAGTGATAATGTCATGTATGAACATCAGTATATAAAAAAAGGGCATGTTTAAATAGAGAAATAATTTAAAATTCTTTTTTAAAATATTTGTAGCATTTCCTATAAGTTACAAAATTGTAACTGAATTTTAAAATTAAAAGATTCTACAACTTAAAGTTATTGTTATTAAAATTGTAGAAATGCATAGTATTGTCATTAATAAAGGCAGTTAAGACTTTCTAATTAAATAAAGTATGAGTATTTTAAAATTAAAAAGTTAGGTGGGGTAGGAGGTAAAAAATATTTTCTGAAAAAATAACTTCTTTTGCGAATAATTTGATACTTTTATTAAAATTCGACATTTATTTGAATTTGATCGATTGCAAGAATTTCCAAATCAATGCATCTTTAACTGCAAAAAAGACGCTAAAATTTAAATTCGCTGTTATTCCGAAGTCCGTGCACTGACGCAAGAAAAACAAGGTTTTTAATCAATTTCAAATGTTATAAAAAGGACGAAAAGAAATTACTAAAATAATAATTAAAAAAACACTGGACTTTCCTCTTAATACAGTAAAGTTTTGATGTGTGGGGGGCATTTTTCATAGTATGCCATTCTTCGGACAATACGTAAACATCCCTGTAGGCTGTATTTAAGCCTTATGTATGCTTTAAGTCTATTACATTAATTGTAAATACATTTATCATGCTTCAGTGACTGGTTTATAGGTTCGTTATATACAATTCATAATTCCTTCTTTGATCGAACATTATTTTTGTACAGTAATTTGGTTGGCCTAATGCAGTAATACGTTTAAAGTTAAAAAATAAAAATAAATGTCTAGATTTATATCGCCTGTAATCAATTGAAAAAGAACAACGTGAAATTTTGGGTGGCCCTGAAAAGGGCCGTTTTTTGCTTAGTTTTTTTTTTTTTTAAGTTTACTTAGCAGCTTTCTGTGTCTTCTTGGGTAGAAGAACAGCTTGGATGTTGGGAAGAACACCACCCTGTGCAATGGTGACTCCAGACAACAGCTTGTTCAATTCTTCGTCATTACGGATGGCCAGTTGCAAGTGACGGGGGATGATTCTGGATTTCTTGTTGTCTCTAGCAGCATTTCCTGCCAACTCAAGAACCTCAGCGGCCAAATATTCCATAACGGCTGCCAGGTAGACGGGAGCACCGGCACCAACTCTCTGGGCATAGTTTCCTTTACGCAGGAGACGATGGATACGACCAACGGGGAACTGAAGTCCGGCACGGGATGAGCGTGTCTTGCTCTTTCCCTTAACTTTACCTCCCTTACCACGTCCAGACATATTGTTGAGTAGATGTAGTTACTACAAACAGCGACAAAGATTTAATGTTAGCTAAAGCCTGCAACTAGCTTTAAATAGGCTTACAGTCGGCTCCTGGCAGCTGCTGATATTTTGCCGCTCACATTTTAAAAAAACTGCCTCTGTGTTATTTTTGGACCAATGAAAAGTCAGCAAATCAAAGCTGCAGTGGGAGCCGATTTGGCTGATATATATTCAGTTACTGGCAACATTTTGTTAACAACGATTTAACGATGGCTCCTGAAGTTAGTTCAAAGGGTGCTAAAAAGGCTGGTAAAGCTAAGGCGTCCCGTGGTGGTGAGGGCAAGAAAAAAAGGAAGAAGAGGAAGGAAAGCTACTCCATCTACATTTACAAAGTATTGAAGCAGGTCCACCCCGATACTGGTGTCTCTAGCAAAGCTATGTCCATCATGAACAGCTTTGTTAACGACCTTTTTGAGAGGATTGCTGTCGAAGCCAGCCGTCTTGCCCACTACAGCAAACGTTCAACCCTCTCTAGCCGCGAAGTACAAACTGCTGTTCGTCTTCTTTTGCCTGGAGAATTGGCCAAACATGCTGTGTCTGAGGGAACCAAGGCTGTTACCAAATACACCAGCACAAAGTAAATTTTCATATATTTCAGAAAAACGGCCCTTATTAGGGCCATCCATATTTTCACGATTCTCACAACTGCTTACATAGATGTTATGCTTTCACAACATATCGCATTCTCTTCGATATCTCGTGTGTCCTTAATTTCGTGTGTTCGTCCAATTTTTTTTAGCTTTAAGAAAAATTCCAGCAAATGTAGACATAACTTATCAGCTAAAGTTTTATGCCAAATTCAAACAATTTTTTTCCTTTTAGCAATTTTTCGTATAGAATGTGTAGAAAAGCGACAATTCTGATATTTCACTTTAACCGACTATTATTATTCAATATCAGAATAATTTGTCAGGTTTTTTTTTTTTCGAATAATCGATTCGGGTTTTCTGTCTTTTGACACTATTTTTTAAAGATATTTTTATTTCTCTTTTCAGCATAGACACGCAAAATATTTTGATAGCTCTAGCTAATATAAAAGGTGTTGTTGAATTTGTTCACGTGCAATTATTGCATATAAGTTTTTATTTAAAATGAGAGTTTTTATAGACATCAATATTTTTCTATTGTTTCTTCATATATATCTAAAAGTTTTCAGTATATATTAGTAAATGAACTGTATACAGAATAGGTTATTTTATTAGAAAACTGAACATACTTTTCTTTAAGTCACCACCACTTTTAGATATCTAACGTCAGGGCAATTTATCGGATGGAAGTACAAAAGTGACAATATTTTCGATTATTAAAAGTGAACCAGCTTATTTAACTATAAAGTAATTCTTAAAAATTAAATACTTTCAAAAGTTTAATATTTTATTGATTTTTAGGTACTTTTTTAAACGAAGATACAAAAGAAAATATTTAGTGAAATATGTAAAAAAGAAAATGTAAAATTTTGAAAATGCGACGATGATAGTCGGTCAGTCAGAGAATTTGACACGAAATGAACACAATTTATGAGGCCGGATCCTTGCTAACAGGATATTATTTCTGAATTGTGTCTCCGTAGTTTTGCCGGTAACGTTCTTGAATATATTTTGCGGTTTGCCATATTAAAAAATACAGGCGCTTCGCAGATTGTAATAAGCATTCAAATTTAAGATCTGTAAAAATAGATCATTTAATAAGAGCATTTCCACAGATAAACTTAATTTTGTATTTAAAATTGAAAAAAAAAAAATTCTTGTAAAAATTAATTTTTCATTGAAAAAATACTTTTCATTTAGATAATAATTTCCTTAACATATTCATAAAAGCCATTTGAAGCTTTTTAAATTAAATAATGTCTTAGTCTTATTGGGTGTTGTATTTTAGAATTCAGAATTAAATTTTGGATAGAAACGCTCCTAAATTTACAAAAAAAAATCGATGATATATTCTTCAAAGTCTTCTGCATTTAATTACAAAAATACACATTCCGGTTTTCATCAAATTAATTAAGGCTGGGAAAAATGTAAAAAAAAAAAGAAGATATACAAAATATTTTTACAATGACTTTCTAAAACTCAAACATTTCTAAAATAATTTCATTCAGTTCTGAAAGTTTCGTTAAAATCCAACAATTATTTGATTTTTGCAAAAATTTTCAAATTAATGTGTTTTTCAACTGAAAAAAAGCTCTAAAAAACTAATGGTAAATATTACGCGACCGCTGACAAAATAAAAACAAGATTTTTAAACAAAATTTCGAAGGTGCTACAAAGGATTCAAAAATATAATTTAAAAATACTTTGGTCTTTCCTTTTAATAATAACATAAACATTTTGTCGATAAAACTTTTTTTTTATTAAGTTTGGGGCTTTTTTTTATCATGCTATGCTATATTTTCGGCGAATTATTGAATATACCTACTTACAATATTTTGATAGTTTTATAATGAAAAGGACCTAAAGATGTTCTCTCAGTGATAAAATTATGCAAAATCAAATCAATAATTTTTAGATGTTTTGAAACCTTACGAAAAATACTTATCATGGTGAGTTGCTGCTTGCATAATTTAATTAATAAAAGAACATTATTTTCTTTCTGGTTTCTCAGGAAAAGGTTAACTAATGCTAAATATTATGCGACCGCTGACAAATAAATGAAGTGGTCAGCTTTTACATCTACAGTTTATTTATTTGTTGGCAACAGTTGCTACTTGTGAGAAATTTGAAACATGAGAAGATTTGTGATAAGTTATACCAAAGATTACCAGTTTATGAGAATATCGAACACTAGTTAAAATACAGAATTTTAAGCAGAATATGGGTTGAATAGTAGGAGAGACTGTGTCCTATAGCCTTGGTTGACAACCAGTCTACCTAAAAAAATGAAAACAACTGCTGGAAAATGATCTGCTTAATCAGTGATGAATCAAAAGAGACACGATCGGCCAACCCTGTATCGCGTATAGGACTTAATTGGGAGATAACTATTACATTTTAATTAATAGCACAACGCAAAGACACTTTTGGCATTGGTTTTTATAATGAAAAAGCCCTAAAGATGTTATTTCGGTGATAAAATTATGCAAAATCAAATCAATAACTTTTAGATGTGTATTGAAACTTAACTTAATACAACACACGGCAAAGTATATTCTACAATTTCTTCTTTTAGTGCATCTCTTGCCACAAAATTCATCTTTATACAAGATAATTATGCTTGTCATACTGCAAAAACGATGAAACAATTAATTGTTCGAAGCTGAAAACATGGAGGTTATGTCATGGTCTAAAAGATCTGATCTCAATCCCATTGAGAATATTTGTAAGATCATAGGCGATAACTGTCACGTCAGTGCCAGGGTCGATCTTAATTTGTTTCTTTGTTATCCATTTTAAGATCAACCATTCTGATATTGGACCCCCAGGAAAATGCTGTCTTTTACCATTATCTCTTCGACAGCTGTTGGTGTACATCCTTGCTTGTAATGTCATTTCTTTCCGTACGCATGACATGTCCTATCGTTGGTGGGACGTTAGGGGCTATTGTGTTCTGGGAGGGGGGGATAGGCTGTTTTCACATCTCTAACATTTGCTTGTTCATTTCAGTTTTATAGCGAAATATTGTTTTCTTCCTTCCTGAAATAATATGGATATAGCAACACTTTAAAAAATGACATCAACGAGGGAATTATCTGAATTAAAAGAATTTTCAGTAATTTCATTATTAACCAATGAATTATAAACTGAATATGTTATTTTATAAGAAAACCTTGTGGAAATATTTGGGATGAGGGTCAGTTTCACCTCGACTTTTTTGATATCTCGTATGCTTCAAAACTGCTATGCCCTTTTATCATGTGTGATGTTCCTATTCGATTCCAGGCAAGGAAGTATTTTTTCAATTTCTCTCAACAATGCTGTATAAAATATTTACGACTAAGAATGAGTAATTTTATTTGATATATGTTTGTCAAAATAAAAACATACTTTAGTAACTGGGGCCCTATTTGCCCAAATGAAATTCGGTGATATTTTAATATTTATTATCACCAAACTATTATCAAGATATTAAGATCCTATAATTAGTGGATTTTTATAAACCTATATATAATTAATACTGAATTTTTATTATAAATTTCCAACTGAATTTATGATGGACATTAATGGATTAAAATAAATTCTGTCGTAATTTTTTGCACAATCAAGTAATTGTTGGACTTTAAAGAAATTTTCGCTATTTCAGTGTTATCGCATCACACACAATGTTATTTCCTGCCAAATCGAGAATCTCAGCAGTCACATATTCCATGACAGCAGCGAATTATACGTGGTCACCGGCACCGACGAATAATTGCCTTTACGCAGAAGCCGGTGGTTATAACCGACGGGGAATTATAGCCCGGCACGAGATGAACGGCTCTTAATCTTTCCCTTTATTTTACCTCCTGGTCTCGTCCTGACATTGTCACTCAATATTCTCAAAAGGGGCACAGGGCTTATAGCTACTCCTGATGTGATGGGCGTTCCTGATTAACAAAAACTAGTGTTCTGTTGAGGTATTTTCTGACCAATCAGAAACTATTGAGCCTCGTTGACCATCGCTATGAGCCTGCTGCTATAGTATATAAGGAATACGAACTAGATTGTTATTACTGAAAATCCCGTGCATTTGCAAACATGCCTCCCAAAGCGAGCTCCAAGGGTGCTAAGAAAACTGTAAAGGCTAAGCCAGTCCGTGCCGATGGCAAGAAAATGAAACGTAAGAAGAGGAAGGAAAGCTACTCGATCTACATCTACAAAGTGATGAAACAGGTTCATCCCGATACTGGTATTTCCAGTAAAGCCATGTCCATCATGAACAGCTTTGTCAACGATCTGTTCGAGAGAATCGCCGCTGAATCTAGTCGTCTGGCCCATTACAATAAACGTTCAACCATCACCAGCCGTGAAGTTCAGACCGCTGTCCGTCTTCTTTTGCCCGGAGAATTGGCTAAACATGCTGTTTCTGAAGGCACCAAGGCTGTTACCAAATACACCAGCGCCAAGTAAACCTGATACGGTTTTCATCATACAAACGGCCCTTTTCAGGGCCACTCACATTTTCACGAGAATTACTTGACGTCTACATATTATGCGGTTTTGATTTCTTTCTTTTCTAAATATATATTTCATGATTTTTTATGCATCATATGTAAAAGGAAAGCCATTTGAAATGATTTAAGCGAACTTTTTCATTTTTAATCTGCAGACTTGTGTTTTGTAATGTCATGATGCAGTGTTGTTATTTCTTTATTTATAAGCCATTTACGGTGTGTATTTCTGTTAGTGTGAAACCTGGGCTTTGGCAATGTTTATGTCTTATGTGATATACTCTTATTTCTTCATCAATGCATTCAGTATTTGATTTAATGTTGGAAATTGCAGAAAATTCACAGGCATGTGAAAGATTGCAATAAAATATGAAATGCTTTACTGACAGAAGGATTTTCTTTTTTAAAATAGAAATCCTAAATTAATGTATATTTTTATGCTTGATTTTTAAGCCACAATCAGCAGATATAGTGACTGAATTCAGTTGTCAAATCATTGTTTACTATCAAACTGAATGTGCTCATTGCCGAAGTTGTAAATAAATCAGCATCAGCGTTTGCAAATATCTCAAATTCTACAGATGATGTAGAAATTAAGAAACATACGTTTAAGCAATGTTTATTTAAATTAGAAAAGATAATTCTGACAATATGTCCTTGCCAAGCAATTTAATGCGTTTTATTTATTTCACATCTAGGTATCACTTTTTTAAGTCGATGCGTTTTATTCGGAAATGAAGAAAAGAAAAATAAACCGCTACATTGTTTTTAAAATTTACCAAAAATCAGAGAATTGACCAGTTTAAAAACTTTAAATGAAATATTCAGAACATTCATTAGTGAATGGTTTGCATACTAAATAATTTATTTTTGTTTATGTCTGCTTGTGTGTGCTTGTCATAAAATAAAAATAAAATAGAGTATTTCCTCTTCTTGTGATTGTATTTTTCATCTGTTTCTGTTTGTAAAACATAAATAAAACGTTTGAACCACTTATGAAAATTTCTTTTTCATTTTAGCAACGTATTTCTTATGGGTATTCAAACAGGAAATAATTCTGAAGCCCATTACCAAAGAAAGTGATAGTCCCTACTAATTGCCCCCGCAGTTGAATTCTTATTTCAGAAAAATGATAACTGCCTGTTTAAAAGGGACTGTGGAAGATTTAATCAGGGAGTATACAAAGTTGTTCACCACGGTAGAGGCTTCTTCTAAGTCAGTGTTAATATCGGTGAGACAGCACACCAAGAATTTCCTATCTTACGACTATGTGCTAAGACTTGTGTTTGGAAAATCAGCCCATCAGAACAGTTGAAGAGTCAATGGAAGATAAAAAACGGTCCTTTTCAGGGCTACAAAATATTCGCAAACGTCTTTTTACTGTTACGCATAACAGCATTTTTTTATATATTGTTTAGAGTATTGAATTAAAATAATAAAATTGTAAACAATTACGGAATTAATAATAAAACATTTTATAACCATCATGATAACAATTAATAATAAAGAATAAAATGCAAAATAGATATTAAAAAACAAATTAATAATAAATAAAATACCATAGCATTTCATAAATTATTGAATTACCTTTATCATGATATTTCATCTCAGTTATGAAATTTAAAAAAATTATAGTATTTTAAATTTTATTATTTTTTTCAGAAAGCATCTTCAAACGTAAGGCTATACAGCTAAAGTAACTGAAGTTCAATAAAATATTAGATAATTTCTGAAAATATGTTATTTTTTTTTAAATTACTAGGTAGCTAAAAACCAAAAACAAAGCGTTCTCTTATATTTCGTAATTTTATGTCAGTTCTAGTCAACCATACTTAGCTGTCGACACGTTAGGCTATCAATGAGCACGTCAGAAAAGAAGACATTGTGGTTAAGAAATGCTTGTATGTTTTATGCTATAAGTAAATAATATTTTTTTCAGATCAGATTAATTTAACTTTAAATTTGGTAGTTTACATCAAATAACGTGTCACAAATATATATTTTATTTTTGGAAAATTTTCAAAACTGAGAATTAACTTTAGTTTACGAATGTGAGAAAATGGCCGAGTGTAATCGATTTTGTGAAAGAGACCAAAAAATTGAGATTCCAATTAATATAATTTCTACTCGAAGTACACCAGAGTATTTTGCTTACTGGAAGTAGTAAATTTAATCATTTAGCTTTCAATTAAAGCTAAAAAGAAAACTTCAAGAATGCCTTTTCATTTTTTTTAATTAATTTTAAACGAATCAAACATTTAGTGTAAGCCCCGACTTAAAATCTTATTTTTATTTTTTCGCACGTTTGTTTTTGATCTCTGCCATCACAGGCTATCGTGCGTAAATCAACGTTATTTTTTTAATGTTTTAAGTAAAAGGTAAGCATTACTATTATTAAATCAAGTTAATTAATCCATACATTTACTGATTGACTTTGAAATACATCTCCAGGAGAGATTTTAAATTTTTCGTTTACATTTTTCGTTTATAATGGCGGTTCAATGAGTGAAGCCTAAAACATTATTTATGTACGGAAATTATTTTTTCTTTTAATACAGATTAGCTTTTTAGTTTATTATCTTTGAAATAAGAACAAACTTTAACTTCAAATAAGATATTTAAGTAGGCACCCCCAAAGAAAACGCTACCTAAGGTGTAAAATACATTTTTAAAAAATGAAAATCTTTCTTGAAGTTTTTAATTCTTATTTAGATTAAATTTAATATGTATAATAAGCAAAATACTTTTTTTTTTCAAACCGAATTTAAATTGATTGGAATATTTTTCTGACAAAATGTAAAAATACATTTGAAAAATACGAAATAGAAAATATTCGCACGATACACCTTCAATATACCTTAAGTTACTGTATTCTCACCAAAATGGATGCTTTCTTTCTAAATGAAAGCAAAAAATAAGGGAATCAGCCAATTCAAACAAAAAGTTCAGTACATCCAATTTTTATACAAAGAAAAATCCCTGAAGATATTATTTCAGTAAAAATGTATCAAGTGTGAACATACAGAAAATTCATCCTGCATCTTACAAAAATAATTCAATAAAACTCGAAAATTATTTTGTTTTGAGAGTTGGTGCTTGCATAATTTAAAACACGTCATTTTTGTTCAGATTGTACAGGAAAAAAAACCTGCATTTAATATTTATTGTGAAAAATTTCAAACAGAATATCTGTGAAAGGACAATATGACTAAAGACGAAAGGAAAACTTATTTTATCCGACTCGTTTCGTCCTTTGATAACGTCCCTCAGAGGACGAAACGCGTCGGTTAAGATAAGTTTTTTTTTCGTTTTAATATTAATTTAAAAATTGTAATTTTTCAGTGTGATTTTAAAATTAATCCCGTTGCTGTTCGTCACAGAAATTTAATTTATTAAATTAAAACATGTGTAAAATTAAAAAAATGTAAAGTTTAAGTCTCTTTTTGAATGTGAACATTTAAAAGAATTTTATTTTCTTTTTAACAGTTTTTCTGTCTTGAATTACCAATTTTTCAATCCATCGGCACGGGTGTTTGTTTTCTTGAATATTTGCGAATATCCAATAATTCACCAATTAAAATGTTGTTATTTTAAGTTCTTACTTTGAAAAAAATTCTTTCTTTATCATAATCTGTTCCCTTAGACACCAAAATCATTTTCAGAATTACAATGAAACTAATTCATTCGTATAAAAAAATACTTTAGTTTTTTCTAACATTTACTCTTAGAATAAATATTTATTTTTTAGAAATTAACAAATTAGCGCCCTCATCCCTTCAGATTTATTCATAAGCGTGTAGAATAGAAAAAATTATATTATTAAAATGTTGGTTGAAGAAGAATATTGCACTGCATCTATATTTCTTTTTCCAACACGGGTGGAATGATAGTAATTTACTTTATTATTTATTATGCTACGTTTGCTAAAGGTGGGTGAATACACTTGAATATGGCTTCCACATGGTTACTGTGATTACTACTGGTTTATAAAAATCAGTTTTGATACCTACCCTAGTTTCATTGGTCAGGAAATCGCTATTTTCCATCACGTGATACGCTCTCTACTACGTCCGTGCAGAATCACATTAAAGCTGCATAAATTGAAATGTTTCATTTCTCCAAGTCATTCAACCGATTCAAACTTCAATATGTCTGGACGTGGAAAGGGAGGAAAAGGATTGGGAAAGGGAGGCGCCAAGCGTCATCGCAAGGTGCTCAGAGATAACATCCAGGGTATCACCAAGCCAGCTATCCGCCGTTTGGCTCGCAGAGGTGGTGTCAAGCGTATCTCTGGTCTCATCTACGAGGAGACACGTGGTGTCCTTAAGGTTTTCCTTGAGAATGTTATCCGTGATGCCGTCACCTACACTGAGCATGCCAAGAGGAAGACTGTTACCGCCATGGATGTGGTTTATGCCCTGAAAAGACAAGGCAGAACTCTCTATGGGTTCGGAGGTTAAATTTGGAATAACTTTACTCTCAACGGCCCTTTTTAGGGCCACCCACTTTCTACGAATTTATTCAGCGGTTGCAGGATATGTGTCACTTTAAGGGATGTTTACAAATTCGCGATAATAAAAGTTTTCAAATGTATGAACATACATATATAACAAATAAAATAGCATGTTTATAATGACAAACAATTTTAAATTCTTTTTTTTATTACTGCGAGATTTTAGATTTGATTGATTGAAAATAGCCTTGCTTAGTAACAGTATTTCCTAAAAGGTACGTCAGTGAAACTGAATTCTAAATAAATTAACAACTTTATAAACTTAAGTTTAAAAAAAATTATTCTTGTTGAAATTCGTATTTTATCGGAAGAATTTTGCTTCAGACAGTATTGATAAAGGCAATAAAGTAATTTTAATAAGTCCTTAATGTTTCATTAAAATCTTACAATTATCTGATTTTTGCAAGAATCTCCAAATCGATGCTTTTAAATTTTGCAAGAATTTCTGAAGTTTAACCAAAGTTTACAAGGTTCTAAAAATTATTATAAAAGAGTAAGAAATCCTTTGAGTTTTCATTTTAATAACAGGTTTTAAGGATAACATTTTGTTATTATGATCCTGTTTTTTTAGCAAATTTCTGGAAGTCTCCACTGGAAATATATACTGGACACATTTATTTATAATAATGTCTAAGAATAACTTACTAATTCATTTCATGACTATAAATATATTTTATTAGTAAACAATATAATATATCTATTTTCTTTAGTTGAAATAAAATAATTTTGTCACTTATTATGAACAGAAAATAATAAAATATTTTTTAGTTTGCTTGTGAGGCTTTCCCTAGGTATATTCCGTTTTTCATCGTATATAGTTTTCCCTCCATTTTTAGCAGATCTCATGTTGATGATGAATTTTAATGATTAAAGGGAAGCTACTCTCTCAAAAATCGTGGGAGTTGCTTCCCTTTAGCCAAATTAGGGTAATGTATAACGTTTAGCGATGAGAAATCGTAGAGCTGAGTTTGAATTCTGATATAAATAATCATTTTTTCTCAAGATGTCACTTGCAATTAGTTCTTCCATGAGAAGAG
This sequence comes from Acanthosepion esculentum, assembly GCA_964036315.1. Classification (NCBI taxonomy): domain Eukaryota; kingdom Metazoa; phylum Mollusca; class Cephalopoda; order Sepiida; family Sepiidae; genus Acanthosepion; species Acanthosepion esculentum. The sequence goes on along the minus strand of OZ038483.1, from coordinate 5,288,125 downwards.
TTTAATTTCATTTATTTATTTCTCTTGCACAAAAAATATGCACGAGAAGGAAACTCTTTGAATAAATAAACGACTTTTGCATGTCGCAGCATTAACTTTAAGTTGCATTTTTAATTCATAATTTGTTTAATTGTATTTAATTTTAATTACATGGAAATACTGTTTACATATGAAACCATACGACATTTCTGTCCGTGGCTACGACAAACAGAAAAGGTTTGACAATATTAACTACTAAATGAGAAGTGTTACGGAGACATTAGAAGCGCTCTCGGTCTGCAAAGGTAAAAAAAACACAATGAACGAAAGTGTGAATATACATAAATGTGGAAAGACTTGAAACATTAAAGGCTGGGGTGGAATCGGCAATGGACGCGGTGAAAAAGAGAAAAACATCAGGACAATATCGATACAATGAAATATATGACAGTGGCAACATACTGGAAGTTCTTCCAGTATGTCGCCACTGTCATTTTTAATCGTATCGAAATAATAATGTGGAAGGACCTGAAACATTAAAATAAAATCGACATTGCACAAGATGAACAGAGCACCCGGACAAGATCAATAAAATAAAATATACGACAGTGGCGACATACCGGAAGACCTTAGTAGCGTTGCCTAAGAAGCTTTGTACAAATGAGATGCAAGCTTCATCAGCCGATGAGATTAATGAGCCATATAATTGAGCTTATCATCCCGATTCTGAGGAATTAAACCTCAAAACAGAGCAAGAGCGATGAGTTAAAACACTGTAACAAGAAATGCAATATCTGAATGATACCAGAGAAAGCAAAGGTACGACACAAGGATCTATCTGAATGTCGAGAATACTTTGATTTAGTTGGCAAAGATATTGAAATAATCCAGAAAATTTACTGGGAAAAATCCACCTGCATACGGTTAGAAAATAAAATTTAATCCAGTCTTCAATTAATGTTTGTTTTAATTCTGATTAATTAAACATTAAATCAGCTAATCCTTCTTAATGAGCGTTTGAGAAAATTATAATTCATTTTTGAAAGATTTAATAAAGAAAATTATGTTGTGTTAACAGATTTTTCGATATGGACGATTTTACTGATAATCTTAAAAAAATTTCAATAAATTTAAATTCAGTTTGAAATACGTCAAAGTATTTTACTTATTAGGAATAACAATTCACTAAAAAATCAGTATAGCATAATGATAACAGATCCAAAACTTAATAAAAACAAAGTTTCATCATTGAAATATTTATGTTATTATTAAGAGGAAAGTGTTGTGGAGTTATTTCCACAATAGAACTTGTAGTCGGACTAAATGCGTCCTAAATGGGGTAAACGTACAAAAACGTTAGGAACTTGTAAATAAGTGTTGCGCAGAGTAATCGAGTTGTGGTCGCTGATAACTTACTCTTCCCTCGACTACCTACTGACTCCTACTTATAATAGGTGGGAGAGTCTATTATCGAGACAATGTGTCTTTCACTATAACAGAAAGAACAAAGTATTTTTTAAATATTTTTAAAAAATTTTTCTTCTTTCTAACACGTTTCAAATTTGGGTCAAAAATGTCGTTTTTTTTTGTTAAAACCGTACGACTTTTGGTCATCGCCATTTTTAGTGTAGCAGTTTCGGGGGAAAACCAATTAATTTTGAAATTATTGCAAAAATCAAATAATTGTCTAATTTAAATGAAACTTTCAGGACTTATTCAAAGATGAATGAATTTATTTTTGAAATTTTTATTTTTTTAAAATCGTAGTAATTTTTTTTTTTAAATCTGTTACACCCCACCCATCCATAAATTAATTTCATGAAATTTTATAGAATTTCAAAGAGTGCGCAAACTTTTTTTATATAAGCAGGACTCCTCGGAGAAGTTAAATAATCAATTTTTTTTCCCAACTAATGCCAACTTTAAAAAAAATCTGCTCCAAATCATAAAATAAAAACTGCAATAAACTATCTAATTATCAAATTAGATAGGTTATTTGCTATTATAAATAATATATATTTAGGACATTATTATCTGAAGAAAGAATATTTACAAGAATTGTTTGCATTTTTCTTTTAATTTAAAAAAAATTTTTTTTCATTTTTCTTTAATTTTAAAAATGTTTTAAAACACTTTCATGCAGCGCATTGGCTCGGTTATTAAGTTTTTAAGTGAAGACTATATTTACTAAGCGAAAATTAAAAGCTTAATACACATAATGCTGCCGAAACTTTTTACAATAATTAAAAAGAATTTTATTTGTGTGTCAAAATGTTTGTTTGTATGATATCTCATAAGTGACATTATGGTTAAAAGGTCACGTGTTTCAAAGCTTGTCTCCTCCTTGGGCAAAGCCCCTTGACATGTAAAGGTCTTATCTTATTAAATTATTAAATTAAAAATTAAATTGAGATAATAAAATTATCTCATTTATCAATTTAAACAATTAATAACTCAGTGAGATATTTTAATTATTAATATAATAATAATTTTATTAGTTATTTTCGCAGTTATTAAATTAAAAATATAATAACTTAATTTAATATTAATAATTAATAAATTAGTTATCATTATCTTAGCTATTAAATAATGAAAAAGACAGAAGTAACTCAACAATGTAAGAAATTTTTATAGTAACACGACAAGGAGAAATATTTTATTTCATGGCAAGCAAGCCTACCCGCACGCACACACACAGACACACCCACATTAAATATGGACGGAAATAAAATCCGTGTGGAACAAAAAATCACTAATGAATAAGTTCTGAATATTTTATTTTTATTTAAATCGGATTATTCCCTGAGTTTTGGTAAATTCTTAAAAATATAATGTAGTGTGCTTTTGTTAATTGCTTTCATTTCGGAATTAAACGCAACCAATTTGGCAGGAACTAGTTTTATTTTAGTAAGTAAATAAAACGCATTGAATTTTATTAATTGACTGATAGATTTTCTTCCGACAGGATAATTTGAAGTCAGGTGAGTTTCTCCGATTTCAAAGATAATCAAAGATTATGACAAAAGAAATTGTTTATTTTAGTTTATGGCAAGCACACACATATGCACACACATCAGCATTTCATATGACAAAATTAACGTTTTAAAAGTAATGATTATTCTACGAAAAAAAAAAAAACAAACAATTAGTTTATAAAAAATAAAATATTTGTTACTCATACTCACAAACGGAATCAATTCAGTCTAGAAAGTGTCAACAAATTGATATTTTTTAAACAAAAGGAAATCTACTGTGAATTGAGACTCTTGGTTTGTTTTTTATTTCAATGATTTTAAATCTCTGATTATTATGTGTTTGTGTATGTATTTTTTCTTTTTTGGAAGATTCATTAGTTAGGTACCTTCAAAAATTCGCTAAAAATTAGGATACATGATGAAAAATGCACAAACATAATAAAAACAAAATCATATCGTCAAAAACCATATTATTTATTAAGATGAAAGAACAAAGGATATCTTTTGCAAAAATTATATTTTTTATCCTTTTTTACAACCTGGAGAATTTTGCTTAAAAATCTTGTTTTTCTTGTTGTGATCATAAATTAGTACGATATATTTGAGCGTCTTCTTGCAAAAATTAGATAATTGTCGGATATTAATGAAATTTTCAAGGCTCAATCTGAAATTAATGAAAATTATTTTGAAATGTTTCTTAGAAAATCTTTGTAAAATGTTTTGACATCTATTAATTCCCACTCATTCAATTTTATGAAAATTTCTAGAAATGTTTTTTAATACCTACAAATATCTACGTCAAGAAGATTCTATATCCTAATAAATCATTAGAAGAACGCTAAAATGACTTACTCTAGTAAGTGGGCAATTCTTATCTACTTTTTTGTTCCACTCCCCAAAACTTATTTATTAGCTGACCACACCTTTCATTATTTAAGCACATGACTTGACCGTAGACCATCTCACCGAGTCATTCATTATTTATATTATGAAGATTTCAAATCAAATTTCTACTGTTTTTTTTTCCTTTTGGAGAAAATCAAGCTTGATGATACAACTTTGAAAATTGACATTTTTTTGTAACATTAATTGTATATAAAATTTAATTCTTATAGTTTTCATTCTGTCAATGGAAGTAAAAAATATTGCTTTGATAATTCTCATAAGTAAATAATATGTTGATAAACAATGACAAAGTGAATTAAATAAATGAAGAAATAATGAAAAAGAAAAAAAAAAACGTAATGAAACCAGTTTCGATAATTTTCATAGGTAAATAAATATGCTGATTAAAAACAATGACGAAATGAATGAAATATCGAAAAAAGGTTTGCTGAAATTGTCCATAACTGGTGTCTCTAATATGGCAAAATGAAGTAAAGCGTATCATTTAAATGCGGTTCTCTCAGTGTTTCAAGCTGTTCTGGCCAACTTTTGCAGCAATGATTTATTCATTAGTAGATTCAATGGGAATGAAATGACCGAAAAAATGTTTCATATTTAAAAAAAAATATTTCATCATACAAGAGAAGTGATTAAAATTACTAGAATGATATTTTGAAAGCTTTCGGATCATCATCATCATCATCATCATCATCATCTTAATCTCCTCCTCCTCCTCCTCCTCCTCCTTCTTCTTCTTCTTCTTCTTCTTCTTCTTCTTCTTCTTCTTCTTCTTGATTTCTGATGTATAGTCATTTCTTTCCAGGGACTTAAGGTTAGAAATGGCATCATGACATTTTCCACTGGAAAAAAAAAGAAAATTTACATAGAGTCAAAGCCCTTGGTAAGGGTTGGGCTGTACTCGTGAGAACAATTTTTGGTAATTCTTTAAGTCATAGGCTTCCAGGGATCCCTTCAATTAGTCTACTGGAATATATAGATTCACGAGATTATATATTTATTTTTATTATGAAGATTTTTATATCTTTACTTTTATTATGAAGATTTCAAATTAAATATCCCCTAATGTTTTTTTTCTTCTGGAGAAAATCAAGATTGATGCCTCAACTTTGACAATTGACCCTTTCTGTAACATTAATTGTATAAAATTTGATTTTCTTAGTTTTCATTTTGTCAATGGAAGTAAAAAAATTTGCTTTGATAATTGTTTTTTTGTATCGTTTCATGTCTACATTAGTTATATGGACAAATCCTTTGAGAATTTCAATTCCGACATCTTTTGTTCAAACACGACCTTAGTTACAGAAAACCTGTCCTTAATCGTAAAATAAAAAAATGAAATAAAACTAAAACATTATTTAATTAGAAAAGTCTTTCATTTCTTAATGTCTTAAGATAAAATTCAATGATTAATAAGTTTATACAAACAATGTTTTCTTTTTGTTACATTGTAATTTAGAATTATTTATAAACTTTTAAATTCTGTAATAATTTGTAGCGGTCAACTGATATTGTAATTAAATTAAAACTATGTTTATTAATCATAAATGTAAAAGCTCATTATAATTCAACAAACCCCAGTATTTTAAAAAGTATTTTGAATTTATTTTATGTGTGTATAAGCGTGTCGATTTTTTCAAGTATCAGAAATTAAGATCAGTAATACAGAGCAAAAAGCAGAAAATTAACAATACATTCGAAATGTATTGTTAATTTTCTAAGCTTTCCTCAACAAGCGGGTTCGTAAGTAAAGATAAAAAGTTAAAGTACACAACGTTCAATAAAATATTGCATTACTGAGAATATTTTCTTAAATGTTTAAAGTTACTGGGTAGTTTATATATATATATATATATATATATATATATATATATATATTAAGGGCGTTCACGTTGTATTCGGAAAGTCATTTTTAGTGTGATGTACAACTTCACTTAAATTTGCATAATATGCAGCAGTGGTTAGAGATCTATCAACACCTCATTAAAATTAAAACACCTACTCCACACACACTCCATGTAAAAAATCAACATATTCTGTTATGTTTTAAACCAAAAGTAGGTAATATTTGTTTCAATCCAGATTAGTTAAACTTTAAAACAGCCAATTCAAAATAGCGTTTCAGAAAATCATATTTCACATTAAAAAGATTTTCTAATAAAGAGAATTATGTTGTGTTGGGAGATTTGTTAATATGGATGGTTTTAAAGATTTTACTGATCATCAGAAAAAATTATTCCAATCAATTTAAATTTGGCTTGAAATGCAGCAAAGTATTTTGCTTACTGTCATATTAAATTAAAGCTATTAGCTTTGAAATAAAACTGAAACCTTCCAGAAAAATCTTTCATTTTTTTTTAAAATGCATTACCAACCTTAGGACTCGTTTTTTTTTTATTAAAATGTATATTTCTATGAAAACGCTTTCCCATTTTCTTTTTGAAATGAAAGCAGCCGAAGCTTATCGAAATTAGAAACCGGAACCGTTATTTTCATAGCCTCTTGAATAAAGTCAATGAAACGTTTAAATAAATCAATAACAAAATACAATTTGGGGGTATATTCAGTATGCTATTAAATAACGGTGAACATTATTGCTATGAATTGATTTTTTGTAACTGGTATTCTCCCTTGGTCAGCCATCAAAATAGAAATCAGGGCTGGTATTATTTAATTCTTCGGAGATTGGATTTAGAATCGTTGTATTCAACGTAATGTCTCATTACCGTTAAAAAATCGACTTTTATTCAGAAAAGCCTTATTTCTGATGTATGCAGTGTTCCACAGATATGTGTTAAAAAAAAAACAGGATTATGTTAAGAAGTTTCAAGGACTAAAACCAGTATGCGATGGTCATCAATTTCAAAAACACAAACTTTGTGATTTATCTTTTAATAGTTTGGCAGCTGAGATATTCAAAGAAAAACTACACCTGGTTCCAATAATTCATGTCACATGGATCAGTTGAAAGCAATGAAGAAATCAAAATGTTGAAGACCAAACACAATGCAGACATGGTTATGTTAGACATTTTGTGTAGCATTCTACACAGTTTAAAGTTCTACTACACTTGAAATTATTGAATGACACACTTTAATTTCTACTATCACATATTTCAACTATCTAGACTACACATGGTTTGTGAATGTCACAAAAATGCTTGACTGCTGTACATTTAATGAACAGAACTACAAATAGAAAGTTTCACAAAACACTACACATTTTAGCTATGGCTTTCGTTGCACATAACACAGAACACAATGATGCTAACATTTTTTCAGTTCATCTAGTTTAGCATTCAGTTAAAAGACAGTGGCCTTTAAAAGGGCCGATTTGAAAGCCCACAGAAAAAAAAATGTTTTTTTTAAAGTTTTTTTAGCCTGACTTCTGAAGCAGCCTGAATATTGGATGGGGGACACTACCTTAGGCGATATTAACTCCGGATAAGTGTATGTTCAGTTCCTCGTTATTGCGGATAGCCAATTGCAAGTAATGGGGGATGATTCTGGAGTTCTTGTCTCTGGCAGTATTTCTTGCCAATTGAAGTCGGGCACGAGATGATGGGTCTCGCACTTTCCTTCTTTTGCCCCATCCTGACGTGATAACTGAATGTACTGTTTTTACTGTCAGGCAAGTCCTTTAGCTTTTTAGGTACCTCCACTATTTCACATAAAATCATGAAAAAAAGCCCCAAACTTAATAAAAACAAAGTTTTTATCGTCAAAATGTATAAGTTATTATTAAAAGGAAACACCAAAGTATTTTTTTATTACTTTATTAATCTTTTTACTCCTTTCTAGCACGTTCGAAAATGTTTTTTTTTTCTGCTGTCAGCCTAATATTTACTATGGATGTTTTAGCGCCATTTTTCCGGTAAAAAAAAAAAAATTTGGAAATTCTTGCAAAAATCAAATAATTGTCGAATTTAATGAGACTTTCAGGACTTATTCAAAAATTATTGAAATTATATTTTATTTTATTTTTTTTCTAGAAAATCTTGGTAAAAATAATTTTTTACACATATTACCCACCACTTAATTCATTTCATGAAATTTCTACAAATACATTTTAATTCCAAGATTAGTTTTATTAGATAAACAGCGACTTATTCCGCGAAAATCTGCTCCGAATCGTAAAACAATAAGTTCAATAAAACTATGCTTTTATTTAATTAGATAATCTTTTAATTGCTTTTATAAATAAGATTTATTAAGAACACTATTTTCTTAAGAAAAAAGAAATTTTCGATGAATAAGGAATTTTTATAACAATTGTTTTTATTTTAATTATAATAATTTATTATTACTATTATTTATATATAAATGTTTTAAAATTCTACATTACTTTAATAATTGCGTTAGTAAACCATATTTACTAATCAACAATTAAAAAAGATTTTTAAAATTATTCTTTATTTTTTTATGTGTATAAACGTTCCCATTTTGAAAGTATGGGCGACCATACAGGACATTATCAAAAAATAAGAGCGATGACGATAGTAAATTTAAAGTCAACATTCCTAAAATTAGGTTACGGAGTATATTTTTAGGAAATGGATTAAATCCGACATATTGTTATTTTTAATTTATTTTGTTTAAACTTTATTTTCATGGACACTCATAGTTTTTTTGTTTTTTTTAATTAAACAGTATTTTTGTACAACTACATCTAGCGGCCTGAGTATTCGAGAAATCTTGTCAGAAAATGTGTCCTCCGGCAGGATTCGAACTTGCATCCCTATGGGAAACCGTCATGACGTACTTGACCGCTCAGTCTGATGTACTTGACCGCTCAGTCATGTAGGTCTTCCGGTCAAACAAAGCCCTAATAATGCCTTTTGAAAACACTTCTCTGCCGATTCTAGAAACATCCATACGTGAAATAGCTTTTTACTTGCATGTACAATAGAGTTACTTCCCCTAAATAAATTTCCTTGTCATTGCAAGCGGTTTTCCCTCCGTTCCCATATTCGCAATATTTTTAATGATTAAACTGAAGTTACACCCATCGTTGGATATGTGCTGTGGTATAATGGATAACTGCTTGGAAAGAGAAATCGGACAGCGAAATTTGAATTCTAATGCCTAAAAATGATTATGATTTACCATTCTTTATCAAAATGTCACTTGCAATCATTTCTTCAATAAGAAAAATTTAATTATATGTAGTTCTTTCTCTTACACACACTACTACAGAAATATTTTCACAAGAAGAAAAGTCTTTGAAGAGATAAACAATTTTTGCATGTCGCAGCATTGACTTTTTTAAATTGCATCTTTCTATTGTATTTTTAATTCATATTTTGTTTCATTTTATTTAATTTTAATTATATGAAAATATATTTTTCACATGAAATCATATTGGGAATAGTTTGTGCAAATTTTGTCTGATGATCAGGAAAAAAAATGATTTATTCAAAAAATAAAACATCAAATGCATGAAAATAATTATAACTTTTCCTACTGTCCTTTGGTATTAACAGATTTGATAATTTTTTTTCTCTAAGTGACCAGTTTATTATAAAAGGCATAACTCATAATGATCTATAGATAAAATTGATAGCTTTCATTTTGTATATGAGACCATGACTGCTTTTTCTAATGTTTGGATAGCATTCGTCGTCAAGAGGTCACATCCCAGTTCTGGTTTCTATTAATCTAGGTATCTTCACAGAAACGAGATTAAGATTAAAAGATTAAAACTAAGATTAAAATGAAAATCTTTCTTGGTGTTTTTCTTTTATTTTTAATTGCAAGCTAATAGATTAAATTTAATATTTCAAATGAACATATACTTTGCTTTATTTCAAAGCGAATTTAAAATTGAAGTATTTTGTGTTGAAATCGCTGGTTTTAGCCATCTATCATTACAATACAATTCTCATTATAAAAAAAATCTTTGAAAAATAACCTATTTTCTGAAACTTTATTTGAGGAATAGTAGCTGATTTAGAATGAATCTAATTTGAAGCAAATATTACTTTAAGTTTAAAATATTGCAGAAATGCATTTTTTAAGACGGATGTATCTGTTTATTTAAGTTGTTGACAGCTTCACTGACAGATTTGTCTTACGGTGGACATATCTCTAAAAGAATTGAATATGTGTGTTTGTGTGTAAACGTGCCGATTTTTGCAAATATGCAATTACAGCAAAGTAGGTAGCTCCAAAGAAATGCGACCAATGGTTTAAAATGAATTTTTAAAAGTGAAAAATATTTCTCGAAGCTTTTTAGTTTGAATTTCAAGCTAATACATTAAATTTAATATTTTCAATAAGTAAAATACTTTTTTCTCTATTTGAAATTTCTAAAATAGTTGATTTTAGCGCTATTTTTAGCCATACATCATCACGATATTAAAAAAAAACTATTAAAAGTTTTTCAAAACCTAAATATACTTTTCTGAATCTTTATTTGAGGAATATTAGCTAACTTAAAGATTAATTAATGTTATTTGAAACAAATATTACTTAGTTTAAGTTTACAATACCAGAGAAATGCATTTTTAACACGGCGATACCTGTATATTTAAGGTGTTGACAGGATGACTGACAAGCGGAAGCTGATGTAACTTTTTACTACGGTAAATATTTGTAAAAATTACTTGAGGAATATAACGTGAGCGTCTTTTTTATGTTTAACTACACAATAATCTTAAAAATTTAGGAAAATATACTCTAATGTTTTATTGGATTTTAGGTGCTTTGGCTTTAAATTTACTACACTTATCGCTCTTATTTTCTGATGATGATGTGTATGAATGCCCGCATTTTCAAAAATTGGCACGTTTATACACACACAAAAAAATTCTAAATACTTTTGAATATATAAAGGGGTCGCTGAATTGTAGTAAGATTTTCCATTTTTGGTTGGCAAATATAGTTCTTACTTAATAGCAATTGGCTTCAGAAATCTTTAGTTATACATAAAAGATTTATTCGCAACAAGAAATGAATCAATAATCATAAAAATATTCATTATAATCTTAGTTGGCAGACTTGTGCTTTGTATGATAATGTCATGATGCAGCTTTGCTATATCTGCTGAGGAGTTTTTTCTCTTTACTTTGCTTTCAGAATAATATTTCATGTGTGAAATGTCGATGTTAAAATTTCAGTCTGGTTGTTGCAAGAAGATAAAAGTGAATCTACGTAGGAAATAAGGCTTTTCTGAATAAAAGTCAATTTCTTAACGCTGATGAGAGTTTAAATCAAATACAACGATTCTAATCCAATCTCTGAAGAATTAAGTACCAACACCCCTGATTTCTAATTTAAATGGCTGATCACGTGGGAATACTAGTTATAAAAAATCATTTCATAGCCCAAATATTCATTGTTATTTAACAGCAGACTGAATAAACCCTCAAATTGTGTTCCAGCTTTCATTTTGAAACCGAGTCCCCAGTTCAAATGCCTCTTCTCTGAAACTTTTGTTCTGCCTCATTAAAACTAAATTGAGTGACCGGATTATTACACTCAGATGACACTGGACTTCCCCTGCCCAACCGAAATATTTGTTTGGAACTTTTCAACTGAATAGATAGAGATAACAGAAAAAAGTCTCCTCACTAGATTTGAAGCCGAAAGGTTAAAAATAATATTTTATCAAGTTATAAATATCTTATGGTTCCACATATCGTATACATATGTTGTATATTTAAAATTTATTCAATGAGTTTCCCTATATTGTCAAATGAAGGAGAGTTCATTAATGCCCACCGCAGAAATTTTATAATAAAACTTTCGTACTATTAGGATTATAAAAATTCACTATTATGCTTGTATCTATTATTTTAAAATTAAAATAAAACTCGGTATTAATAATCCAGTTACGTTTTGCCCGCCACTGAAAAATGGGAGTGTGGACATTCAGTAATTTTACAATAGCATCGGTGGCATCTTAATCTTATACATGACTAATGTATGATTTATATCTATACAATTAAATCTGTTGACCTATGTAAAAAATAATTCTGACTTTGTAAATCATTTAAATGTAAAATATTTGGGTAGCGTATCTCAGCGCGCTGAGTTGAAGCTTCAGTATAGCCTGTTGCGTTGCTCTTATGAAAGGCATTACTCTTTTTCTCCCACACCCATGTAGCTAGACTGGGCCTCTAGCCTTGGATGGCAAACAATCGATGAGAAGAAAACGCTTGAATTCAAACGTGTGCATAGGGCAACGGGAAACTACTCCACCATCTTTCCCAATAAATCATAGCGAAGCGATTCACAGATAAAAGAATCTATGAGGAGAGAAGATCGACGACGTTCTGAAGGGATGTAGTATTATGGTAAAATTATCCAAAGTCAAAACAAGTCAAAGGAAAAAATGTAATTCATTACCAGCATGGTCCTCCCTACTTACTAAAGAGACATTTTATGTCGTATTAAAAATGTGTCTAATGTCATCCGTAGATTGTAAATCGAAACCTCATCTTCGAGTCACTTCCCGAAAGTAAAAGACAGATATGCAATTATTGTTGGATTCCTAAAAACTGTAATTGCTGGAAATATATTAATAATCTGAAAGACATTGTTATATTTCTTATAATGTTACTTTAAGCCATGTTATGGCCTTTGTTCTTCCGCTCAATTAAATAGTTAACTAATTTCCTTATCAGAATTTCTTGTTTCTTTAAATAAAACAAAAATGTTTTTCAGCGCATCAAAAGAAAATGTTAACAAGCGTCTTGAATTGGTTTCGCAAAATATTCAACAATAAGCGTAAAAAGTGTCATTACAATCTTCGTAATAATTTAGTTACAGGACTCGAATCATTAACACTAAAAACAGTAACTTCAAACATTTTCGGAAAAAGTGATACGTTTGTTGAGTTTTACTCACTTCCTTTATTTTTAACTGGTTCATATTCAGTTGTACGAAATGAAGTCTTTTTTCCCGATATTCCAATTTCAAAGTTTACTAAAATAAAGGAGGTACTAAAAAGGTGAAAATTGACAGACATTGATCTGATATCGTTAATTGATTACTTACTGACACTGGCATAAACAATAACAATTGTAAAAAATTCCATTTAACAATGGCTACACACGAAAAAGGCATTTTGAACCACCTTTAATTTAAAAAAGATCATGCTATGAACAAACTATTTCTAAATTCCTAATAAAATAACGTATTCATTAATAAATAAATTAATTACTGAAGATCTGCCTTAAATAATATAATTCCATTATTTTTAGCAAATATTTAACAGTGGTTACATATCCATATTCCGAAAAGGAAAAAAAAATCACTGAACAAGTAAAAAAAATAAGCGTTTTCAGGACAAAGAAATGAAAAAAATACTTTCCTCCTCACTAAGACTCTTGCGATAATTTCACTGCAGAATACAATACAGAAAAACAAAAACAAACAATTACGAGCAGAAATATTTTAATCGGAATGACTCTGTTAATACTTTGTTTTCAGTATTTATTATTCCATTGAACGCATTTGATTCAACTTTGTAAAGAAAGAGAAATGGGAAGGTAAATACAATCAAGTTTTATTGTTAGATTGTTTATTGCGAATAATTACAGAGGAAGATAGAAAACCAAATCAAGAAAACATATTTCAGTTTCATTAAGTTCACATCTAACAACGCACACTAAAAACTTTGTAATTTACTCACCTCGAATGAATTCAATTAAAACACGCGCATTGAACTTCCATTAATCATTTTAGGAAAAAATTGTCGAAAGAGAAAGCATATCATGAGTCAGAAGAAAAACATTTCAAACTATTTATTGGCCCTAAAAAGAGCCGTTTTCTTTAGTGTTGCAAATATTTATATAAAAAAAACGAAAGCTCAATTTAGGCTCTCGCGCCACGGATACGGCGGGCAAGTTGGATATCCTTGGGCATAATGGTAACACGCTTGGCGTGGATGGCGCACAAGTTGGTATCTTCGAAAAGACCCACCAAGCAAGCCTCACTGGCCTCCTGTAAAGACGTCACGGCAGAACTCTGGAAATGGAGATCGGTCTTGAAGTCTTGAGCAATTTCACGTACCAGGCGCTGGAATGGAAGCTTTCTAATCAGAAGTTCAGTGGATTTTTGATAACGTCTGATCTCACGTAGGGCAACTGTATTTATTTTTGTATAGTACAAAAGTTGTGGCACAAGTCCGAAAAAGGGGAGGGGTAGAGGCTGGTCTTCACTATCTATCTTATACCTAGCTAATCAGATACATGACCCTTTCATACATTACAAATTCAACATTCACCATAATAACTCGTCCATCCTCCTTACACCATAATACCACACCCTCACAAGGGGAACCTACAAAACGCGCCCCACGCCATAAAAATTTGATGATAATAAATACATAAAAATTTAATAATGAAAAAATGAGAGGGGAGGGAGATGAACCCAATAATCATCTAAAAACAACAAATTTAAATTAAACATAATTTATGTTAGTAAGGCCCGTCCAACCCTCAAAACAGTGTGGCCGTCGTATTCTGCCCAGAGGACAAAATCAAGAAGCGCTCTCGCTAAGGGAGTGGGGAAGAGATTAAATAACACGGACATGGGGAAATAAAAGGCTGACCCAGTCGAGATAAAAGGGGGTCAAAACAAACTGGGGAGGTTGGGAATCTCGACTTGGATCATAACAAAAGAGATAGCCGGGAACAGGCCAGGTACAACACTTACTCACATTAACTAGGTACACCGAAGCTTGTCTAACCTAAACAAGGGGAGAGTTCCGCAGGAAACCACCACGATGTGACTTAAGTTGACCTAGAAAAGAAAATCAAAGCTAGCCCCGTTCAAACGATCCAAGCTCGCCTCTTTCACCCACCCTTCGCTAAAGACTGTCGAATGCAATCGTTTTCTATCAGTTCTAATCTTCATTTTGAGCTGGTGTTCAAAGAATCGGATTATTAGATCTTGATGAGAAAGACGGTTGCCTCGCATGACTTCCTCCTTTCGCGTCGTCCAAATCATCATTCAGGCCGTGGCTAGCAGCGTCAGAAACACCATTCGTTTCACCCCGGAATACGGGGGCGACACATTGTCACACGCGTATGCACGATCAATGAGCACAAGTTCTTCGGGAGCGAGACGAGTCGTCAGCTCGCCGACATGGTCCATGATCTCACGTAGGGCAACGGTACGATGAGGCTTTTTCACTCCGCCAGTTGCGGGAGCGCTGTTACGAGCGGCCTTTGTGGCCAGGTGCTTACGAGGAGCTTTCCCTCCAATGGATTTACGAGCGGTTTGCTTTGTACGAGCCATGGTCAAGTAATAGCGAATACAATGAATACTGGGTTTTATGGATATTGTCAGTGTAGCAGCTGCTGGTTTACAGAAAAAAACGTTTTGACATCTACCGTATCTTCATTGGCCCTTTTCTATCACGTGATGTGTTCTCTACTACGTCCGCCCATAATCAGATTATAGCTGTATAAATTTATGTTTCATTTCTGTACGTCATTCAACTGATTCAAACTTCATCATGTCTGGACGTGGAAAGGGAGGAAAAGGATTGGGAAAGGGAGGCGCCAAGCGTCATCGCAAGGTGCTCAGAGATAACATCCAGGGTATCACCAAGCCCGCTATTCGCCGTCTGGCTCGCAGAGGTGGTGTCAAGCGTATCTCTGGTCTCATCTACGAGGAGACACGTGGTGTCCTTAAGGTTTTCCTTGAGAATGTTATCCGTGATGCCGTCACCTACACTGAGCATGCCAAGAGGAAGACTGTTACCGCCATGGATGTGGTCTATGCCTTGAAGAGACAAGGCAGAACTCTCTATGGGTTCGGAGGTTAAATCTGAAACACTTCACTCTCAACGGCCCTTTTTAGGGCCACTCACTTTCTACGAATTTATTCAACGGTTGCAAATATGCGTACAAAATCTGTTAAATATTAAATTTGGTTTTATTATTCCTTCATTTTAGATTACAGAATTTAAGGAGAGGTCAATCAACGATATTAAATAAAATTATGAAAATATCTCATTTATTCCGATTTATTCATTTAAAATACATTATTTAGTGAACTTTGCCTAAGACTTATTTTACGGAGTTCAATAATTTTAAATGTTTTTTTTTAAAAACTTATTAGTTTTATGAAAATATCCCAGATATTTCGGTAATAAATTTATGAAATATCAAGTGTGCACATACGGAAAATTCGGCCTGCATCTTACCAAAAATCAATTTATTTTAGAATTCATGCTTGCGTAATTCAATAAAATTTGGAAAACAGTGAATACAGAGAATTATCTTCCATTTACAAAATAAGCTAAAAAAAGTGACTCTAAAATATAGATTTTGTATAATAATTGGGTTTTCTGATGAGCATGCTCTTTAAACAGCAGTTAAATTCACTCAGGCCGTACCAGTCCAACAAATTTAACAAAAGCTTAATTATTTAGCATTAACTTATTGATATGAAAAATAGTAGCCCTTATTATTATTATTATTATTGCAATATTCATAAATTTCTTTTTCTTACAGTAAACTTATAACTTTCAGCTACTTTTTTATCTATCATGCTCAGAAGGTAACACTCTCTGACCTGGTTAGTGTCCTTGATTAATATATACTATGGTAATTTTTCTATTTTGCCTTTTAAAATAAGCTATCATTTCTGAAATTGACACAATAATTACTAAGATATAAAAATATTTTTGCCCTCTATGTCTTGATCCAAAAAGGTAGAAAAAAGATTTTGAGTTGAAAAACAAGTCACATAAGCATTATTTTTTAAAAAAAAAAACAATTACTGGATATTTCAGTGTGTTATAACAGTTATATTTATATTTTAATATAAACATTGAACTATTATTATTAATGTTCATTCTTTTACTAATTCTTTGATTTTTAAGAATATTTTAAGTATTGTACTCTCTTTTAATATTACAATAAAATTATTTATTTTTCTGAAGTAAAAACAAAATACTATATATATTTTATAAATCTAAATTCTATTGCAGGGATGTAACTTATATCTGATTATTTCTGCATTGTGAGACTAATTTATCAGTTTTATTGTGTGTGTGGATATATGCATTTATATGGGAATTGCTTCAAAAGTAAAGCCTTCTTTTGGTAGTATGGCAGTAAAGACTGAACCTTTCTGCCAATAACATTTTTTCCTTGTTATGGATAGCAATCTGGCAAAATGGTATCTGTTATGAAAGTGCAGATCATTGAAAAGTTCCCAGTGGGATAAAAAAATTGCACCCTTTTGATAATGATGTTTGGCAATCTAGGCAATAAATGCTATTGTACTCTGTATTTTATGTAGTTTGTGTGGAAATAAATGGATCCATTACTTTTGGAGCATCCCCTCATATGTTTGAGTATGATTGGATGCATATTCTCATAAACAAATTCTACATAATTTCAAATAGAACATATTTTTCAATTTATTTACAATGCTATTTATATTCTAATGAAATATTTGATCTTTAAGAAAAATGTTCTGTAATATTCAATATGAGAAAATTTTAATCTTTGCTATTTAGAGATTGCCACTATTTCAGCATTTTAATTAGTACTAAGGCTATATAAATTAGTGGAATTTGCACTTGAATCGTGATATCTGAAGTCTAACCCATATAAAAAGCTTCTGTATTTATGTATAATGTAAATATTTTAAATATTATTTGATTGCATTAAGCATGAGTATAATATTTTAACAATTTTGTTCATCTCTATAAAAATGTAACAACATACACGAGTACAACTATTATATAACAACCTTCATGTCTATATAAATGCTTTTGGTTGGTTAGAACAACTTAGAATGTTAATTTACTTTTCATGAGTATAAAACTATGTAAAACATTAAAAAAAGATGCCTTATGTAGAAGACTAAAATAAAATAATGAAAGTTGCTGATTTCCAATTTGGAGTGGGAATGACTGCAAAACATTTCCCCTCCCCTTTTACAGGCAAAAGTCCACGAATTCAAGCTGGGATATTTTTCTTAGCCAATAAAATAGGCCGGTTTACAGTTTGACATGACAGTTCAGATCTTCCTTGTCTAGAAGAGAGACCACTGTGTTTGCTTGTTTGGCCTTACTTTCTTGTAAAATACAAGAGTCTGCCAAAGACTGAGAGAAACCTTTACCAATTAAATATGCATGAAGGACTTGTTTCCAATTTTGTTCACTTTGTTTAAGTCTATATAACGATTTCTTTAATTGCCATCCAAGTTTGTTATTGTTTTTGCTAGTAATGGAGTAACCCTTGGACTGTTGAACATATACTTCACAGTCGATCAGTGCATTTAATTATGCCATTTTTACATTAATTTGGTGAACAAATAAATTATGTTGAATAGCTTTGATTCTCTTAACAGACATTTACACATTTCGAATAGAGACCACCAACATTGTTCCATGGTACCATTTTGGTGTGAAGAGTATGAGGCTGATTTGTCATGTTTAATCTGATTATTAATTAAAAGATTTTCAAAGTTTTCAGAAGTGAATTTTGTGCCATTATCACTTCTTAGGTGTTTTATAGAGCCGTATGAAGCAGTGTCAGCTAAATATTTCTTTGTGATGAAAAATGTATCACTTTTTGTTTCAGAAAATAAACCATAATTAGACAAGAATAATCGTCCACAAAACAAAGTGTATGAAGCCATTCAAAGATCTCAGTTCTATTGGCCTGGCTAGATCACAATGAACAATGTCTAATATTTTAGTTGCCCTTTTGTTGGGTAATTTGTTTTTATACTGTACCATTTTGCCTTAGATACATATTTCACAGTTTAAATCTGATTTATTGACAATTTTCATGCCTTCAACAACTTCTCATGGCTGTATAATGTCTTTCAGATTGTTATGTTCAAGAATTTGATGCCACTGTTTTAGGCTACACGTAACAGTTTTGGAGGTTACTGTAGTATTTAAATAGTATAGGTGTCCACTTATGTCGAATTTCACACCATTAGGGTAGGTAAATTCTGAGTAATAATGGGCAAATTTTACAGAAGCTCCTTTTTTTGGTAGCAGCTTGTACCAAGAATATACTTTGTTTGAATGTAGAGCAATCTAAAATGCAAAATGAGCTTTCTTTTTTGTTTCTACACTCAGTACTTTTATGTCCAGGTTTGTGACAAGCATGGCAGATATTTTTGTTTGGTGGATTAGAATTATAATGTTATGAGGGGGAATTATTTACTGGGTAATTCTGAAATTTACTTCAGCAACCAGTGCTTTCATGTCCAAGTTAACCACAAGTAAAACAGGTTGGAACATTAGTGTGTGTCTTTGATATTGACTTTCAAAGAGTCATTATGGTATTTTCACTGTTATTCTCCTGAATAATCTTTTCAGTTTCTTTGAAGCTTCTCAATGCTACTTTGAATTCACTAAATGTTAGTAACTTGTCTTTCTGAGCCATGACAGTTATAAATGTCTTGAAATCAGATGGGTGGCCTTTTAGGACCATGGTGATTAGTAAACCATCACCAATTATTTCTCCAGAAACCTTTAATAAAGTAGCTGAATTTTCGGTCCTAATAACATAATCAGTAATCTGGCTTTGCATAGGGATGTTAATTTCATATACAAGGAAATTATTTTTGGATTTCCTTTTGATAAACAGTGCTTTTCTCACATTGTCAGAGGCTTCTCTCATAATAAGAGACAAACTGCGATCATCAAGAAAATGAATTAATTCAACAAACATGTTTGCATTCTTTTCATGGTAGTCTTTATCATTGGGATGATCAAAAGGTACCAAGATTGTTTTGTGTAATTTTTGGATTTGCATATAATCCATTCTCATTTCTCAGAGAAAGAACCATTTAGCTGTGTAAATGAACAAATATGAATGCTGAAAAGTTCTCAGCCCAACAATCAGTTATGTGCCATGCGTGATACACACTTAGGCGATCATGTATCTTTTGATACATGACTGATGAGGCAGATTTTTTCCCCACAGTAGGTTGCCATTTCTTTCTGCGGTAGACCAGTTGCCATCCAAGGCTATAGAACCTGGTCTGTCCTGCTATTCACCCATAGCTGGCGAGAGAAGAGAATTCATACCTTTCCCAAGGGTATTAGCATGTAAGTGAATGTAATGGATTCGAATGGAATTCAAACTCAGCTCTCTGAGTCCTCAATCTAAGTCGCTATCCATTACTCCCGTGTGCTTCACTCCAACACCTTTCCCAAAATCAAACCAAATGATTATAGCTTGTGTTTTTCTTGGGTCGACTAAGAATTTTTTGGCACCCACTCATTGTTGGATTTCAGGGTACTTTTTATCAAAGTACAAGTAACTTCTATAATCAATAGACAAATTAATAGCAATAAGCAAACATAAAGTGAACTTTTACATTAATCTCAAATTATCAAACATAGAATTACTATTTTCTTTTTTGCTTACCTGTGTTTTAAAGGATTTTTCTTATTTTTGTTTATAAACTAATATGCCAAAAACAAATCAGAGATAGCAGTATACTAGACAATTTTGCCCCTCCTCAACATATAGAAATTGACTCTATTAGATGTCATATGTGATGTAATAGCCAAAGAGTTAGTGTAACTGTGATATTTGAGCTGTTGGAGTCATGGGACATGGACAAGATAGCACCATTTGATTACTGAAGGATTGTTGGAGCCAGGCAGCTTGGCATATCTTCAAGGTGGTACCTGCCTTAGGTTTAAACTACATTAAAAATGTGAATTCTGGATAGGCATCAATGCCATGTGAAAACTATGGGCATGCACAGTTGATGCAAGAATGGGACTGCTGGTAACTGACAAGGGTGGTAACTAGTTAAGGAAGGTGAATAATTACATCAAATCATACCCTAATTCAACTCTGGTGCATAAGTCAGTCCAATGTAGTGTACACTGCATTCTATAGGTTTTCATAGTTGTCAGTTAACAAGAATATGCTATTCTTGTAAGCTGACAAAATCTCACCTTGACCAAAGGACATTGACATTGGACCATTTCCAGTTCTTTCAAGGAGATGGTCAAGTTTGTGCCAAGATCTTGCCTGTCTGCAGGATGCTGTGCAAACTGATAATTGCTTTGTAATGGGGTGTGTGCTTTTTGGGGTTTTTTTTTTGTAGTTCACAAGGATCATTAGTGAAACTGGATTTTGTCATGACAGATGTAACTTATACACATCGTTTGCTGATCATTTGCATCCCTTTATGCTAGCTAAATTTTCCTATTGTGATGGCTTATAAACACATAAAACTGGTTCTAGAATCATTCAGCTACTTTCTAGGTATGCTATTGATCTCCACACTCACTAGATTTAAATTCCATTGCGCATGTGTAGGATATGTTGCAGAGCTATTTAAATTTCCTGCAGGCACCCAGTGAATACAATCCAGTCATGGACATTCCCTAAATTTCCTTGAATATGATATATTCACACAACTCAGCACCTTGTAGACCCCATACAATGTCATAACTACTGTTGTTCAGGCAAAGGAAAGAGTTATATGCTATGAAATTATTTGGCTCTTCAGTTTATTTATGTAATACTCTATACTCTTACATAATGACACTGTCAATTTTTGCCATTTTGCTCACAATGATTTTTGGGATAGATGATGTGTGTCTGTAGTAATACTTGTTCAGCATCTTCTCTAATATTTAATAGGACTAATGTCAAAGTGTCAGAATAATTTGATATTTACTTTCAATGACTCACCAATACACTTATTATCCAGAAGAGAATGATCACTGTTAGAGCTTACAGCAATATGAAAATTAGACTGGAAAGGAAAGGTACCTACTGCATGATTATTAACATAATTCATAAATTTGTTCACTGGTCTTTATCTAATGTGAGGCTGAATTGTACTGAAATGTTAGCAAATATGCTAATTGTTCACATATAACATTAGTCATTGACTCATGTGCATAATTAATGAGAATTCATTTGAGGTAATAAAATCATTTTGAAATCATTATTTTGTAAACACAATTTGAGTAAAATATCTAAATAAAAATATAGCTTTAAGCCTAATTATTATGAAAAAACCTAAACAATATTATTCAGAAAACTATCTAAACTGAACGTCTTTTTGTATTTTAACATTTTTTTTGAAACATCGATTTACAATCTACACAAAATTTTGCCATTAAACAACGAAGCCCATTTTTCTTTTTTTCTACTTTTGTTTAGCAAAGGCAAATTTCTAACGCGTGTTCACAGCACAGAAAGTGCTTTTCATCTTATTGTGACAACTAGACTGAATATTTCGAAGTATGAAGCTGTCATTTGTCTCTCTGCATAAATAACACAATTAAAAGAATATTTGGAGTTTTAGAATAGAAATTAGGAGGACTAGTTTTTTGATAATTATTATTCGCCTTCATGAAAAGTTATTAGCCGTTTTGTTTCATATCTTTTAATCGTATATATTTTTATTAAATGGGTTATCTGCTTTTTCGTTTGTTTAAAATTCATTTCCATATTTGTTTTAATAAAATAAATCTTAGCCGTCAATTTCTGTGTCGGAGTTATCTTTTCTTTATTGATATCATCTGAAGAAAGAGATAAATGTCCCTCTATATTTACGAATGAAAATCAGCATGGTTGAAAAAGGGGAGTATTGTGATACATTGACACGTCAAGTGAAAACCGGTTGACGAAATGAGAATCAGATACAAGATGTTAAATGTAACGCTTCAACTTTTGATGGAAAAGAAAAACTTTCATTTTACGTAAGCGTATTATATTATAAAATTAAAATTATGAGGCGAGGTGTTTAAAAGAAGGTGAAAATATTCAGAAATCTGACTTAGTAATGATCATAAATGACATGTCCAATACTATGAGAAACACTATTACTATTATTCACCATTTTCCTTATGAAGTATATTAAATAATTTGACAAAACCGACCACGTCATGTGCATGGAAGATTATTGATTATTTTCAAAAATCCTGATTAGCTTTTTTTGTAAAAACAGAAATACAGGGGATCTCGACTTACGTCAGAGTTCCGTTCTTACGATGGGTCTTAATGAGATTTTCCGTGTAAGTCGGAACGTATCCGTGATTTTCCGTGAAAAACCATTTATGTCAATCACCGATGCAAATAACTGATAACTAGCATCCATTAGACATGGTACGTGGAACTAGAACAGTCTACCCCAGCGATCGAAATAAAGGGTTCAGTTTGACATTCCAGCCACCTGAAGAAGGCCGGAGCCTACAACGGTTGAAACGTTGTGATAACTATTGCAACAAAGATGAGGACAATAGTCCGAATAATGTAAATAGTGTAGTTATTTTATCAATTAAATTTGCTTCTATCTACCCATTGATGAAGTAAATTTAATTGATAAACTCGGTAAAGTAATCTGATTGACCTTTCTTGCGTCGTAGATATCGATACTTAGATATACAAATGATCGCTTCTCAAACTAATGCCTTCATTTCGATTAGTTTATGTGTCGTGCTTTTTACGATAAAATGTTTCTCTGTCCCTCTTGATAATTCTTATGAATAACTGACTGCTACAATCTCTAAGTGGCATCTTCCAGTGTGCCATATTAGAGACACCAGTATAAAACAAACCCCCACAAAAGTATCGAAAGCATTCTCATTGCTCCGGACGTAGGAGATCATGGCTCTCTTCCAATTTCCTGTCCCTTGTAGCTCTGTATTTCCTGTCCCTTAAACTCTGTCTTTTTGTTATTTCTCTTAAACGTTGTTCTGCCATCCATTTACTCAAGATCACTAAGTATGTGATGTGTTTTTCCCTCTGTCTTTCTTGCCTTCAAGCTGTCCTGTGAGTATCGGATTTTACAAACCGTCTTTCCTCATTATGTGCCCTAGAAATTTCACCTATCTCCTCCTGATGTTAAGTATAAGTTTCCTTTTTGTTTCTAGATTCTCTAAAACTTCACCGTTGCTCACATACTGGGTCCTTGGTATCCTCAGCATCCTTCTGTAGAACCATATTTCTGTTGCTTCTTCATCTTTGTGGAGATTGTCCAGCATTCATTCAACATTCATATAGGTGGACATACATCACGTAACAATTCAGTACTCTTTTCTTTGTTTCTAACAAAGTTTTTCTGTTTCGTAATACTTTGCTTAGCTTTTGGGATGCATCTTTGTCTATCCCAATGCGCCTTCAGTTTTCAATGTAAAATGTAATAAAAGTAAAACATTATTTAATTAGAAAAGTTTTTAAATGCTCTTAGGAATAAAATATAATGAAAATATTTTTTCGATGAATAACGAATGTTAAAAACTTAAAAACTTTTTTATTTCTTACTCGTTCCCTTTACTTTACCGCCTTTGTCTCGTCCTGACATTGTAACTGAAAAAGCGGGACCACTCCTGATGTGGTGGGCGTTCCAGAGGAATAAAAACTGGGGGTTGTGGTATTTTTTGACCAATCAGAGAGCTAGAAACTACTGATCCTCGTTGACTATCGCTGGAGCCTGCTGCTATAATATATAAGGAATGCAAACTAGCTTGTCTTGTTATTACTGAAAATCCCGCACATTCGCAAACATGCCTCCCAAAGCGAGCTCCAAGGGTGCTAAGAAAACTGTAAAGGCTAAGCCAGTCCGTGCCGACGGCAAGAAAATGAAACGTAAGAAGAGGAAGGAAAGCTACTCTATCTACATCTACAAAGTGATGAAACAGGTTCATCCCGATACCGGCATTTCCAGTAAAGCCATGTCCATTATGAACAGCTTTGTCAACGATCTGTTCGAGAGAATCGCCGCTGAATCTAGTCGTCTGGCCCATTACAATAAACGTTCAACCATCACCAGCCGTGAAATTCAGACCGCTGTCCGTCTTCTTTTGCCCGGAGAATTGGCTAAACATGCCGTTTCTGAAGGAACCAAGGCTGTTACCAAATACACTAGCACCAAGTAAACCTGATATAGTTTTCTTTTTCATATAAACGGCCCTTTTTAGGGCCACTCATATTTTCACGGAAGTCATTTGTCGCCTGCGTATTATGCGATTTTGGTTACTTTCTTTTCTAAATATATTTTCTTTTAAAAATGTTTATGCATCATATGTTTTTTTAATGAATATACTCCTATTTCCTCATGAATATATTCAATATTTGGTAAAATTCTCTTGGGACGCACAGGGCTACGTATAGGTATATCTAATAAAAAAAAAACTTAAATCTTTTCGAAAAATTTAAATAAAAACCAATTTTTTTAATAAATAAACATTGAATTAAACAGCTGTTAAATTAAAAATTATCTTGAATCGGCAAAAATCGCAGTAGCAGTTATATGATTAGCAGCAAACTTGATATTTTGTACAAATGAAATCTAGTAAAAATCATAACAGTAGAACACTTTTAAGTGTGTGAAAAATGAATGTCCGTTCGAAAGTTCAAGATTAATTGACGTGAACACACGCAAGGAAGAATGAAAAAGCATTAATAAATAATCTTACACAATAAGGGGGGAAAAGAAATAAGGTTGTCAGATTTTATTATTTCTTTCGATAGAAATTGCTGCATATTTCCTAAATTATATACAATTTTCAGTTCTCAAATAATTATTGCTTACTATCAAATTTAATGTGCTTATTGCCGAAATTGTGTGGAGAATAATCAAAAATCTAATTTAATCCTTGATTGTTAATTTCGGAGTTTCGCCACATTCAAAAAATTGCGATGAACGTTTAAACGTCATTGAAAATTAGTTCAATGAACGCTGTAAATTTAATCCTCATTCAAGAACTGTAACACAATAATTGTACACATTGTTTTACTGGATTATTATAAATAGTTAATATTTTTGTTTAAAGTGCATCTTCGCATGTAATATTGGCTAATAAATACAATTTAATTATTCTTTTGAAGTTTACAGAATTTAATGATCGTACAATCACCGATATAAATTTGTAAGGACATCTCATGTATTACAATTTATTATCCATTTTCATTTTTCATGAAATTACACACATTTTGGATTAACGAGCACTTTTTTCTTTTGAAATTTATAATCAATATGAAACACATTGATAATTTTATATTCTCAAAAGTGCAATGTGAATTTCTTTCATCAAAAATAAAGTCTTTTAAATCAGCGTTTGCAAACGATGTTGTAGAAATTAAGACAAATATATTTAATGAAAGGTTACCTAAAATAGAAAAGATCATTCTGACAATAATATGTCAATCAAGTAATTTAATGCGTTTTATTTACTTACTTATTTTACATTACCAGGAATCACCAAAGTAGATGCGTTTTATTCTGAAATGAAAGAAAAAAGAAACCACTACACCCTGGTTTTAAAAATTTACCAAAGAATCAGGGAATTATCCGATTTAAATGAAATATTTAGAACTTATTAGTGAATGTTTTGCATACTAAACAGTTTATTTCTGTCTATATTTTTTGTGTGTTTGTGTAATTGTCAAGAAATAAAGTATTTCCTCTTGTGAGTGCAATCTTCATTTGTTTCTATGTGAAAACGAAAAACCCAACACCTGATCTCGAATGACCCGGTCAAAAGAAAATCTATCAATCGGTTAATAAAAAAGGATTGTTTCCTTTACATTGTTTAAAAAAGAAAAGATAAAATCTTTACGAATAGGCTCGCCTGGCCGACTAACATTACTTGATATTATGTACAAGTAGTTAGGTACAACTGATAAGTTTCATCATGTAACTAGTGAGTGTTGTGACATTTGGTTATGTTTTTTATATAAAAATTAAGTATACTTAGACGTTGAAAATTTGTTCACTAACTTTCCAGTCCACGAAACAATTGACGTTATTTTAACTGACATTTATCACCATTTTTCTCTGCTGCCTCAAAATCAATCCCACATTACGAAAAAAAAAAAAATTAAAACGTGAACTCCCTTTCCATATCCAGGAATTATTCGATTGAAACGATATTTTCAAAAAAATGAAAAAGGAACTCTTAGAGTCATTGAAAAAGAATGGAATCAATTATCAAACTTATACTTTTTGCAATGAATGCCAGTAATCAAGACTATTTTGACGAGAACAAAATTTAATCATAAAATGCTTTTTGAAAAAAAATCATGTCTCGCTTTTTTAACCGTGTATAATAATTTTCTCTTATTTAAAAATACCAAGCGTGACCTCAAACTTTTGCACTGTAGTGTAGCTGTTAACCACTAATTTTATTTCATGTCTCTAACGAAATTTTCTTGTCTTAAATACTTTGCTTTGTTTCTGGAAGGTACCTTTCGCTGTTACACCATACGTGGAGATAAATTTCTATGCCTGCTTGATTCTGATGTTTCCAATTCGAAGTTCACATTTTTAGCAGTCTATCTCCATATGGTTAGTCTTCTTTTCTTTGTGATTTCCTTTAATACTTTGTCTAGGAGTTTTTGAATTTGAAACCTCCACAAATTTATATAGAATTTTAAAAATATAAAAGTTTATAAATGATCATAATTACAATTAAAATAATAAAAACAATTCGTATAAAAATTAATTATTCACCGATTTTTTAAAGCAAATGCATACATAATACTTTGTTTTTAATCATTTATTAAATAAAACAAAATAACTTTAATCAACTACGGAAAAGAAATACTAGGAAGAAAAAGATGATTTATGATTTCCACAAAAATAACATTAGTAGAAAGACACAATTATAACACGCTCTTGGGACATGAATATGTCAAAAGATATTTTAATATTTCCTTTAATTGCTTTTTAAACAAATTTTTATATAATGTACGAGGACATTCAATAAATAAGGTGAATTTTTCGGTATAAGGACTTCTAATACAGATAGAAGCTTACTTTTTTTAATTTTTCAACGTAGTCTCCCAGCACTGTCACACACTTATCTATCTGTGCACAAGCTTCCGTATTCCCTCAGCGTAAAAGTCTTTGGACTGATGTCTTAGCCAGTCGCTCACAACACTTTTGACTTCATCGTCACTTTGTGCCTCTCGTGAACGCTTTCAAGGGACTAAACAGGTGAAAGTCTGAAGGAGCAAGGTCTGGGCTGTAAGGGGGAAGAGGGAGCAGTTCCCAGCTCACCGTTTCGGCTGCTGTGTGAGGCCTTGCGTTGTCATGATGCAAGATGACTCCTTCTGACTGATGAACCCTGCGTTTGTCCCAACAGATAAGCTCAAAATCCTTGCAATGTCAACCACTGTCAAACTGAATGAGGTCATTGACTGATTCGATCACCTCAGGAGACCTCACTTCTGTAGGGCTCCCAGGCCTGTCTTCATCCTCAATCCTTCTTTAAACAATTTAGCCCACTTGTAGACATTTTTTTGGCTGAAACATGTGGTACCATACACAGTTGACATTCTCCTATGAATTTCAACTGGTTTGCACCCGTAAGCAACCAAAAACTTGATAACTAACCGCTGTTCAATCCTGGAGCATGCTTCTTGGTCGGCCATCTTTGTTAATCGCCCAAACTCTCAAAGTTTTTTTTAATCTGCAAAAGAAATTAAATCCATGTGAAACAGAATTAAAACAAAAAAAATAAAATAAAAAAGAGTAAGCTTCTATTTGTATTAGAAGTCCTATACAGAAAAATTCACCTTATTTATTGAATGACCCTCGTAAGTTTTGTTGATGTCAAAGTGACGACCTACCGCAACAACCGACTGTGTTCTACAAAGCATATCCAACAATTCAACTTTTTCTCTGAGAATCTGAACTCTTTTTGGCTTCTTGGCATTAAGCTTTGACTCTATGACAAATGGTTATTCTATTATTATTATTTTTAGCGCAAAAGATGTTTTTTCAAGACGCGAATAAAAATTTGAAATTGCAATTACCAAATACACCAATTAAACCTGATATGATTTTCATACAAACGACCACTTTTCAGTGCCACTCATATTTTTACAGGTATCACTTGACATCCACATACAAATATGCAGTAGTGTTTTTCTTTTTAAATTTTTGTGCATCAGATGTAAAAGGAGAGAGATTCATAATTATTTAAGCGTTCTCTTCCGTTTTGCCAGAATACAAATTTGCAATAATTCTACATTTTGTAAGAATAACAAAATCAACCTGTCCTTTTACACAAAACATTAATTATTAAAATAATCCTGTTCGACAATCTGTATGTTTTTTTTTGAACAAGCATTACTTTTTATATTAATTGAACACGTTGTCAGTGACATTAAAATGTTTTCTCAATGTTGCTTGACACCGAAAATTTAGAATTAAACGTATTGAATCCAGTTTAAAACATCTATCAGATTTTATCGGAGGAATTATTGAAATTTGAAAATTTTCACTTCGGTAGAAATAGTGTGTAAGACTAACTTGTTAACCATTACTTGACAAACAGAAGATCGTGTGATGGTAAATAATTTTATTTTTTGTAAATCACTTTTTATGATAAAAATGCCTGATCTTTATTATTGTGTCGCCTGTTGACAATATTTAAAAGTATCAGAAATTTGGATTTGCATTTATCCTTCTTTAATGACCAAACAGATTCGATAAAAGTCATAATTCCTTTATGATAATAGTGTGTGTGTGCGCGCTATAAACAAAAATATTTCCTTCATTATCTTTATCTCTTTTGTGTGAAATCGAGGGAAATCTCATCTGACCTCCAATGACCCGGTTTGAAAAATGTATTAGTCAGTTAATCTTTTTTGACTCTCCATAAACGTGTGTGAGAAAATAAAATCCTTAATTAGACGTACAAGTGACCAAGTGATTACTTGACGCAGATGAAAAGAACATTGAAAAAATTCTAACATCACTGAACTGATTCAATTAATGTCATAAAGTAAAAAAAAATCAAGTGTAAAGATGATTGAACTGGATTAGCATAAATAATAAATGCTTTTGTTTAAAGTAGGTATGTCCAATTTTGACCTTTTTAGCGTTTTTTTGTCAGTTGAAAGACACATTAATTTCGAAATTCTTGTAAAAATTAACTACTTGTTGGATTTTAATGAAAACTTCAGAACTTATTCAGAAATGAATGAACTTATTTTAGAAATGTTTGTCTCTTTGAAAGTCATGGTATAAATATTTTTTTTTATATCTGTTACCCCCCTCGAACTTAATTTTATGAAAACACAAAAAAAAATTTATTTGCAACCTCAATTTTTTTTTTTAATTAAATGCACAAAACTCTGAAAAATCTAAATCATCGATTTTTTTGTTAAAAAAATGTCCGAAATTGTCCAAACTTTTACCTCAATTGTAAAAATACAAAACCCAATAAAACTAAGACAATATTTAATTAAGAAAGTTTTTAATGGCTTTTCTGAATAATATATACGAAGGTAATTATTATCTGAAAGAAAAAAATTTTTTTGATGAACAATAAATTTTTACATTAATTTTCTTTTTTTTTTCAATTTTAAATACACAATATGACAAAAGGTTGTTATATATTTATACATTAAGTTCTTTCTGCAACCTTATGGAAATGATATATTATGTTCTCTACTTTTTAAAGATCATAAATTTGAAAGCTTATTAAAATCTGACAACCATAATTATTTTAAAAATAATTTTTAATATTCCAAAATTGTATTTAAAATCGTCTACAACGAAAGTACGGATGCACATTGTTGAAATAATGTCACATGAGTAGTTTCCTTTGATAGAAGCAAGTTTTTTTTTTTACTTCCGAAATGGCTTTGATTCGCTCAGTAACAAGAAAACAACGCTTGTCAAGTTTTCTGAATATCGTCGTATTATTTTCAATTTTTTTCTTTTTCTATTCAAATATAATCGAATAGTGGGATAAAAGAAAATATCGACTATTTACAATTACAAAAAAAAAAAAAAACGCCCTTGGAAGTCCACCCAAATTTTCAAGTTTGAAATCGAATGCATAAATTCATTGTACATTACTTTGGAATTATTATCCACACGACAAATTATCAATTAAAACGATTTTTGGAGTTTAAATTTTCTGGAGTTAGCTCGCTACTACTCAAACTAAAAAATACTTGTCGAGTCAAAACAAAACCAACATAGCTGCTATTAGCATGTTAATTTTATTAATAAATAAAATAAAACTCATATTACTGCCATATAATTATTAATAAATAGAAAAAATCTGCCTTAATAAAAAAGAAATAAAATCTCATTTCATTAAGTTAACCCGTTTCAATTCATGGTGTTTCATGTAATTTTTATATTCTCAGAAAAATATTTCATGACTGAAATAATAAACCTCAATTTAAAAAAATGAATTTTTTTTACTGTTTTATTTTTACTTGTAAAATTTGATTTTCTTTCATAATTTAAATGTTATTTTCAGTGCAGAATTCTTCCTCAAACAAAAAAAAAAAAATTTGAAAGTGAATTTTTTTAAAAAAATCTACTAACCAGATTCACTTAAAATTAGAACGAATTATATCACTTCTGTGCTACCGTCCAATACATTTCCGTGCAGTAAGTTGTGAATATATTGACGTACATCAATCAACGCCTGTCAAAATAGACCACCCTGGTGGGAAATATCTCTCTTAAAAAATTTTCTGCTAAAAATGTAAGTAATGTTTCTTTCAAATTACATTAAGTATACTTTAATCATTCTAAATTTCCTAAGATAACAAAAGAAAAAGGTGTAATTGATTTTTCATGATTTTTTAACTAACAAACTATGATCTTTCCGACAGAAATGTCGATAAATTCGATTTTACGAAATTTTTTGACTCGAAAAAAAAACAAGATTTTTTAATAAAATTTTTAACATTTATAGGAAGGATTAAAAAATCTGAAAAAATATTCAGAAAATACTTTGGTCTTTCCTCTTTAATAACAACATAAATATTTAAACGTTAAAAATCGTTTTATCAATTTGGGGACCTTTTGTCGTCAAGGTATACCACTTTTTAGCGAAATATTGGACATACCTAGTTTAAAGTGTATCTAATAATGACCATTAATGTAAATATAATTTTATTTTACATTCATCTATTCAAAAACTAAGGCGTCAATTCAAACACAATTTTCTTCACTCAATATTCAATAGAAACAAGTTTTCATGTATTTAAAAAAAAGGTATATTGTCGAATTTTTAAAAGTTAAAAAATAAATAAAACTCGTTCTGGCGTAATACAGTCTTCGTAATCGTCTATTTGGTCTAATGCAGTACTACGTTTATGAAGATAAAAAATAAACATCTCTAGATTTATATTGCATGTAATCAATTGAAAAGAACAACATGAAAGTTTGAGTAGCCCTGAAAAGGGCCGTTTTTTGTTTGTGCTCTTTTCTTAAGTTTACTTGGCGACTTTTTGTGCCTTTTTGGGCAGAAGAACGGCTTGGATATTGGGAAGAACACCACCTTGGGCAATGGTGACACCGGACAACAGCTTGTTCAATTCTTCGTCATTACGGATGGCTAGTTGCAAGTGACGGGGGATGATTCTGGATTTCTTGTTGTCTCTAGCAGCATTTCCTGCCAACTCAAGAACCTCAGCGGCCAAATATTCCATCACGGCTGCCAGGTAGACGGGAGCACCGGCACCAACTCTCTGGGCATAGTTTCCTTTACGCAGGAGACGATGGATACGACCAACGGGGAACTGAAGTCCGGCACGGGATGAGCGTGTCTTGCTCTTTCCCTTAACTTTACCTCCCTTACCACGTCCAGACATCTTGTTGAGTAGAGTAAATGTAGTTACTACAAACAGCGGATACAGAGATTTAACGTTAGCTAAAGCCTGCAACTAGCTTTAAATAGGCTTACAGTCGGCTCCTGTCAGCTGCTGATATTTTACCGCTCACATTTGAAAAAACAATATAATCCCTTCCTTTTTTGACCAATCAGAGAACCAGAAACTGTTAAGTCTCGTTGACTATCGCTGGAGCCTGCTTCTATAGTATATAAGGAATACGAACGAAGCTGACATCACCGAAAATCCCGCACATTCGCAAACATGCCTCCCAAAGCGAGCTCCAAGGGTGCTAAGAAAACTGTAAAGGCTAAACCAGTCCGTGCCGATGGCAAGAAAATGAAACGTAAGAAGAGGAAGGAAAGCTACTCTATCTACATCTACAAAGTGATGAAACAGGTTCATCCCGATACCGGCATTTCCAGTAAGGCCATGTCCATCATGAACAGCTTTGTCAACGATCTGTTCGAGAGAATCGCCGCTGAATCTAGTCGACTGGCCCATTACAATAAACGTTCAACCATCACCAGCCGTGAAGTTCAGACCGCTGTCCGTCTTCTTTTGCCCGGAGAATTGGCTAAACATGCCGTTTCTGAAGGCACCAAGGCTGTTACTAAATACACTAGCACCAAGTAAGCCTGATATGGTTTTCATACAAACGGCCCTTTTCAGGGCCACTTATATTTTCGCGGGAATCTCTTGACGTTTACATATTATGCGATTTTGTTTTCTTTTATAAAATATATTTTCCTGATTTTTTTATGCATCACACGTAAAAGGAAAACCATTCTCGGGCACACTTTTTTAATTTACAAAATTCTGTCTTGTATGATAATGTCATAATGCGTTGTTATATCTTTATTTTTAAGAATGTGATAAATACTCTCGTTTTCCTTTCAATGCATTCAATATTTGGTCGATTTTCATTTGAACTACTTTTGTTGTCAATTTTTAAAATTTTTAACTGCCTTTCTTGATAAGAAACATACATTCTATCTCCATATGGTTAGTCTTTTCTTCGAGATTTCCTTTCATACCTTGAATTTTTCACTCTGAGTTTGATTATAGCAGCCTAAGTCCTAAGTTTTCTCTTCGGCTTGTTTCTTACGCTGTATAGATGAAATAAATCCGGCAAGAAGACTCATCCTTGTCTTACACCCATGACGTTCTATAATCCAGGCCTGCACTTGGCGCAAGTGAGAGCCAAAACTGGAGGCCTATTGAAAATTGTTTGATTTTCAGAGATTTTGGAAGAAAATAATAATAGAATGTGCTGAAAGTTAAATAAATGAAAATATGTATTTTTGTTGTGGACATTGATAAACATTAAACAAAACAATGAGGTAAAGACTTTCGGTAAAAGATATGGTCCACGTAATGTTGAAACAGAAACATCACTATTTACAGACCCCATAGAATCTTTCATTCAATCTACTCCCAGGGATTGTATATAGAGTCCGGTTCAAATTTCCATTAAAGCTTTAGTGGGTTCAACAAGCTGTACCTGAAGAAGGTTGGGGATGTTTATATGACAATCAATCATCTCAAAAATATAGACAGATAAAACAAGATCATTCTAGGAAAGTTTCAAAACCTTAAAAGCTGGTTCTTTTTCTGATCTGAGTGTGTAATGTTTGCAAAAAACTATTTAAATATATTTTATTGACAGTACCACCAATATAGCAATATAAACGGCCAAATCTTTATAATCATATTCTGAAACGTGAAATTTCTTTGATAGTATGCATAATTATATTATGCAACCACCATGTAAATTTGGAATGTTAATGTGGTGACCATTTCATGCAAAAATGGGGACTTGTTTTAAACCATTTTTGTTCTATATATTTATAGAAAGGAAAACAGTAAACCTGATTTTAGTTAATTATTAACAACCACATGAGACAGAGCGGAAAATTAATGAATTTCAAAACAAACTTAATTTTAATTAAAAATTGAAATGAAATTTTTCAGCTTATTTTTTGAAGAGTACAATAATATAGTTTCTCTTTTTTGCCATATTTCACAAAAAACTTTCGCAAAACAAATATTAGCCAAGAAATATTTACGCAACATTTTATTTAGTTACTACTGAGTTGAAATCGTTTTTCATTTATTTTTATCAACTGTCAGTTATTAGATCTTTTAATCGGTATATTCAACTTTCTGTAGTTTTAGTGTTAAAACAATAAAATACGGTTAAGAAATGTTTCACAAACGAAGCCATTTTGTCAACCTTATTTATAATCCCTAAAAGAATAAAATTTGTCAAATTTGTATAACGTCTTAATGTTTGTTTGTTTTTCATTTAAACATTCCCTCTAACTGACTGTGATAAAACTTTGTGAACATTAGATCTGTCCAAAAGAAAATAAACTAAATATACTGTTGCGATTTTGTTTGGGGTAGGCCCAACAAAATCGCCAGTCACAATCCTCGCCCCGGGCGCTACTAGACCTATGCCCACCACTGCGAAGACGCTTGTTGAGGAAATCTTAAAAAATACGAATAAATTTTAAATTTACTATAGTTACTGCTTTTAATTTCTGATGATATTGTGTATGGACATCCATATTTACAAAACCCATCATGTATATACACACGCACAAAAATCTTTTTTTAATTCCCTTTAAAATCGCATTGTCTTAAACTTAATAAAAATGTAAGTTTAATAAAATTAAAAAATATATATACTTAAACCACTGGCTATACGAAGTTAAAGATAAATACCAATGTCTTGTATATATATGCTTTTGGTGTTCCGTATTTTAAATTTTTATTCCAATTATTCGCATTTTAAGTAAGGAGTATGATTATACATGTTTTATTACAGACCAATGACCCCCCACAGGCTAATGTGCGTAAATAAATGTTATCTTCATTAAATTTTATATAAATATTATTTTTACAAAATTCAATTAATTAAGCCTTAGATTTATTAAATGACTTTGGCGCATATCGCTAGGATAAATATTGGATTTTAAAAAGTTTTTTTTTTTACATTTTTCGTCTATAATGTTTGATGAGAAAACTTGCCAACTTTTTTTTTTAAAAAAATGCCTAAAAATTTTATTTATATACAGAAATTAATTCTGATTCGGTTTAGGGTATTATATTTCAAATAAAAGCGAAAAGTAAGTTCAAAGACGGCATACGTGCACTGAGTAAACGGAAAGAAAGCTGTGCAAGAAGGAAATAGGGGAAGTAACTCAAGATTAAATCTCATGATAATTAAGATATC
The DNA here is from genome assembly GCA_964036315.1 of Acanthosepion esculentum. Lineage (NCBI taxonomy): Eukaryota > Metazoa > Mollusca > Cephalopoda > Sepiida > Sepiidae > Acanthosepion > Acanthosepion esculentum. The sequence goes on along the minus strand of OZ038483.1, from coordinate 5,252,466 downwards.
TTATGAGTTTCTGTTTATAAAAATTGAAAACAAAAATTTTTTACTAATAAAAAAGTTATAATCATAAGATTATTTAATAATTTACTTTCTCATTACCTGCACCAGATACTGTTTTCGGTATAAGTAAAAGAGAGTGTGAGAATAGGGAAGATAAAGTAAAAAGTATATACCTTTTATTTTTTTATAATTGGTCATAATCCTAAAAAGTGAATGAAAAATGGATGATTTCTCCTTAAAAATTGATATGATTATACTCCCTGAATTCATATGACCCGGCCTGAAGAAAAACTAAATTGACAGTTAATAAACTATTTTCCTCCCTATACGTGTGAGAGACGAATAGAAAAACATTAGGTTGTAATTTCGTCGAATGTCCAACTCTTAAATTGAAAAATTGACACACATGAAAAGAAAGAAGATTAATAATAGAAGAAAATAATAATCAAACCAAAAGTTAGTCATATCCATCTTATTTTCTTTATTTACTTCGTTTAGACTAATTTGACACAAATCCCCCAAATATGTGAAACCTAAAAAGGATTTAAATTGCTTTTAAAATTAACTTTACCGGACTGTTATTTAAACAGCAAGACCCGAACTTACTTGCTTTCCCGTTGCCAGTCTCGCTAAAATAAAAGAAATAATTTATGCAGTAATCTTTTATGTAAATAAGAATATTAGTTTGAGAAAATAAACATAAATTATAAAACCTTAATTCTTGTGAAACAAAATAATACATTTATTTTCTTTCTTTGAAATAAAAATATTTTTTTCAATTAAGAACAGATAATAATAAAATATCTTTTGACTTGCCTGTGCGATTTAAGCAACAGCGCCGAAATAGTGGTTTTGATTTAAAACGATAAAGTTAATTTCCCTGAGATAGATTCTCCCTTTTCACTGTATACATTTTTACGTTCGTTTCGGCAGTTCTCATATTAGCGATATTTTTAATGATTAAAGGGAAGCCACTCCCGCCGTTTTGATGTAATAGATAACGGCTCGGAATGAGATATCGGAGATCTGAGTTTGACTTCTAATGCCTAAAAATAATTATGATTTACGATTCTTTCTCAAAATGTCATTTGCAATCAATTCTTCAATAAGAAAAGTTTAATTTCATTTATTTATTTCTCTTGAACACACTACTTTCTACTAAGAAAAATATTCATGAGAAAGAAACTGTTTGAATGAATAAGCAACTTTTGCATATCGCACTATTGACTTTTTAAATAATATTTTTAATTGATAATTTGTTTGATTTTACTTAATTATAGTTGCATGGAAAGATCTTTTACATATGAAAGCATATTGGGAATATTTTGTGTGGAAAGAAAATATTTGATTTATTCGAAAAATAAAACATCAAATAAATGAAAATAATTCCTACTTTTCCTACTCTCACCTGGCATCTCAACAGCTGTGAGCATTGTCTCATGTGCTGCTTCACTCTGTTTCTCGTCGGCTTTTTATTCAGTCGGCCTTATTTTCTTTTATTTTTGTGTCATCTTTAATCTTTGCAATTTAATCTTGGGCATTTGATTTTTTTACCAGGTTACTATCCAATTATCTAAGACATGACTCATGATGGTCTAAAAATCAAATTGATAACTTTCATTTTATTTATAAAACCATAACTGAAAATTAAAACGATAACGATATTAAAATGAAAACCAATAAAACCTCAGATAAGAAGTCATTATTTTTACAAAAACATATCGAAAGAGAAAGCATATCATGAATCAATAGAAAAACATTTGAAATGGTTTATTGGCCCTAAAAAGAGCCGATTTGTGTTGAATCTGTAGATAAAAAAAGTGAAATTATGCCCTCTCACCACGGATACGACGGGCAAGTTGGATATCCTTGGGCATGATGGTAACACGCTTGGCGTGGATGGCGCACAAGTTGGTATCTTCGAAAAGACCCACCAAATATGCCTCGCTAGCCTCCTGTAAAGCCATCACGGCAGAACTCTGGAAACGGAGATCGGTCTTGAAGTCTTGAGCAATTTCACGTACCAGGCGCTGGAATGGAAGCTTTCTAATCAGAAGTTCGGTGGATTTTTGATAACGTCTGATCTCACGCAGAGCAACGGTACCCGGCCTGTAACGATGAGGCTTCTTCACTCCTCCAGTGGCGGGAGCGCTCTTACGAGCGGCCTTTGTGGCCAGCTGCTTACGAGGGGCTTTTCCTCCAGTGGATTTACGAGCGGTCTGCTTTGTACGAGCCATACTGATGGACTAAAAACGGATGAACGATTACATTGAATACAGCTTTTATGTATATTGCCAGTGCAGCTGCTGCTGTTTTACAAAAAACACGTTGTGATACCTACCCCATTTCCATTGGTCAGAAAATCGCTATTTTCTATCACGTGATGCGTTATCTACTACGTCCACACTGAATCAGTTCACAGTTGTATAAATTGTACTCCTTCATCTTTGCTCGTTATTCTGTTTGATTAACTTTGATCATGTCTGGTCGTGGAAAAGGAGGAAAAGGATTGGGAAAGGGAGGCGCCAAGCGTCATCGCAAGGTGCTCAGAGATAACATCCAGGGTATCACCAAGCCCGCTATTCGCCGTTTGGCTCGCAGAGGTGGTGTCAAGCGTATCTCTGGTCTCATCTACGAGGAGACACGTGGTGTCCTTAAGGTTTTCCTCGAGAATGTTATCCGTGATGCTGTCACCTACACTGAGCATGCCAAGAGGAAGACTGTTACCGCCATGGATGTGGTCTATGCCCTGAAAAGACAAGGCAGAACGCTCTATGGATTCGGAGGTTAAATCTGAAAAACTTCACTCTCAACGGCCCTTTTTAGGGCCACCCACTTTCTACGAATTTGTTCAACGGTTGCGAGATATGTACAACGTATATAGGGATGTTCATACAATCGCGATAAGTTTTCAATTATATTTCTAAAAATGGAAAAAGCTTTCTTTTTAGCTTTAAATTAAAGGAATAAATTTACAATTCTCAATAAGCATGGTTTATTTAAGACTTCAATTTTACTTAATCCATTTTGAAATAAACATTACTTTTTTAGTAAAATATAAGAAAAGTATTTTTGAACCACGGTTATTTGAGGAAAATCAGAAAATTTAGAATTTACTTAGTTTGAAACAAACATTGCTTACTTTTTTAGTAGAAAATAAAAGCCTTTCTTACGGTGACATATTTGTCAAATGTTGATTGATGGTAGTGACAGCTGAGGTCAAGAGATGTCATGGGACGAAAATTTCAGAAAATTAACAGTAAAATAAAATTAGACTAAACTAAGAAGATATAAAGATTGCATAAGATTTGATGAGAGTTACCTGTAAGTTTTACGTACTAACTCTTGGGAAAGGTATAAAATATAAATCCTCTTGTCTCGTCCACAGCTATGTGTAAAGAGCAGGACAGACCGGGTTTTATAGCCTTGGATGGCAACTGGTCTACCGCAGAAAGAAATGGCAACCTACTGCGGGAAAAAAATCTGCCTCGTCAGATACATGTGTATCACGCAACACGCATGGCACATAACTGACTGAAAATTTTTAAATAACTCTTAAAACATGTGACTTTTTAGTGATAATGTCATGTATGAACATCAGTATATAAAAAGGCATGTTTATATACAGAAATAATTTAAAATACTTGTAGCATTTCCTATAAGTTACAAAATTGAAACTGAATTTTAAAATTAAAAGATTCTACAACTTATAAATTATTGTTATTAAAATTGTAGAAATGCATAGTATTGTCCTTAATATAAAGGCAGTTAAGATTTTCTAATTAAATAATGTATGAGTATTTTACAATTCAGAGCAGATTTTCGATAGCTCGTTCGATATTGAAAGAAATGATTGAGATTCATCTTGTAATATAAAAGATACAATTTTTGAATTTCTCGAATATTCATAAAATTAAAAAGTTAGGCGGGGTAGGAGATAAAAAATATTTTGTGAAAAATAACTTCATTTGCGAATAATTTGATACTTTTATTAAAATTCGACATTTATTTGAATTTGATCTATGCAAGAATTTCCAAATCAATGCATCTTTAACTGCAAAAAAGACGCTAAAATTAAAATTTGCTGTTATTCCGAAGTCCGTGCACTGACGCAAGAAAAACAAGGTTTTTAATTAATTTCAAATGTTATAAAAAGGACGAAAAGAAATTACTAAAATAATAATTAAAACACTTTGGTCTTTCCTCTTAATACAGTAAAGTTTTGATGTGTGGGGGCATTTTTCATAGTATGCCAGTCTTCGGACAATTCGTAAACATCCCTGTAGGCTGTATTTAAGCCTTATGTATGCTTTAAGTCTATTACTTTATAATTGTAAATACATTTATCATGCTTCAGTGACTGGTTTATAGATTCGTTATATACAATTCATAATTACTTCTTTGATCGAACATTATTTTTGTACAGTAATTTGTCCTAATGCAGTAATACGTTTATAAAGTTAAAGAAAAATAAATGTCTAGATTTATATCGCCTGTAATCAATTGAAAAAGAACAACGTGAAATTTTGAGTGGCCCTGAAAAGGGCCATTTTTGTATACTTTTTTTTTTAGTTTACTTAGCAGCTTTCTGTGTCTTCTTGGGTAGAAGAACAGCTTGGATGTTGGGAAGAACACCACCCTGGGCAATGGTGACTCCAGACAACAGCTTGTTCAATTCTTCATCATTACGGATGGCCAATTGCAAGTGACGGGGGATGATTCTGGATTTCTTGTTGTCTCTAGCAGCATTTCCTGCCAACTCAAGAACCTCAGCGGCCAAATATTCCATAACGGCTGCCAGGTAGACGGGAGCACCGGCACCGACTCTCTTGGCATAGTTTCCTTTACGTAGGAGACGATGGATACGACCAACGGGGAACTGAAGTCCGGCACGGGATGAGCGTGTCTTGCTCTTTCCCTTAACTTTACCTCCCTTACCACGTCCAGACATATTGTGGAGTAAATGTAGTTACTACAAACAGCGACAAAGATTTAATGTTAACTAAAGCCTGCAACTAGCTTTAAATAGGCTTACAGTAGGCTCCTGTCAGCTGCTGATATTTTCCCGCTCACATTTTTAAAAAAACTGCCTCTGTGTTATTTTTGGACCAATGAAAAGTCAGCCAATCAAAGCTGCAGTGGGAGCCGATTTGGCTGATATATATTCGGTTACTGGCAACATTCTGTTAATATTAACAACGATTTAACGATGGCTCCTGAAGTTAGTTCAAAGGGTGCTAAAAAGGCTGGTAAAGCTAAGGCTTCCCGTGGTGGTGAGGGCAAGAAAAAAAGGAAGAAGAGGAAGGAAAGCTACTCCATCTACATTTACAAAGTATTGAAGCAGGTCCACCCCGATACTGGTGTCTCTAGCAAAGCTATGTCCATCATGAACAGCTTTGTTAACGACCTTTTTGAGAGGATCGCTGTCGAAGCCAGCCGTCTTGCCCACTACAGCAAACGTTCAACCCTCTCTAGCCGCGAAGTACAAACTGCTGTTCGTCTTCTTTTGCCTGGAGAATTGGCCAAACATGCTGTGTCTGAGGGAACCAAGGCTGTTACCAAATACACCAGCACAAAGTAAATTTCCACATATTTCATGGAAAAACGGCCCTTTTTAGGGCCATCCATATTTTCACGATTGTCACAACTGTACATAGATGTTATGCTTTCACAACATCGCATTCTCTTCGATATCTCGTGTGTCCTTAATTTCGTGTGTTCGTCCAATTTCTTTTAGCTTTAAGAAAAATTCCAGCAAATGTAGAACTTATCAGCTAAAGTTTTATGCCAAATTCAAACAATTTTTTTCCTTTTAGCAATTTTTCGTATAGAATGTGTAGAAAAGCGACAATTCTGATATTTCACTTTAACCGACTATTATTATTCAATATCAGAATAATTTGTCAGGTTTTTTTTTTTTCGAATAATCGATTCGGGTTTTCTGTCTTTTGACACTATTTTTTAAAGATATTTTTATTTCTCTTTTCAGCATAGACACGCAAAATATTTTGATAGCTGTAGCTAATATAAAAGGTGTTGGTTGAATTTGTTCACGTGCAATTATTGCAAATAAGTTTTTATTTAAAATGAGAGTTTTTATAGACATCAATATTTTTCTATTGTTTCTTCATATATATCTAAAAGTTTTCAGTATATATTAGTAAATGAACTGTATACAGAATAGGTTATTTTATTAGAAAACTGAACATACTTTTCTTTAAGTCACCACCACTTTTAGATACATAGTAAAAACACTCTTAAAATTAGGTATATTCAATACTTTGCTAAAAAACAGCATAGCCTGATGGGAAAAAGGCCCTAAGCTTGATAACCATTTTTTTATCGTCTAAATGTGGAAAGACTCAGCAAAATATTTTATGATTATTTAAAAAAAATTTTTTAATCCTTCCTAGTACGTTCGAAATTTTATTTAAAGGCCTTTTTATTGAGTCAGCAAAATTTATATAAAATACATCATGTCAGTCATTTTTGCCAAATTTGTAAACAAAAGTGAAATTCTCGGTTTAAAAATCTTGTAAAATTCAATTATACTTTTAAAAAAAAAAAAGTAATTTTAAAAAAATTGGAAAAATACTTAATTTGAAACAAACATTACTTATGTTTTAGCAGAGAAAAATAGTTGGAAATAAGAGAAAAATGTCTAACCGTGGTAATTTGTTTTGGAGATGTGAATTGATGTTTATGTCAATGCACTGATATCTAACGTCAGGCAATTTATCGGATGGAAGTACAGAAGTGACAATATTTTCGATTATTAAAACTAAAAGTGAACCAGCTTATTTAACTATAAAGTAATTCTTAAGAATTAAATAATTCTTAAAGTTTAATATTTTATTGATTTTTTAGGTACATTTTAAAAGAAGATACGAAAGAAAATATTTAGTGAAATATGTAGAAAAAAAGAAAATTTAAAATTTTGAAAATGCGACGATGATAGTTGGTCAGTCAGAGAATTTGACACGAAATGAACACAATTTATGAAGCCGGATCCTTGCTAACAGGAGAAACAACTTGTAAAACACGTGATATTATTTCTGAATTGTGTCTCCGTAGTTTTGCCGGAAACGTTCTTAAATATATTTTGGCATATTAAAAAATACAAGCGCTTCGCAGATTGTAATAAGAATTCAAATTTAAGATCTGTAAAAATAGATCATTTAATTAAGAGCATTTCCACAGATAAACTTAATTTTAAAATATTTAACAACTTTACCACATTTTGTAATTAAAATTGAAAAAAAAAATAATTCTTGTAAAAATTCATTTTTCATCGAAAAAATACTTTGCCTTTAGATAATAATTTCCTTAACATATATTATTCATAAAAGGCATTTAAAGCTTTTCTAATTAAATAATGTCTTATTGGGTTTTGTATTTTACAATTCAGAATTAAATTTTTGATAGAAAGGTTCCTAAATTTACAACAAAAAAATCGAATATATATTCTCCAAGGTCTTCTGCATTTAATTTTAAACATTACAAAAATACACATTCAAGTTTTCATCAAATTAATTAAGGGTGGGAAAAATGTAAAAAAAAAAAAAGAATATAAAATATTTTTACGATGACTTTCTAAAACTCAAACATTTCTAAAATAATTTCATTCATTTTTAATAAGTTCTGAAAGTTTCGTTAAAATCCAACAATTATTTAATTTTTGCAAAAATTTCCAAATTAATGTATTTTTCAACTGGAAAAAAGAGCTAAAAAACTAATGCTAAATATTACGCGACTGCTGACGAAATAAAAACAAGATTTTTAAACAAAATTTCGAAGGTGCTACACAAAGGATTCAAAAATATAATTAAAATTCTTTGGCCTTTCCTTTTAATAATAACAAACATTTTGTCAATAAAACTGTTTTTTATTAAGTTTGGTGCTTTTTTTTATCATGCTATGCTATATTTTCGGCGAATTATTGAATATACCTACTTACAATATTTTGATAGTTTTATAATGAAAAGGACTCAAAGATGTTATCTCGGTGATAAAATTATGCAAAATCAAATCAATAATTTTTAGATGTTTTGAAATCTTACGAAAAATACTTATTATGGTGAGTTGCTGCTTGCATAATTTAATTAATAAAACAACATTATTTTCTTTCTGGTTTTTCAGGAAAAGGTTTACTAATGCTAAATATTATGCGACCGCTGACAAATAAATGAAGTGGTCAGCTTTTACATCTACAGTTTATTTATTTGTTGGCAACAGTTGCTACTTGTGAGAAATTTGAAACATGAGAAGATTTGTGATAAGTTATACCAAAGATTACCAGTTTATCAGAATATCGAACACTAATTAAAATACAGAATTTTAAGCAGAATATGGGTTGAATAGTAGGAGAGTCTGGGTCCTATAGCCTTGGTTGACAACCAGTCTACCTAAAAAATTGACAAACAACTGCTGGAAAATGATCTGCTTAATCAGTCATGAATCAAAAGGGACACGATCGGCCAACCCTGCATCGCGTATGGGACTTAATTGGGAGATAACTATTACATTTTAATAGCACAACGCAAAGACACTTTGACTTTTGGCATTGGTTTTTATAATGAAAAAGTCCTAAAGATATTATTTCGGTGATAAAATTATGCAAAATCAAATCAATAACTTTTAGATATGTATTGAAACTTAACTTAATACAACACACGGCAAAGTATATTCTACAATTTCTTATTTTAGTGCATCTTTTGCCACAAAATTCATCTTTATACAAGATAATTATGCTTGTCATACTGCAAATACAATGCTGTATAAAATATTTACGACTAAGAATGAGTAATTTTATTTGATATATCTGTTTGTCAAAATAAAAACATACTCTCTGTAACTGGGGCCCTATTTGCCCAAAAGAAATTCGGTGATATTTTAATATTTATTATCATCAAACTATTATCAAGATATTAATAATTAGTTGATTTTTATAAACCTATAATTAATACTGAATTTTTATTATAAATTTCCAACTGAATTTATGATGGACATTAATGGATTAAATTCTGTCGTAAATTTTTGCACAATCAAGTGATTGTTGGACTTTAAAAATATTTTCACTATTTCAGTGTTATCGCAACACACACACACAATGTTATTTCCTGCCAAATTGAGAATCTCAGCGGTCACATATTCCATGACAGCAGACAATTATACGTGGTCACCGGCACCGACGAATAATTGCCTTTTACGCAGAAGCCGGTGGAATTATAGCCCGGCACGAGATGAACGGCTCTTAATCTTTCCCTTCATTTTACACTACAGCCTTGTCTCGTCTTGACACTGTGACTCAATATTCTCAAAAGGGGCTCAGGGCTTATAGCTACTCCTGATGTGATGGGCGTTCCTGATTAACAAAAACTAGTGTTTTGTTGTGGTATTTTCTGACCAATCAGAAACTATTGAGCCTCGTTGACCATCGCTATGAGCCTGCTGCTATAGTATATAAGGAATACGAACAAAATCCCGTCAAGGGTGCTAAGAAAGGTGTAAAGGCTAAGCCAGTCCGTGCCGATGGCAAGAAAATGAAACGTAAGAAGAGGAAGGAAAGCTACTCAATCTACATCTACAAAGTGATGAAACAGGTTCATCCCGATACAGAAGGATTTTCTTTTTTTAAATAGAAATCCTAAATTAATGGATATTTTTATGCTTGATTTTTAAGCCAGTCGGCAGATATAGTGACTGAATTCAGTTGTCAAATCATTGTTTACCATCAAACTGAATGTGCTCATTGCCAAAGTTGTAAATCAGCGTTTGCAAATATCTCAAATTCTACAGATGATGTAGAAATTAAGAAAAATACGTTTAAGCGAAGTTTATTTAAATTAGAAAAGATCATTCTGACAATATGTCCTTGGCAAGCAATTTAATGCGTTTTATTTATTTCACATCTAGGTATCACTTTTTTAAATCGATGCGTTTTATTCGGAAATGAAGAAAAGAAAAATAAACCGCTACATTGTTTTTAAAATTTACCAAAAATCAGGGAATTGACCGGTTTAAATGAAATATTCAGAACATTCATTAGTGAATGGTTTGCATACTAAATAATTTATTTTTGTTTATATAAAGCCAAAGTATTTAAAATTCATTAAAATATTAGGTTGCTTGGAATATTTCTTTGTTTTTAAAGTCTACAAAAAAATTATATAAAAAGGTGTTTACGTTACGTTATTTCCTTTTTACAGTTATGTACCCTTTCCTAAAATTTCAAACATCATACTGTTAGGACTCTCAACAGCTAAAAACATCAACGTGTTAAAAAACGGTTTTCTGCTGTATTTTAAACTAATATTTATTTCAATGAAGATTAATTAAACTTTAAATTAGTTAATTTTCCTCACATAACGTTTCAGAAAAAATGATTCCAATCAATATTCGTTTTGAAATACAAGTACCTTATTTATTTGCTATATTAAATTTAATTCATTATATTGGAATGTTAAAACTAAAATAAAAGCTTCAAGATTTGTTTCTTTTCATTTTTAAAAAGCCTTTTAAAATTTAGGTATCACTTTTTTTGAGGTACCTAAATAAAAAACATCAAAGTCGAGTAGCTCATCATAAAAAGCGCCATTCTTTAATTTAATAATTTTATTAACACATTTATATTATTAGCAAATTTAAACATTTATACAATGAAAATGTTTAAAATATAAAACTGTATTTGTTGAAACACAAAGACTTCAAAATAAAGTTAGTTGCCGAACATTCCCATTTTACTTTCATTAGTCACCGGGTTTGCATTTTGAAACTGAGTTCCCGCCTACGACACGAACACAAGCCCCGAGTTCAAATGCCTCTTCTCTGAAAGTTTTGTTCTGCCTCATTAAAACTAAACAGAGTGACCGGGTTATCACACTCAGATGACACTGGATTTCCCCTGCCCAACCGAAGTATTTGTTTGAAACTTTTCAATTGAATAAATAGAGATAACAGAGAAAATAAATTCACCTCACTAGATTTGAAGCTGAAAGGCTAAAAAATATTTTTTTTACCGAGTTAAAAATATTTTATTGTCAGATTCCTAAAAATGGGAGTGTGGACATTACAGTAATTTTGCAATTGGATCAGTGATATTTTTATGCATTGGTAATTTATTCCCAAGAAATTATTTATAGTGAAGCGATTCATAAAGGGAAAGAATGTGAGGAAACAAAATTGCCAAAGTTCTGAAGTGATGTGATATTAAAGAAAAAATATCCAAAAGACAAAATTCAACTTACTGAAACATTGTCACGTATTAATAAAAATGTGTATCCGTAGAGCGTACATCGAAACCATCTTTAACAAGACAGACATGAAATTATTGTTGGATTTTTAAAAACAGTAATTAGAAGTACATTAATAATCTGGAAGACATTTATATTTCCTGAATGAAGCCATGTTATGGCATTTGTTATATTTTACTTTGAATTAATATATTTTCATTAAATAAAAACGTTTTCTTAGTGTCTTGAACAAACCATTTTCCAATAAAACAACGTATTTATTAATAAATAAATTACTGAAGATATGCTTGAAACAATTTCGTTATTTCTGTTATACACGCTTAGGCGATCATGTATCTTTCGATACATAACTGGCAAGGCAGATATTTTCCCCCGCAGTAGTTTGCCATTCCTTTCTGCGGTAGACCAGTCGCCATCCAAGGCTATAGAACCCGGTCTGTCCTGCTATTTGCCCAAAGGATTCATACCTTTCCCAAATGAATGTAATGGATGCGACTGGACTTCGAACTCGGCTCTCCGATTCCTTAATGCGAGCCCCTGTCCATTACTCCACCGTGCCTCCCTTAACATGTCCATATTTTGGATAAAGGGAAAAATTGTAATTTTACTATTAGTAGTAACAGTAAAAAAAAAGAGAAACATACTTGAAAAATCGAAACGATCTCAAGAAGTTCATATTTATAACAACGTACACTAAAAACTTTGTAATCTACTCACCTCGAATGAATTCAATTAAAACACGCGCGAAAGGACAATGGCCTCCCTTTCTGTAATCTTTTTAATAAGAAATTGTTGAAAGAGAAAGCATATCATTAATCGGAAGAAAAAAACATTTCAAATTATTTATTGGCCCTAAAAAGGGCCGTTTTCTTTAGTGTAGCATCTGTAGATAAAAAAGGGCGAATTTAAGCTCTCTCGCCACGGATACGGCGGGCAAGCTGGATATCCTTGGGCATGATGGTTACACGCTTGGCGTGGATGGCACACAAGTTGGTATCTTCGAAAAGACCCACCAAGTAAGCCTCGCTGGCCTCCTGTAAAGCCATCACGGCAGAACTCTGGAAACGGAGATCGGTCTTGAAGTCTTGAGCAATTTCACGTACCAGGCGCTGGAATGGAAGCTTTCTAATCAGAAGTTCGGTGGATTTTTGATAACGTCTGATCTCACGCAGAGCAACGGTACCCGGCCTGTAACGATGGGGCTTCTTCACTCCTCCAGTGGCGGGAGCGCTCTTACGAGCGGCCTTTGTGGCCAGCTGCTTACGAGGAGCTTTTCCTCCAGTGGATTTACGAGCGGTTTGCTTTGTACGAGCCATAGCGTTTGTCAAGAAAAGGGCTAGCGTATACGGGTTTTATATACATGGCCACTGCGACTGCTGCTGGTTTACGAAAAACAAAAATAATCGTCATTCGCCCTTTTCCATCAAGTGATACGCTCTCTACTACGTCCGCGCAGAATCAGATTACAGCTGTATAAATTTAAATGTTTCATTGCTTCGAGTAATTCAATTGATTGAACTCAACATGTCTGGACGTGGAAAAGGAGGAAAAGGATTGGGAAAGGGAGGCGCCAAGCGTCATCGCAAGGTGCTCAGAGATAACATCCAGGGTATCACCAAGCCCGCTATTCGCCGTTTGGCTCGCAGAGGTGGTGTCAAGCGTATCTCTGGTCTCATCTACGAGGAGACACGTGGTGTCCTTAAGGTTTTCCTTGAGAATGTTATCCGTGATGCTGTCACCTATACTGAGCACGCCAAGAGGAAGACTGTTACCGCCATGGATGTGGTCTATGCCCTGAAGAGACAAGGCAGAACTCTCTATGGGTTCGGAGGTTAAATCTCAAAAACTTTACTTTCAACGGCCCTTTTTAGGGCCACCTACTTTCTACGAATTTTTTCAAACGATTGCAAGAAATGTACCACTTCTATTTATGTTCACATCATCTCTAGGTTTTCAAATCCATTTTTAAAAATTGAGAAAGTTTTCTTTTCAGCTTTAATAAGGGTGAAAGAATAAATTTATTATGTTCAGTAAGTAAAATTTGTAAAACCGGATTTATATTGATTGGAATATACTTTGTTCCGAGTTATAACGAAGATGTGTACCATTTTTGAACCATCTGTGAAAAGAGTTAAATTCTCCGTTTTAAAAAAATAAAATCCAACTTGTTAGGTGTTGATTGATGGTAATTGTGACAGCTGAGGTCAGAAATCATAGGACGGACGAACAATTTACGATTTTTAAACTACCCAATAATTTTTACAAATTAACAAGTAATATTTTATTGATATTTATGCACGTAAAAAATTCGTCTGAAGATTCTTGAAAAATTTCAGAAACTATAAAACAAATTTAGATTTAACATAAAATTAGTATGAAAATTCATGATTTTTTCATGAAGTTTTAAACAACTCTTGTAATACGTGACTTTCTAATAATGTCATATGAACATCCGCATAAAAAGCTCATTCATTTTATGTCTTCGGTTTATTGCGTGTTGTATTTTACAATGGAAATTCATTTTTAAAAGATTTCTGCTATTACAATAAAAGTTACAAGATTGAATTTCTTGATCATAAAATTTATTTGGGTGGGGGTTAACAAGTTAAAGTATTTCATTCATTCGTGAATAAATTCGGATAGTTTCATTAAAAGCCAACATATATTCGATTTTTGCAAAAATTTCTATATTACTTTCACTGCAAAAAAATTCTCGAAAATTTGCTGTTAATTTCAGTCCATCCAATGTTCTAAAAAGGATGAAAAAAATTACTAAAATAATCAAAACATTTTGTCTTTTATCTTAATAATAACGTAAAATTTTAACGATACGGTGTAACCCGGATATAAGAGAGATTTTCTCTGGTCCCAAATTAGAGCCTGTGTTAATGTATATATAATAGACCAAACCCGGATATAAGAGACTTCGACTCCGGTCCCCGACAACTCTCTTATATCCGGGTTACACTGTATAACATTTTTCATTAAATTGGGTATTTTTATCATTTTTCGGCAAATATGCAAAGTCTTTCTTATATCCTTTACTGGACAAATCCGTAACATAATTTTTCTAGTTTGAAAAATAAAATAAATATGAACAATTTCCAATTGAATTTAATTAAAGTGTGTGTACGCTCGCTATAAATTAATCTTTCATTATCATCTGTTTTTGCATGAAATCCAGGGAAATCATATATGATTCGAATGATTCGGTTTGAAAAATCTATCAGTCAGTCAACGTGTGAGAAATGAAAATCCTTAATTGCACGGACGATTGACCAAATAATTTAGTTGACCCGGATGAAAAGAACATTAAAAATAGATCTTTTGACATAATTTGTCGAAGCAAATTCAAAAAGCATCTTTTAACGTCAATGATAACTGATTTAATTAAATGTCATAAGTATACAGATTGTTAATTAAACTGGATTAGTATAAATAATTAATACTTTTGTTTAATAATGCCCATTAATGTAAATTTAGTAAAATTTGTTTAAAAAGCTAAAGTAAAATTTATCTTACGCAGTTCAATAATTTTAAATCTTTTTAAAAACATTGTTAATATACCAATATGAAATAAGTTTTGTAAATTATTGTTTTTTTTTGCTTTCATTCATGAAAAAAACGAATCAATAAGAAAAGAATTTTTGAAGTGTCACCCAATCAAGCGAAACAATGATTAGAAACAATTTTTCATTGATTTTAAAATTCCCTAATAAATCCCACATCGTCGAAATTTTAAAAGTAAAAAAATAAAAATAAACGTCTCGATCTTATCTTATCTCATGTAATCAATTGAAAAAGATCATGAAAGTTTGAGTGGCCCTGAAAAGGGCCTTTTTGTTTTTTTCATTTTTTGTGTTTACTTGGCGGCTTTCTGGGTCTTCTTGGGCAGAAGAACAGCTTGGATGTTGGGAAGGACACCACCCTGGGCAATGGTGACTCCAGACAACAACTTGTTCAATTCTTCGTCATTACGGATGGCCAGTTGCAAGTGACGGGGGATGATTCTGGATTTCTTGTTGTCTCTAGCAGCATTTCCTGCCAACTCAAGAACCTCAGCGGCCAAATATTCCATAACGGCTGCCAGGTAGACGGGAGCACCGGCACCGACTCTCTTGGCATAGTTTCCTTTACGTAGGAGACGATGGATACGACCAACGGGGAACTGAAGTCCGGCACGGGATGAGCGTGTCTTGCTCTTTCCCTTAACTTTACCTCCCTTACCACGTCCAGACATATTGAAGATGCTACAATCAGGGGATACAATGTTAGCTAAAGCCTGCAACTAGCTTTAAATAGGCTTACAGTAGGCTCCTGTCAGCTGCTGATATTTTACCGCTCACATTTAAAAAAAAACTCCCTTCGTATTATTTTGACCAATCAGAGAATCAGAATATGTTGAGCCTCGTTGACTATCGCTGGAGCCTGCTGCTAGAGTATATAACGAATACAAACTAGGCTGACATCACCGAAAATCCCGCGCATTCGCAAACATGCCTCCCAAAGCGAGCTCCAAGGGTGCTAAGAAAACTGTAAAGGCTAAGCCAGTCCGTGCCGATGGCAAGAAAATGAAACGTAAGAAGAGGAAGGAAAGCTACTCTATTTACATCTACAAAGTGATGAAACAGGTTCATCCCGATACCGGCATTTCCAGTAAAGCCATGTCCATCATGAACAGCTTTGTCAACGATCTGTTCGAGAGAATCGCCGCTGAATCTAGTCGTCTGGCCCATTACAATAAACGTTCAACCATCACCAGCCGTGAAGTTCAGACCGCTGTCCGTCTTCTTTTGCCCGGAGAATTGGCTAAACATGCCGTTTCTGAAGGAACCAAGGCTGTTACCAAATACACTAGCACCAAGTAAACCTGATATGGTTTTCACAAACGGCCTTTTTCAGGGCCACTCATATTTTAACGAGTGTCACTTGACATTTACATAAATTATGCGATTTTGTACAAACAGCCCTTTTCAGGGCCATTCATATAGTTGACGTTTACATATGCGATTTTGTTTTCTTTTCCACATATTTTCATGATTTTTTCATGCATCATAAGTAAAAGGAAAACCATTTGAAACGATTTAAGCGAACTTTTTAATTTGCAGACTTGTGTTTTATATGATAATGTCATGATGCAGTGTTATCTTTATTTCTAAGCCATTACATTGTATATTTCAGTCTGTTCGTGTGGAACCTGTGCTTTGGAATTTCTTTTTAATAAATATACTCCTTATCAATGCCTTCAATATTTTATGTCATTTTACATTTAATGTTGGTAATTGTGGAAAATTCACAGGTATGCAAAATATTAAATGCTTTACTAGTTGTTGAAAGATTTTCTTTTTTTTTTTAATGGAAATCCCAAATGTAGTGATATGAAATATTCAGAACTTATTCATTAGTGAATGCTTTGCAAACAAATAATTTATTTCTCTCTATTTTATGTGTTTGTGTATGCTTGTCATGAAATAAAATGAAGTATTTCCTCTTGTGATTGTAATTTTTATCTGTTTCTTTTCATTTTAGCAACGATTAGATTATTTCTTGTATGGATGTTCTAAATGAAATAATTCTGCATTACCGACTAGTTTTTTTCTATCGAAATATTAATATAGTATATAATAATTTAATTAAGTTCAAAATAAAAGAAAAAGACCTCATTGGATGCAATTAAATGTTTTATGACATCAAACAGGTAAGAAAATAATAAAAAATAAACTCAATATATTGAACTCAAAAGTATAATTTTATTACTTTTTAATTAATTTCTTTTTATACAGTATAAAAATAGAAATTGAATAAAAATTAGAGAAATGATGGTTTTAATATAATAAATAAAATTCTTTCTTCTAAGTTTAATAAATACATACAGAATTTAAAAAATATTAAAGTATTGGTTATATGCGGTTAAATATAATTTATTTCCCGACATAAATATGATTATAGCACTTCTGGTCTTCCATATTTCTTGATTTATTTTTCATTTTTCGCGCTTTTTTTTCTATGTTAGTGGTGAAATGATTCAGTTTTTGTTTTTGTTCTATGCCATCACAGTGCGTAAATCAACATTATTTTTATTATCTATCATAGAACCAAAATCTTATTTAAAAAAAAGAAAAAAAGAACCTTTTAATTGATGTTAAATGCGTTAAAAAAATGACGCCCGCCCCCAATTAAAAAGTACACACAAAGTATCGAGAAGGGAGTGATTGAAACAAACACCTAAAAATATTTTTATAAGGCTTTCTATTCAAATAATTTATTCGGATACAATTCGTTAATCAATGAATAAGTACCGAAAATTTATTTAAATCTGATAATTCCTTGATATTTTTCAAATATTTTTAAATGGGAGATAACGATTTTTACTTTCATTTTGGAAAAAAGCATCCATTTTGGTGGTAACTACTAATTACATATATAAAATTATAGTTTTGTATGTCAAAGTGAATGTTTCTGTTAAATTAAAAGAAAAAAAGGCTTTCTAATCCAAGATGTGTCTAATTTTACTAGAAATTAAAATGCATGATACAATTTGTAATACATAAGATGTCCTTGATGTGTCAAATGGTTCTATTTTATGTTGGTGATTATCCGATCATTAAATTCAGTATACTTATTAGACAATATTGCATATCAAGATACACTTTAAACAGAAATATTAATTACATTTAAACTTTGTTCAACACTACAATTTCGTAGCTGTTTCCTTGAATGATTATTAATTTTCATCGTTCATTGGACCAATTTACAATGGCGTTCATCTATTCATCACAATTTTTTTAATGCGGCGATTAATAATCAAGGATAAATTTTGTTTTTGCTTTTTCTTAAAAATCCTTTCTCCATACAATTTCGGTAATAAACAAATTCAGTTAGATGGTAAAAAATGATTTTGACAACTGAATTCTTTCGAAATTAATTTGGGAAATATGCAGCAATTTTTATCGAAAGAAACATTAAAGCCTGACAACCTGATTGTCTTTGCTATTCCGTCTTAGTTTATAAAAATTTTCTTATCATTATTGATGGTTTCTTTCTTGACTTATTTTATTTTATTTCTTTAAATAATAATTTTCATCAAAACATGTTTAATACTTGAGAACAAAAATTAGTAAATGTAGGTAACTCCAAACATTCGCTAAAGAGGGATGCATGATGTAAAAATGTCGAAAACCTAATAAAAGCAAAAATTTACAGTCAAAATCTTTGTGTTATTAATAAGAGGGAAGATGATCAAAGGATGTTTTTATGTAAAAATTGTTTTTTCAACTTTTGTAGAAAATTGGCTAAAAATCTTGTTTTTCTGGCATCGTTTCACAAAATTGCATAAAATTAAAAAAAGAATTTAACAAAGATTTTCTAAGAAACATTTAAAAATAATTCCATAAATTTTTATTATGTCAACATGAAAGTCTTTTTTTTATATATATAGTTTTTGCTTTTAACTACCCAGTAATCTTAAGATGTAAAAAATATTTTATACAATCTAATATTTTATTGAATTCTATATACCTTGGTTTTATAGCCTTACTTATGAAGACGCGTGTTCAGAAAATTGTCAATAAATTTTTAATCTATTATAGATATCTCTCTTATTTTCCGATAATGTCGTATATATACGTCCGTATTGACAGAAATCGACATTTGTACACATTCTCAGGAAATTATACTTATTTCTAACATTTATATTTATTCTATGGAGAAAACATGCAATTTTTTTAATTTAGCTTTCTGAATTATGATCAAATTATTAACAGATCTAAAATACATTTCAAATTATTTGGTAATTCCTTCTTACTAAATTTATCTTCCTCTTTCTCACTCAAACCGTAAACACTAATAGTATCTTGCGCATGTGACGAAAGTAAATTAATAAATAACTTAATAAATCCTGTCATGACTATAACTTTTTTTATTAGTAAACAATATATTTATTTTCTTATTTCTTGCTTGAAATAAAAATATTTTTTTAAGTTATTAAGAACAGAAAATAATAAAATATCTTTTGGCTTGCTTGTGCGATTTAAGCAACACCACCGAGACAGTGGTGTTGATTTAAGATGATAGAGTTAATTTCCCTAGATCGTTTCCCCCTTTTCACTGTATACAGTTTTTCCCTGGGTCCGACATTTATTATATTATCAGTATTTTTAATGATTAAAGGGAAGCTACTCCCATTCTTTTGGTGTAATAGTTAACGACTCGGAATGAGAAATCATAAAGCTGAGTGTGAATACTAATGCGTAAAAATGTCACTTGCAGCCATTTCATTAATAAGAAAATTTTAATTTTTACTTTTTTGTCTTGCACGCATTATCACAGAAAAACTTTCAAGAGAAGGGCACTCTTTGAATTAATAAATAACTTTTGCATGTCGCAGCATTGACTTTTTAAATTTCATTTTTAATTCATAATTTTTTTAAATTTTAATTACATGGAAAGATGTTTTCACGTCAAACCATATTGGGAATAGTTTGTGTGAAGAACAGAAAGAAAATATTTAATTTATTGTAAAAATAAACCATCAAATGCATGAAAATAATTCCATCTTTTCCTTCTCTCGTCTGGCATCTCAACAGCTATGAACATTGTCTCATATGTAGCTTATCGTTTTGTTTCTGGTCGGCTTTTTATTCAATCAACCTTATTTTCTTTTACTTTAATGTCATCTTTAATTTCTGCAATTTGATTTTTTTTTCTTAACCAGCTTATTATCCAATTAGGCAAAATTAATCATGCTCCAATAATAAAACTGATAATTTTCATTTTATTTATAAAACCATAACTGTTTTTCTAATGTTTGGATAGCGTTCGTCACGTCCCGATTCTGATTTTATTAATCCTATAGTTGGTTTGATATAAAAAAAAAGTTTCCGCGGAGGTTATTTTTTAATGTGGATAAAGGACTGATCATTTCAATTTGAGACTGTTATGATAAAAACGTTTATATAAGAATGTTAAAATCAGGTAAAAAGAAAAAAAAATGTAATTTGCAAATTTGTCATATTCAACTAATTTTATAAATGCTGTTTTCTTTGGTTAAATCTGGAAATTTTCTTTAGACCATCAGGCTTTGGAATTAAAATAAAATTAATAATGATTTATATTATAACTAGTGACCTCCACGAAAACGGGATACCTAACGTTTAAAATGAATTTTATTTTAGTTTTAATTTCAAGCTGAGAGATTAAATTTTATATTTTCCATCAGAAAATTTTATTTTATTTTATTTTTGTTTTAATTTCAAGCTGAGGGATTAAATTTAATATGTTCAATCAGAAAAATACTAATTTGAAACCAATTTAAATTGATTGGAAGTAGTTGTTTTTTGAAATTTCTAAAATTGTAGATTTTGGTGCCATTTTTGCAAGTGTTATAAAATTGAAAATCTCTTTGCTAAAAATTTTTTCAAAAATAAAATATACTTTTCTGAATCTTTATTTGAGGAATATTAGCTGATTTAGTGTTTAATTAATCAGATTTGTTTTTTAAAGTTTAAAATTTCAGAGAAATGCATTGTCAACTCAACGGTAGCTTGTTTATTTATGTTGACATGTTTTTAACACCATCGTGACAGCCGATGACGGATAGATTGTTATGTAATGTTGCTGTACGGGGGCTTTAACATTAGAAAAATAATTGAAGAGTATAACGCGAACACGTTTTAAGTACTCGGTAATCTTAAAAATTTAAGAAAATATTCTCCGTAATGTATTTGTTGACTTTTAGAGGATTTGGTTGGGCTCTAAATTTACTACAAGTGTGGCTCTTATGTCTGCCCTGTATATATGACGATATCTATAAAATTCTGTACGTTTTTACACATACAAAAGCAATTCAAAATTCTTTTGAAAATATTCGCGGTTTGACATTACGATATATGATTAATAAATATAGTTTTATTTAATAAAAATCTTTTCTAAGAGTAACACCATTGAAAATTGAATTTTAAGAGATTTAAAAATATTATAAATTATTCTAATTAAAATTTAAAAGAAAATGAAAACAAATTTTGTAAATTCACCGAAAATATTTTCTTCAGACAATATTGTCCTTAATATATATTATCCATTAAAACAAAAGACTATGGTTAAATAACGGTAAAACTATGTTTTCATTACGTTTGGAGCATGTTTTCATCATGGTATGCCGATTTTTAACGATTTCATGGAGGTTCCTAATTAAAACGAATTTACGGGTCATAACAGTATATATACAAATTCATAGACTTGTTTTCCAGTGAGACTTAAAATACATAAAAATATAAAAGTCATAATACAAACGTACATATCTTATGTACATATCTTATAATCGTTGAATAAGTTGTTTGTACAACTATAGATTCCGTTGTTATTTTCTGATGTTAACAGAACTCGACACGTTCATATACACAAAATAAATTAAAAATTATTTTAAAATAATGAGATTCATTAAGTGAGCTTTCCATTTATGATTAATAAATATAGTTTTAATCTAATAATATCACTTGGCTGCTACAAATTAATGCAGTATTTTGGAAGATTTAAAAGTTTATAAATTATTCTAATTAAAATTTAAAAGGATAAGAAACAATTCTTGTAATTATTTATCGAAAAAAACTTTAAGACAAATTCTTTCATAATATGACGAAAAATTGCATTCGGTTAAAATACATTCATTAATATGTTAATGACCCTGAAAAGGGTCGTTATTTACGTCTGTAGAGAAACAAAATGCATATTTAGGACAGCTTGGGTGTTGGGGAGAACACCATCCTGGGTAATTGTAACTCCAGACAGCAGTTTGTTCAATTCTTGGTCATTACGAATAGCAGGTGACGGGGGATTATTCTGGATTTCTTGTTGACTCTGGCAGCATTTTCTGCCAACTCGAGAACCTCAGTGGTCAGATATTCCCTGACGATAGCCAGGTAGACTGGAGCACCGGCACCGACACGTTGCGAATAGTTGCCTTTACGCAGGAGACAGATTAACAAATATTTTAAGCAATATAATATTTTAGTGACTTTTAGCTTTATAGCCTTACCCTTGATGATACTTTCTGGAAAAATTTCAAAATACTATAACGATAAAATAAATTACAAATTTCATAACTAAGAAAATATAATAATTATTTTAAATAAGAGACCTACCGATAATATTTACGTTCATCTTTCATGAAATTTTATGATATTTTAATAATTTTTATGTTGTCACTAATGTAAATTAACATAAAAATTTCTAAAAGTTACAAAATGGAAACTGAATTTTAAAAGATGTAAAATTTTATAAACTATTGTTATTAAAATTGTAAAAGTAAGTAAACAATTCTTGTAAAAATGTATTTTATATCGGCAAATTTTTGCTTCAGACAGTATTGTCCTTAATATAAAGGCAATTAAAAGATTTTCTAATTAAATAATTTATTAGTTGTGTTGAGTTACGTATTTTACAATTCAGAGATGATTTTCGGTAGCTTGTTCGATTTTGAAAAAAAAATGATTTAAATTCTTAAAAGAACGATCTGTTCGAGAGAATCGCCACTGAATATAGACGTCTGGCACATTACGTAAACGTTCAACTATCTCAACAGTAAAGTTCAGCCGTGAAGTTCAGACCGCTGTCCATTTTCTGCCCGGAGAATTGGCTAAAAATGCCGTTTCTGAAGGAACCAATTGATTCTGTTTACTATATTTTCTTTTTGAATGTTATATTAAAATGTGATGTGATGAAAATATTTTAATGTATTTTTTCTGTCCAGAAATAAATAAATAATTCTTTTTGTTTATAATTTGCAGACTTGTGCTTTGTATGATAATGGCATAATACAGCGTTGTTATATCTGCTGAGTTTTTTTTTCTCTTTATTTTGTTTTCAGAATGAAATTTCATGTGTGAAATATCGACGTTGAAAATTCAGTCTTGTTGTTGCAAGAGGATAAAAGTAAATTCTTCAACGTGAACATACTCAGTATTATTTCTGGACATTCAAGCAAAAAACTGTTTAAGCTTCCTTCTTCATCTTTCATCTGTAATATCTACAGATATCAATGCAATATTTCTTGTGTCAAGTTGAATTATTACGTTGAAATGCAATATGAAATTCTGAGAAATTATTTTAAAAACGCGTTAGAAATATTCTTGATTTTTAAATAATTTATGGCGGTGATTGAACTTACATTAAATTTTGTAGACTGAAAAGAAGATTAATGAAACATTTTTACATTATTTGTCACTTAGTTATTAAACTAAAAAAATTAATTATTTACGATAATCCAATTCAACAGTTTTCAACATTTTTTTCTTGAACGAGCATTAATTTGTGACATAAACAGAACTCAGTGTCAGTGGCTTTTAGTTTAAATGTTTTATCAGTGATCTTTAATTTTTAACGCTGCCTGACATCGAAAATTAACGAGTCAGTGTTAAATGCAGCTTGATGAATGCAACAATTTTTTATTCCAAAAAACACTGATGCTTGTGTGTGTGTGGAACGTTTTTAGAGTCACAAGCAAATGTTTTTCTTTACGCTTCACACACATATAGGAAGGGAAATACTGCATGTCAGTTTTTTGGGGTTTTTTATTGACCAGGTCATATGAGTTCAGCTGTCAATTTCTATGGAGAAAATCATGCATTTTTTCGCTCACATTTCAGGATCAATCATAAAATATTTAAAAGGTATATTTTCATAATCCCTTCTTCCTTCTTCTGACTCTCTCTCTCTCTCTTCTTTTCTTTACTATATTTTTTTCATTGCGCTATGCTGTTTTCCCGCGAAAAAGCGGAGGTACCTACTTTCTTACTTTATCTTCCTTATTCTCACGCTGTCTCTTACTCATATCAAAAACAGTGTCGTGCGCAGGTAACGAGAAAGTATTAAATAATCTCATGATTATAATTTTTTTTATTAGTAATAAAAATTACTTTTCTTACTGATAATTTTTTTATCAGTTTAAACTTTATTACAAACAGAAAAGAAAATATCTTGATTTATATGTGCGATTTAAATCGCTTGAGTTACTTCCCCTTTATTTTTTTCTTGCCATCGCAGAGTTTTCTTTCCGTTTTACCCTTCGCTCACTTTGAACTTTTTGATTTGAAATAAAGCTGATCCGAATTAACAGAAAATTTAATTTTTGGCTTCAACAAATCCTCTGTTAGGCGTATTCTGATCAAAGTTCTTCATCTTTACCCTTACAGAATACAAGTAAAATAAAAACTGACCGTTGTTACTAAGGAAAAGAAACTAAAAATATCGTCGATTAAATTTTAATGTTTTTACACATTTTCGTAATATTCGCATCAATGAATTGTAGTTTTTGATAAGTGAATGCAGTGGCACTATTTTTTTTATCGAAATTCAGATACACTTTCGTAATCTTATGGATTATAAATTTTTTATCATAGTTCTTGTCGCTCATGTTTATATATTTGTGCGTCCATTAATTTGAACGTATTTGATTTTATATACTTTCACATACACATTTACGAAAAAATAAGACTTTTGTTTTCAACAGACGAAATCACTTTCCTTCTGACCGGGTCATTCGAGGTCAGAGTGCGTTTTCTCCGATTTCGTACAGAGACAAAAATATCATAATCACATGACAAATGAATTTCTTGCTTTTTATTTCGTGGGCAGCAGAGAGAAAAGTGAATAAACTACACAATAATTCCTTTTATCTGACTTGCGAAATTTCAGTCTTCATCCGAGCATTTTTATATTTCTAAGAAAGTTAATCTGAAATGCATATAATATCCGTTTAAAATTATATAATAAAAGCGATCACGTTATATATTTGATAGCTAGTTCTCTACAGTATGTGGATC
The DNA here is from genome assembly GCA_964036315.1 of Acanthosepion esculentum. Classification (NCBI taxonomy): domain Eukaryota; kingdom Metazoa; phylum Mollusca; class Cephalopoda; order Sepiida; family Sepiidae; genus Acanthosepion; species Acanthosepion esculentum. The sequence goes on along the minus strand of OZ038483.1, from coordinate 5,227,400 downwards.
CTTTAAACTTTAAATTTAAGTAATTTTGATGATAAAATCTAATTATTAACAAAAAATTAGTTTGTTTTAATTATACATATCCACATATTGTAGACAACTAGCTATCAAATATACAACGTGATCGCTTTTATTATATAGTTTGAAACTACTCAGTAATGTTAAATTTTTGGGAAAAATATATTCAGTAATTTTTATTGAATTTTCGGTACTTTCGTTTTAAATAGACGAGTTATCGCTCTTATTTTCTGATTATGTCGTGTATGGATGCCCGTATTTACAAAAATCGACACATTTATACACACACAAAAATAATTGAGAATACTATAGTAGAGTTTTACTTAATAAAGCTGTTATCTTATAAAGTAAGGCAGAATTTTTGAATGATTTAAAACTTTATAAATTATTATAGCTAAAAATTACAGAAGATGAATACAATTCTTTTAAAAATTCATTATTTATTTAAAATGGGAGACTTCAGGGTATAAAATGCGGAAATCATTTCTGACCATCGAAGGGAGTGTATAAGTCAGGTATCATCAGGCATGAGCATTTTCACAAGAATATTTTATATTCTATTTTTATTTTACTAATATTACTATTACAAAAACTAATTCACTTTTTCATTTTATAAGGAGGAAAGCGGTAAATCATGGAACCTCGGGTTTGACTGTGTAGTTTGAATGAATTGGATAAAAAAATAATGAAAAGAATTTGATCTGGTTCGGTGGCACACATTGATTTAAAAAAAAAAAAGCATACATAACTGAATTGTAAACGAAGTATATATCTTTGTTACTATTCGCATTTTTCTTAATATACCGCGCCATTCATTTATATGACCCTACTTGTAAACATTCTTTTTAGGTTTTTATTACAAGAAAATACGTTTACATTGGGCCATTAAACAAAAACGGTTATCTCCCCTACATTTTTGCACTTCTATGAAAAGGTTTACAAGAAAAAATCATCTACAATTTGTAGATCCACAACTTCTTCCGTTTTATTCGTTGAAATGTTTTTTCATTTAATCAAATCAAATATTTTTCAGAAAGATGCGACATTACCATGTGCCTTTAACAGCAAATGTGAGTTTCTAACGATCAGCGAATTTTGTAATTATTGAGAATTTTCTGATGAGGATTTTTAATCACATTATTGCTAACGGATCTATAGTGCAATCATAAAGGGAATAATAAAATTTATAGATTTCCTTTGAATAAGTCACAATGTAAATGGTACATATCTTGTAATGGTTGATGAGGCTGTCCGTAAAAAGCGGGTGGTCCTAAAAAGGGCCGTTGAGAAATAACATAACCTCCGAAGACGTGGAGAGTTTTTTGCTTTGATTCTTCAGGGCATAGACTACAATACATCCATGGCAGCAACAGTCTTCCTCTTGATTTGTTCTGTGTAGGTGACGGCATCACGGATAACATTCTCAAGCAAAACCTTAAGGACACCACGTGTCTCCTCGTAGATGAGACCAGAGATACGATTGATACTACCCCTGCGAGTCAAACGGCGAATAACTGGCTTTGTGATGCCCCAGATCTTTTAGCACCTTGCAATGGCGATTAGCACCTCCTTTTCCTCTATTTCGACGTACAGACATTATCAAAGTTAATCCCAATAAATAAATCGACTGTATAACCTGGGGACATAAAACATTTCGATTTAGACAACTGACTCTGTGCGCACGTAGTCGAGATATATCACGTGACAGTAAAGTGCGATTTACTGACCAATCAAAAATACGATGGATGTCAAATTATTTGACGAATACGATGCGAATATCTTTTTTAAATGTTTTTAATTTACCTATTAATCTAAAAGATTTATGAAAATATTCTAAGCAGTCTAATATTTTATTAAGTTTTTAGGTTCTTTGAATTTATAGCCTTGATACTGTCACGTAGGGACGTTCGTATTTACAATAATCGACACGTTCATACACATAAATTCTTTTTAAAATACTAGGATCGTTGAAGTGTAAGAGTTTCCATATATGATTAGTAAATAGTTTTAATTTAATGACTTGACAGCTACAAATTAATACAGAATTTTACAAGTTATTAATTAGTCTAATTAAAAAAAGTGAAAACAATACTTGTAAAAATTCATTATTAATCGAAAAAAATTTCTTTGTACATTCAGTTGTGAATTAGATTACATATGATTTTATTTTTATAAATAGATATTGACACAACTTTGTTCTGATAAAGCAAAATAATATTTTGAGTCTTAAAGTAACTTAAGATTAAGACGAAAGTAAATAAATACAAATCATAAATCATTAATAATAATAATGATAATAATAATAATAAATTCTGCTGCAAAAAAGGCCGGCGTTCATCTATGCAAATATTTGCGCTCATGACTCTACAGTTAAATACATTGTAATCCTTGTATGGGAAGGAAATGGGCGCATAACAATTTTTATCGACACAAGTTGACGTTTTTTTATAATGAATTATTTTTCCAGTTGCGAGTTTCTTATGATCTGTTGTCTCTAATATGACAAAATGCGGTCATTTTTGATAAATTACATGCCACCATTTCCTGAATACTTCGAAATATTATCTCGTTTCCTTGAATTGACACAATCAGATAAATGGGCCATATAATGAACTATTCATCTGGATTCTCAAAATAGAGCAAAACCAGTGAGGTTTCTTTAAACACTGGAACAAAAAAAATGCAATATTTGAATGATATGAGAGAAAGTAAATTCAGAATGATGTATAACTATGTTTCATAGATTAAGTACGTTTAGAAAGCCATTTTTGACATTCATCTCCTTGCGGTTCGTCGCAAGGGTTTCTTTTATTAAATCAAGAAATATTTGAAGAATAAAAAATGTATAGTTTAATCACATTTTCGATTGTGAACCTTTTTTTTTAGAAGAATTGTATTCTATTTTATTCGTTTAGCAACTGTTAGATTATTTCTGCTATGGATGTACAGAATGGAGAAAACATATTCTTAAACCACTGGTGAATGAAAATTTATCAATTTATTTTATTAAATTTGTTGTTTACATTTTTCTTATACAATGGCGGCTAGATGAGAGTTGAAAAGAAATAATAATGTTTTAAAAAGGCCTGAAGAAAATTTTATTTATATACGAAAATTAATTTTTCTGTGAATTCGGTTAGTTTTAGGTTTTCAAATAGAAACGAAATTTAAGTTCAAAGAATGTATTTAAATTATTTAAAATGTGTTTTGTGTTTTATTGAAAGTCCGTGTCGATACCTAAACAGACATTTTATCTTTTTTATTATGATCGATAAATCAAACAAAAATACGTTGCCTCTTTTACATTTTACGGTTTTAGAATAACTGAATGAGATTTTAATATATCTTTTTGTGATACAAAAAAATTGCAAATTCTTATGACCTTCATGTTTGTCATTTGTCAACTATTTCCGAGTCAGCCAAAAATCAATATTTCAAAATCAATTGAATCACGTGTCAATTGCATTTAATTGACCCTGCAGGATGTTATGTAAGTTCTTCTCATGGTAAAGAGCTGGAATGGAGCATCAGGTGTTATTCAATAAATGTCCCCTTTCAGATACATTCTTATGCCATCCATCTACTTTAAAATTCTTCCACCTACTCATTTAACATCTGCAACAAAGTAAAACAGGCAAGAGTTATTACTCGATACTGAAGTGATTAATATTGACATTCTAATAACAAAAAAACAAATCTGTGTGCTCCAAAGTCTACATCTTTTAAAGGATTTAAAACTTAATAAATTATTCTAATTAAAATTTAAAAAAAAATTAAAACAATTATTGTATACATGTATTCTTCATCTTATCTCAGACTTTAATATTTAAAGTCATTCCACATTTATGTATTCATAATTTCGTTCATACTGTTTGTTGTTTGCCAACTGAGAGCGCTTCTAAATGTCCACAGTTTGCTGTCTATCGCCGTATCTCCATAACACTTCTCATTTAGTAATTAATATTGTCAGATATTTGTTACTTTTTTATGGCTAAAGACAGCAGTGTTGCATAGTGCAAGTTTAGACGTCATTTTCAATGGAGGAATAAATATTTGCAGAACGATAATTATAACATGAACATACTACCACCACTTAAATAGTAACAAACACGAGTTGTGTTTGTTACCGTTCAGTTTTAAAATTAATGTACTAGTTTTAAACGTATGCAATCGCTGAACACTTCCGTCTCGGTTCATTTGTTATATGTTTATCGTAGGCACCTCTAAAGAAACGCAATTCCTAAGTTTAAAATGAAAAATCTTGAAGCTTTTCCTTTTAATTTCGAACTAATTGATTAAATTCAATTATATTGACTGATTTCAGCTATTTTTAGCCATTTGTCAGTAGAATGTACTTTTTTTTTTAAATCAATGAAAATTTTTCTGAAACTTCAATTGAGGAATATTTAAGATGCCAGATAAGAGTTTTGACTTCATGCATTTCATGGATTATAATTCGAAGAAAATAATTTTTTTCTTTTAGTTCTCAACACAAACTCTTCCCAATATAACTTCCATTTCCAAGTAATTCCATATTTGATTAACTAATATGTTAATAAACAAAGAAACATTTGCAATATTTCATAATTTGTTTTGGGAACAAGACGATACTTATATGAGTAACGACTTTATTTGTATAGGCCCATTGTATATCTGTAGATTGGTAAGGACAAGAGGTCTTAGATCAAACACAATTACTACCAACCGATCGCCTACGGTGACATCACGATCAATACACCGGTCCTTATCGATTAATTAAGTCTAGCACTAACATTGATCTATACTTTGATATGCAATATCAAGTGTGAACATACTGAAAAGTATTAGTTCTGTATCTTACCAAAAGTAACTTACCCAATCTCAAATTAACTACAATTTTTTGCAGTTAATAAAGAAAAATTCATTTCAGTAAAAAATGCAACAAGTCTGATCATTTGGAAATTCGTCGTGCATCTAAGCAAAACTAATTCAATAAAACTCAGCTTTTTCAAGAATTAGTGCTTGTATGGAAATGCCGTTTAAGGGATGTTCAGTTTTCGCTAATATTTTGCTACTTTGCATTCACTTTCTTTTCAAAACACACATTAATTTGGAAATTCTTGCAAAAATCAAATAATTTTCGCAATTTAGTGAAACTTTCAGAACTTATTCCGAAATGAATTAATTTATTTTAGAAATGTTTGTCTTTTAGAAAATCCTGGTAAAAATGTTTTTTTTATTACGTCTGATACCCCCCTTACTTAATTTTATGAAAACTTTAAAACTAGAATAGTTACCCCTATTTTTATTATTTAATTAAATAAAGAAGACTTTGAGGAATATAAATCATAAATTTTGCGTAAAAGTTTGACTCGCATGAACCCCAATTTCAGCTGTGAATTTAAAATACAAAAATGCAAGAAAACTATGACATTATTTTATGAAAACAGCTTTTAATGGATTTTATCAATAATATATATTAAGGACTTTTTTGTCTGAAGTCAAAATTTTTTTAGGTTGAAAAATAAATTTTTACGAGAATTGTTTTCTTTTTTTATTATTTCTAAATAAAAACATGATAATATTGATAAATATTTCATAAATAAATTATAACAGTTACCCATCGTTTTTTTCGCCCATTAAAAAGATCTATTTGTATAGATCATAAATTAGAAAGCTTATTACAATCTGTTACTCGCGGAATATTTTAAAATAATTTTTTATGATTTCAAAAAATGCATTAAAATCATCTCCGACAAAACTATGGATGCCCATTAAAAAAGAATCTTGTTAGAGATATTCCCCTGATTGAGGGGAATTGATTATCTTATCATTCTGGACGCACTTGTCAAATTCTCATTATTGTCGCATTGTCAAAACTTTCCTTCTAATTTTTTTTTTTTTACATATAATCAAATTCTTTTTCAGTGAGTGACATACTGCAGATATTAATTATTATTTTTTTAAATTCAAATTTAGGGACAGAAACAACAAAAAAGGGGTTTTTAGGAAAAATTCTCAGAAAAATATTTCATAACTAAAAAAATAGCTGTTTAAAACGCTTGTTTTTGTCATATGAAAGACATGTGGCAAAAAAACAAAATATCATCTGTTCAGTGTTGTTGTCATCACCCGGGTCAGTAGGTGTTAAAAAACAAAACAAACTTTTACTATAGCAAACCTGAACTGGCTTTAAGTTTAGTGGGACTAGTAACCCTAAAAAAACAGCTGTGCTGAGATAAAACATAATTTAAAAAAAAAGAACATAAAATTTTATGTGTAGATAACAATATTGTTACAACATTTTTGTTTTATAAAATTTGAACTATAAATGTATTTTTCGTAATTTAAATGTTATTTTTATTCAAGAATTCTCCCTCAAACGTAAAGTAAAAAAAAAAAAAAATTGAAAAGTATATATATATAATAAACTGGTTCACTTAAAGCTAGAACGATTTATATCACTTTTGCCCTACCGTACGATATATTCCCCTGACGTAAGTTTTTGACAGATTGACGTACATCAGTTAACACCCCTCAATCAGGCATTTTTGCTCGATTTTCTTTTCTCGCAATATTTGTATTAAATTCGTATGTATTTAGCAGAAAACAATTGTTAACTTCTATCAGAGTAAGAAAATAAGGAAATTGAACAAAATATAAAGCTATTGCACTTGTAAGAATAAGGGCCTCTCTTCCTCTCCTCGTACCTCAGAATTTTGATTTTTCATATTGTCAGTTAAAAACATTCGATTGTGGCAATGAGAGTCCGTAATAAATTCGTAAAAGCTGAGTGTCAATTTTTCATCCTTTCCATATCAAAAGTGATCGTTACATGTTCTCACTAATATGTGAAATTACGAGATTTATTCATTTCATACGTAATAATAATAATCAACAACAAATAATAATATAATCAATAGTAAATACTTAGTCTCAAATATCTACGGAAGAATAATGATTAAATGCTCAGATTGAGGAATCGGAGAGCCGAGTTCGAATTCCAGTCGAATACATTGTCATTCACTTACGTGCTAATATCCTTGGGAAAGGTATGAATCCTCTTCTTCTCCTCTCAGCTAATATATATATATATATATATATATATATATATATATATATATATATATATATATATATATATATATATATATATATAACAATCAACAACAAATAATAATTAGTAAATAATGAATTTAAAATAACTACACACAACCGCATTCGTATCCACAAATATTTTTACTCAATAGTCTCTAGAATAATCTGAAACATTACCGCACACCCAATAATTGTTAGGATAATACAATATACATTCTACCCATAATGCACTATTGCAATGCCAGCCCGTACTATCCCTGATTATCCCCGGACCGGAGAAAGGAAATCCTGATTGGGGCCCAGAGTAGTGTTTTGTGACTTTCACTATTTTATCAACATTTGCTTTTTTTACCTACTTTTATGTTACTATTTTCTGTCTATATTTCTGAGGTGAGGTATTATGTACGTTATTTACATTATTCGGACTATTGTCCTCATCTTTGTCGCCATGTTTATCACAACGTTTCGGCCGTTGTACGCTCCGGCCTTCTTCAGGTGTTTGGAATATCGAAATGAACCCTTTATTTCGCTCACTGGAGTAGACTGTTCTAGTTCCAGGTGCCATGTTTAATGGATATCAGTTATCAGTTATCTCCTGTTAATTTTTCCCTGTGAAAGTTCTCCACTGCCTTAACCCAGGCAGTGGAGAACTTTTTAAAAAATTAACATTGGCCACAGAAAGCAAAAAACTCTCCATGTCTTCGGAGTTTATGTTATTTCTCAACGGCCCTTTTTAGGACCACCCGCTTTTTACGGACAGCCTCATCAACCATTACAAGATATGTACCATTTACATTGTGATTTATTCGAAGGAAATCTATAAATTTTAATATTGCCTTTAGGATTGCACTATAAATCCGTTAGTAATAATGGGATTAAAAATCCTCAATAATTACAAAATTCGCTGATCGTTAGAAACTCACATTTGCTGTTAAAGGCACATGGTAATGTCGCATCTTTCTGAAAAATATTTGATTTGATTAAATGAAAAAAAAAAACATTCGTTCTAACTACACAGCCAGACCCGAAGTTCCATGATTTACCGCTTTCCTCCTTATAAAATGAAAAAGTGAATTTTGATTATTTTTTTCTGGCAATAGCGGGAGGCGAAAGATTTGTATAAGAAATTTTAGCATCTTTTTCGCAATGAAAAATACATTGATTTGGCAATTCTTGCAAAAATCAAATAATTGTCGGATTTTAATGATATTTTCAGGACTTAGTCACAAATTAAGTAAATTATTATAGAAATGTTTCAAGGTAAAAACATTTTTTACATCTGTTACCCCTAATTATTTAATTTTATGTAATTTCGAAAAAATAATTATTGTACTGCTTAGTGTTTATATTAGTAACATGCAGAATTCCTTCTGTATTAATTTGTAGCGGTCAAGTATAGTTATTAAATTCCAACAATTTACTAATCATAAATAGAAACTAAACTAACAATTCAGTGACCGTAGTATCTTAAAAAGAATTTTATATTTTTTGTGTGGATGAATGTGTCGATTATTATAAATACGGACGTCCCTACGTGACAATATCAAGGCTTAAAATCAAAGAACCTAAAAACTTAATAAAATAATCGACTGCTTAGAATAATTTCATAAATTTTTCAGATTAATATAAAAAAATATATACAAAGACATTCACGTCGCATTCATCAAATAGTTTTTATAGTTATGTACACTTTACTATTAAATAAATATTTGGATAAATGAACTCTGGACTTTTTTGCAGCAGAATTTATTATTATTAATAATAATCATTTATGAATTGTATTTGCTTAATTTTTAAGTACTTTAAAAATATCAAAAAACATTTTATTTTGCAGAACAAAGTTGTTTCAGTACCTAAGGAAATTAATATTATATATAATTTAATTCACAACTGAATGTAAAAATATTAGATTGCTTTGAATATTTTCATAAATTTTTAAGGTAAATTAAAAATATATGTAAAGAAGATAATCACGTCATATTCATCAAATAGAAACTAAATAGAGTGACTGCAAGGTTACTGTCTACTCAGGTGACATTGTACTCATCTCGCTCGACGGATCTTGTCAATTGATTATAAAAACTGTCACATCACTAGATTAGAAAGAGTTATAAATATCTCATGGACCCAGACACCTTATACATGTGTCGCATACTAAAAATTTATTTAGTAATCAGTTACTATATCGCCTAATGAAAAAGATATTTAAATAATGCATTAACACCCATCGTAAAATCCATTAAACTTTTATAGTCAAAATTATTATTTGACTTTTAAAATCTATCATTAAAGGTTTCAATCTATTATTTTAAAATTAAAATAAATGTTCATGTAATGTCTGCCATCCATCATTCTAAAAATGGGAGAGTAATTAATTAATTTTGCAATTAGATCGGTGATAATTAATGCATGAATAATTTATGATTTTATTTCTACAATGAAAAATATTGTCGAATGTAAAATCATTAAAAGTAAAATATTTGGTAGCGTAATTTGGCGAGCCGAGTTCGAGCTTCATTATACACTGGCATCCAGCCTTATGAATGGTACAACATTTTCCTTCCCTCCTTCATCGCTATAACTGGATAGAATCGCTTTCTAGCCTAGGATGACAACCAGTCTATGAGAAGGAAACTGAATATAGCAACGGAAAAATACTCAACTACATTTCCCAATAAATCATAGCTAAGCGATTCACAGATAAGAAAAAGAATCTAGATCTGATATTAAATAAAAAACAAGTAAAAAAAAATGTATTTTATTACCAGCATGGTCTTCCTTACTTGCTAACAGCTAACGGGATATTGTCAAGTGGCATTATTGTGTAAAATGGTTTCATATAGATTTCAGATCGAACCCACATTTCAGAATTGCTCTTGATTGTTTTCACTTCAAAATGAAAACATCTTTGTATTCGGTATTATTACTGAATACAGATCTTTCAACGTTGGAAAGAGAAATGAAAAGTTAACATTGAAAATAGAGACAATAAAATAGGTTTTAAATCTTATTGCGACACGGAAGAAAGGAGATTAAAATAATTGAACATAGACAATATAGAAGATGACATATTCGCACAATAAGTCTTTCACACTAAACACTACGTAAATTTACATAACTTGAATGAACTCAATTAAAACAACTTCGAAAACTTTAAAACATTTACCGTCCATTGTAAAAAACATAAACGAAAGAGAATGCATATCATGAATTTGAAGAAAAACATTTCAAATGTTTTATTGGCCCTTAAAAGGGCCGTTTTGTTTTGTGGTGCATCTGTAGATAAAAATGGCGAATTTAAGCTCTCTCGCCACGGATACGGCGGGCAAGTTGGATATCTTTGGGCATGATGGTCACACGCTTGGCATGGATAGCACACAAGTTGGTATCTTCGAAAAGACCCACCAAGTAAGCCTCACTAGCCTCCTGTAAAGCCATCACGGCAGAACTCTGGAAACGGAGATCGGTCTTGAAGTCTTGAGCAATTTCACGTACCAGGCGCTGGAATGGAAGCTTTCTAATCAGAAGTTCGGTGGATTTTTGATAACGTCTGATCTCACGCAGAGCAACGGTACCCGGCCTGTAACGATGAGGCTTCTTCACTCCTCCAGTGGCGGGAGCGCTCTTACGAGCGGCCTTTGTGGCCAGCTGCTTACGAGGAGCTTTTCCTCCAGTGGATTTACGAGCGGTCTGCTTTGTACGAGCCATACTGCTTGACTAAAAATGGATGAAAGATTACATTGAATATAGCTTTTATGTACATTGCCAGTGTGGCTGCTGCTGCTAGTTTACAAAAGACAAAACAAAAACCAATCGCATTTTCATTGGTCAGCAAATCGCATTTTTATGTCACGTGATGTATCTCTACTACGTCCGCGTAGATTCAGATTAAACCTATATAAATTGAAATGTGTAGGCTCCTAAGTCGATTCATTCATCAGAATTAACATTGATCATGTCTGGACGTGGAAAGGGAGGAAAAGGATTGGGAAAGGGAGGCGCCAAGCGTCATCGCAAGGTGCTCAGAGATAACATCCAGGGTATCACCAAGCCCGCTATTCGCCGTTTGGCTCGCAGAGGTGGTGTCAAACGTATCTCTGGTCTCATCTACGAGGAGACACGTGGTGTCCTTAAGGTTTTCCTTGAGAATGTTATCCGTGATGCCGTCACCTACACTGAGCATGCCAAGAGGAAGACTGTTACCGCCATGGATGTGGTCTATGCTCTGAAGAGACAAGGCAGAACTCTCTATGGATTTGGAGGTTAAATCTGAAAGACTTGATTGAACGGCCCTTTTTAGGGCCACCCACTTTCTATGAACATCTTATTCAACCATTACAAGATGTGCGCCATTTTCTTTATGACTTTTATTTAATTTTAAATCTCATCGAATGAAATCTAAAAATTTGTATATTATATATTCATTTATATTCCCTTAATGACTTCACGAAAGACCCGTTGTATCATTATTATCATTAACCAATAAAAATAATAGCTACAAAGCAGATCTTTCAATCCTTTAGTTGCTTTTATAACCACAGGTAAGTGGCTAATTAAAAAAAATATATACGCGTGATATAGGTACCTTCATGAAAATCGATAGTATGACGAGAACGGCCTGAAACTTGATGAAATTTTTTTTTTTTCATTTTAAATATATATTTCATTATTAAGAAGAAATACTAAAGTATTTTTTGAAATTTTTTACTCATTCTTAGCATGTCTGAAAGTTTAGTTAAAAATTACTAAAAGAACTCATGTCAGCCATTTTTTTAAAATTTTGTAAACTAAGTTGAATTCCTCGTTTAAAACTTGTCCAAACACCAGTTATACGTTTTTCAAAATTTACTCCACGCGTCTATCAATTGAAATGTTTAGGTTGTGGCGAACAACCCTTAAATACTAGACAGAAACTCAAGCCGCGTGATTTTTTTTTTTTTTTATTGCATTCATGATACTTCTGGTCTTCTGTAGATTAGAATTACAGTCGTTTTATGGGAACAAATTTTATTTTTTTTATATACTGATGTACGTTAGTTTGTAAGAAGCTTTTGAAATTATATATCTTTGTTTTATTGAGTTTTGTATGATACAATTCAGAGATGATTTTCAGGTGGAGTTGTTCAGACAAAAAAAATAGATGAATGATTTGGTTTCCTCAAAACCTTGTGCTTTTAACTAATATAATCACTAATTTGTCCAAAATTGAAATTAGAGTTTTAGTAAAATTAGTTAGGGTGGTGTAATAAATGTAAAATAAAAAATTGCCATGAGTTTAAAAAAAATATTTATAATTAGTTCCATCATTTGTGAATAGTTTCTGAAAGTTTTCATTAAAATCCAACAATTATTTTTATACATACAGAAAATGAACGCGCTGAAATTTTATGTTATTTAAGTAGTTCCGCTGACACAAAGAGAAACATGTTTTTAATCAAAAGTTAGAATATTTTATAAAGAATTTAGTTAAATTCTTCTTTTGTTTACAGCGTCATCGCGGTGGCTATATAATAACATTGACGTTTTTGAGCTTTTTCCGTTGAAAACACATTGATTTGGAAATTCTTGTAAAAATCAAATAATACTCCGATTTTAATTAGAAAAGCTTTTAATTGCTTTTGTAAATAAGTTATTCATTAATTCCTGAAGAAATAAAATTTTTCTGATGAATACTGAATTTTTTCATTTTTTAAAAATTTTAATTGTAATAGTTTAAAAGCTTTTATAAAACATATAAACCTATGATAAATGGCTATTTTATTATTACTTTAGCTTGAATTTTAAAAAAATGTTAGTTTTATGTATGATGTCTGTGAATACATTGAATTAAAAAAAAGAATTTAGTTTTCCGAAACCAGGAGCAAATAATCTTAAATTAATTCTACTAAGTTTGATAAAATTGTATAGAAAAAAATTATATTCTTAACCTCTGGCTTATATAAGATTAAAGAATACATAATTCAACATAAATTTTGATTATTGCACTACTAGTATTCCGTATTTTTTCTGTAATCTTAATTGTTTGTGCGTTTTTTTTTGTTTGTTTTTTATAAGTGAATGCAAGATTATTCATTTTTTTTATTTTCAACTTCCAACCTTACAGGCTACCGTAAATAAAACTAAGGTAATCATTATGTTTACAAAGTCCAATTAATTAGCCTTTAAATTCATTAAATGATTAGGATAAATATTGCATTCTTCGTTTGTAATAGCGGTTCGATGAATGACGAGAAAACCTGCCAATTTCTTAAGAATACCTGACATTATTTAATTAGAAAAGCTTTTAATTGCTTTTGTAAATAAGTTATATTAAGGACATTATTGCCTGAAGAAATAACATTTTTCTGATGAATAATGAACTTTTACAAGGATTTTTAAAATTTTAATTGTAATAATTTATAATAGTTTAAAATTGTGAAAAATTCTGTATTGGGATATTTCCTGGATGTGATATACTAATTAAGTGGAAACAAAATTTACAAATCCAAAATTGAAAAGATTAATAAACTTAGTTGAGGTATTCTATTTTTAAAATAATTTTTTATTTTGTATTTTTTTTCTTAATACGTTCCTTTTTTTCGTGTATGGTAGACTGAAATTGCCATTATTATGATCTAAAAGTTTTGTCCCTTTATTAGGTCGCTTCAATTACGTTTCTACAGGTTTTCAAAATCTCCATTCAGCTTTAAAAGTTTAAAGCTTGAACTGTGTTTTACTTTTTTCAATTACTATTTCGCTAAATATTTTTATTTTATGTATTTACACTAGTGTGTGTCATACTTCAATTGAGTAATCATGGTATTTCATTTGTTATTAAATTATAAAATTAATTGAAGAAAAATTTATAGTACTATAATCTTTTTAGTTTTGCATCTTCGAAAAGTAAATAAAAGTCAATAAAATATTAAATAATTGCAGAAAATATGTTCATTCATAAAAATTACTATGTAGTTAAAAACAAAAAAATGCGTTCACTTAGATTTCTGACAATTGGGTCATCCATACAAGCTGTCATCACTTCGTCAATCAACACTCCATCAAACCTTGGATCAGATGAACAGGACCAATCGTTAATAATTGGTTATATATTATTTTGTTATGCTATAAGTAATATTTATTTAAAATCAGATTAATTTAACTTTAAATTTTCTAATTTTACTAAAATAACGTGTCAGGGATATATATTTATTTTTTGAAAGAATTTTAAAATAGAAAAATTTGTTTTGTTTACAAATTTCTTAAAATGAAGAAAATGGCCGCTTTTAAGACATCTTTATAATTTCTATCTGAAATACACCAGAATATTTTACTTAATGGAAATAATAAATTTAATTAAGCTTTCAATTAAAGCTAAAATGAAATCTTCAAGAAAGATCTTTTCATTTTTAAAATTTAATCTTAAACCTTAGGTATCGAAAATTTATGCCAAAAAAGTGGAGGTATTTTTTTTTTATAATTGGTCATAATCCTAAAATGTGAATAAAAATACATGAATTCTCCATAGAAATCGATATGATTATACCCGCTGAACTCATGACCCGGTTAACATAAACAAAACTGACATGAAGTATTTCCCTCCCTATATATGTGTGAAGCGAAAAGATAAACATTTGCTTGTAATTTTGAGTGTGCGACTCTCAAAAATGTTCAGGCACACATGCATCAGTATTTTTGGAGATAAAAATTGTTGTATTTATCAAGCTGAATCTAACACTGAATTGTTCATTTTCGATTTCAGGCAGTGTTAAGAAAATTAAAGATCACTGATAAAACATTTAAAGTCACTGAAGATTAATGCTCCTACAAGAAAAAAATGTTGAAAAACTGTTGAATTGGATTTATTGTAAATAATTAAATTTTTCGTTTAATAGAGTATAACTACGCAAGTAACAGACAAATAATGTACAAATTGTGTCATTAATCTTCTTTTCAGTCTACTACAGAATTTAATGTAAGTTCAATCACCGCTATAAATTATTTAAAAATCAAGAACATCTCTAGCGCGTTTTTAAAATTATTTCTCAGAATTTCATATTGCATTTCAACGTAACAATTCAACTTGACACAATTCAATTGCTTGAATTCTTACAGTTCAAGAATTATTGCAAATTATTATATTTTTTTTTTGTAAAATGAAGAAGGAAGCTAAAATTGTTTCGAATGTCCATAAAATCCTAAAAATAGAAAAGAAAGAAAACAAAACCGCATAATATGTAAACGTCAAGTAATTCTCGTGAGAATATGAGTGGCCCTGAAAAGGGCCGTTTGTATGAAAACCACATCAAGATTTACTTGCTGCTGGTGTATTTGGTAACAGCCTTGGTGCCTTCAGAAACGGCATGTTTAGCCAATTCTCCGGGCAAAAGAAGACGGACAGCGGTCTGAACTTCACGGCTGGTGATGGTTGAACGTTTATTGTAATGGGCCAGACGACTAGATTCAGCGGCGATTCTCTCGAACAGATCGTTGACAAAGCTGTTCATGATGGACATGGCTTTACTGGAAATGCCGGTATCGGGATGAACCTGTTTCATCACTTTGTAGATATAGATAGAGTAGCTTTCTTTCCTCTTACGTTTAACTTTCTTGCCATCGGCCCGGACAGGCTTAGCTTTCGCAGCCTTCTTAGCACCCTTTTAGAGCTTACCTTGGGAGGCATGTTTGTCAATGGATGTGAGTTACCTTAATGACAAGTCCGTTCCTATTTCTTATATATTATAACAGTAGGCGATGACCAGCAAGGCGCGACTGTCTGATTGGTCAATAAATACCACGAAACCAGTTTTATTTTATCATCAGACACGCCCACCACATCAGTAAATGTGAGCCACTTTTGGCCTATTTAAAGCTAATCTCCTTGCCTGGTGACCATTGTATCACCAGCATCGAACCATCAGTCATCATGTCAGGACGAGGCAAAGGAGGTAAAGTAAAGGGTAAGAGCAAGACCCGTTCATCACGTGCCGGACTTCAGTTCCCTGTCGGTCGTATCCATCGTCTCCTGCGTAAAGGCAACTATTCGCAACGTGTCGGTGCCGGTGCCCCCGTATACTTGGCTGCTGTCATGGAATATCTGACGGCTGAGGTTCTCGAGTTGGCAGGTAATGCTGCCAGAGACAACAAGAAATCCAGAATCATCCCCCGTCACTTGCAGTTGGCTATCCGTAATGACGAGGAGTTGAACAGATTTTTAAACGGAGTAACTATCGCCCAGGGTGGTGTCCTCCCCAACATCCAGGCAGTTCTCTTACCCAAGAAAAGCCAGAAGTCTGCCTAAAACGCATTTATTTTATCTGCATACTCGGCCCTTTTAAGGGCCACTAACATTTTAACGATTGTCTTTTTTTAACTGAGTACATATTTTTAGAAATTTAATTTTAATTAAAATAACACTTTATATTTGATTCACTCAAATTAATTTGATTGGTTAACTAAATTAATCTCATTTTCAAATTAATATCTCTGTTGGTCACTACAAATTAATAGGGTATTATTCAAATAAGGTTTAAGAAATGTAAAATTATTGTAGAAATCATTATTCATCGAAAAAATGTATTTTCTTTCAAGACAATAGTGCCTATAATATGTTTTATTAATGAAAGTAGATAATTCCAAAATGTGTATTTTTCTCAATTATTATTCCTGATATTAGGCACTCAGGGGAGAGAATGAAGAATGGATCCTTATTTGCGGAAGATGCCATTTTCCTAATGATCAAAGAGATAGCATCATCGGCAGGATCGTTTACGTGTTAGTTTTTATCTTTATTCAAATAATCTTTCTATTCCAATTACTTGTGTCAAATTAAACAGAGCCGCGTAAATACAAGAAAACCAGACGTTTGTAACTAAATTAAAAATTTTAATTTAGTATATGTCTTAAATCGTTATATCAGTAACTATTAAGTGTTTATATAGTGTGGTTGTTTTGTTTTCACATACTTATTAATCCGCCTTGTGGACATTGAGATTTCCCATTTTTTCACAAAAAGCTATGAATTGTTTTGACATTCTCCTGTTAAGGAGAAACAGTTATCTCCCCTATTTTGATATTTTTTTATTCGTCTGCCGAATAAGATGTTCTCATACATACTGTAGTGTATTGTAATAACTTGACAAGAAGAAATCCTATGAAAAATTAAATACGGGGCACCAACAGCGTGATAATCAATAAATTTTTGAAAATAGATTATCTTTGGCATTATATAACCAATAATTTAAGAATGTAGTTTAATTCTATTTGCATTTTATTAAGCTTGTGAAGAAGAATTTTATTTTTTATACAATAGAAGCAGTTCTTTTTTGTTTCTTGGAGTGTAGTAGTACTTAGCTTTTCATTTTCTTACTTTTTTCCTGCCATAAAATATATAATTTCATCGAATATGGATTTTACGGTAGGAAATAAAGGTTTTTTTTTTTTATATCTTCAGCTTTTGCTGGTATAGTAGCTGATCACTAATTAAATCTAAAATGTACGGCACAAGAAATATATGAACATAAGATATTTATAACTGGATAAAATACTATTTAAAACTTTCTGTTTCAAATCTAGTAAGGTGACTTTTTTTTTCTGTTATCTCTATCTATTCAATTGAAAAGGTTTGAAAAAAATATTTTTGTTGGGCGGCATAACTACAGCGTCATCTGAATATAGTAACCGGGTCACTATTTAGATTAAATTAGGCAGAAAAAAGGTTTCATACGAGAAGCATTTGAACTGGAGACTTTTCTCCGTGCAGCCGGGAATTCAGTTTCAAAGCCCAGTGGCTAACAAACGCAAACCCGAAATAACGGAACAGTTTGACAATCAACTTTATTTCCAATGGTTTTGTTCCAACAGATAAGCCTTTTGGTATTTTTAACATGTTTTTGATTGTATGAATGTTTTTAAACTCTTCATCTTTTATCTAAAATCATTTATGATAAAGAACGTTTATACTGGGTCAGAATAAAAGGATTAGACACTTCATTTCTTCTTTTTCATTCAAATGTAATTTAGTTGAAGTATTACATTTTTCTATTAATGTTTAGATACGGAAGCAACTTTGATGCTTTCAGATTTTTTTCCAATGTTTTTCATTTTCAAAACAATTGAAAATTAAGATGCTCGTGTTAATAATTATTATTGACACTGCTTCACTAAAATAATAATAGTCCTTTTTGAGAAAAGTATGAGTAATCAAATATTTCCGCTCGTGATTCCACCCTGCAGCTTTTTGTATTATCAATGGAAAGGAGATGGGCGTTTAAGGATCTTCTTTAATAAAACAGTTATCGATCAAAGCTTTTATAGAAATGATGTCTCTAATAAGTCGAGTTCCGCTTGAATGATTATTTTAATAAAGGAAAAAAGAATTGAAGAGTCTTTTAAGATATGCAGTCTTTAATATGACGAAAAGCTATCACTTTCAGTTACACAAAGAAATTAGAATTGCATAGTTAGAAATATTATCTTGTTGAATGACAAAAGCGGAATTAAGATTCTAGGATACATAGCTTCCCGGTGCCTTTTCTATAAATAATTTCATTTGTAATTGTTCTGATGAACTTTCCCTACAGGAAACTAGACTTTATGAATTTAAGCGTAGTATTAGATTGGCGGCAAGGTCTCATCATTTTACACTTGAAAAGAACTTGCCTAGGTAGCAAAACTGCTGCCGCCGGGCCCGTTATGCGAATAAGAAATGACGAATCGTCTTTAGAACATTCAGTTCGCCTGTCTCAAAATGTTTCTCGGAATGATTTAATCAGGGCCACTGAGTCCGAAGTTAAACGTAGATATCGGCTTTTCAGAAGAGCATACCTGAACGCTTCTTCGCGTGAGGCTGAAAATGATGATCAAAGGACTCAATGGCTGAGGAGAAACGCCTCTTCAACTGTTGCTACGCGTTAGGCTGAAACAATATTCAGGACGCCCTTATAAGTGTTCAGCAGCGCTTTCATTGATCAGATAAAAGAAATTGAATTCCTTCATGATATATGAAATAAAATTCTAAAATTAAATATTGTAAGTAAATATCTGTATAAATTCTTATTGGTCTTCCATTATCCTTGGAAATGACTTACGTTTAAGTTTTATCAATATTTTTTTCTATGATAATATTTCTACTTTTGGTGATTATTGGATTGATGCAAGTTAGCAAGTAAGAAACTAAGCATCCAACTCATTAGCTCTTTAAATGATTTATGCATAAATAGCCCAATTCTGTCAGTAACGTTTGGATTGTTTCTTGATCAGTGACAATTTCTTTTTTCCTGTTTTTAACATCTATGTCAAGAAAATATTTACAAGAGGTTCATCAATTCCACAATGATATCATGACTTTATCAAATACAAGCTAGTACTAACCGGGCATCGGTGGTTCAGTGGTAGAATGCTCGCCTGCCACGCGGGCGGCCCGGGTTCGATTCCCGGCCGATGCAAGCTCGTTTCTTTTAAGTCGTACAGCAATACCAATTTAATATCTAACTAATTATTATTGTATTTAGTAATATGACTGATCAATTTATTTCTTGCTATGAAACGAAGTTCTAAAATTAAATATATGTATAAATATTTAGTCCTCTATTCTTGGAAATTATTTACGTTTATTGTTTTATCATTATTTTTTTTTCTATGATAATATCTCTACTTATGGTGATTATTGGTTTGTTAGCAAGTAAAATAAACATCCAAATTATTAGCTTTAATTAATTATGCAACGCAAGGTGCTCAGAGATAACATCCAGGGCATCACCAACTTGCGTCTAGCTCGCAGAGGTAGAGTCAGGCGTAACTTTGGTCACATCTATGAGAAGACACGTGGTTTACTTGAGGTTTGCCTTGAGAATGTTATACGTGGTGACATCATATACACCGAGCATGCCAAGAGAAAGACTGTTACCGCCATGGATGTAGTCTATGCCCTGAAGAGACAAGGCAAAATTCTCTATGGATTCGGGTTATAAATATGAAAATGTTTTCTCTCAACGGCCCTTTTGGGGGCCAGCCATTTTCTACAACCAGTTTATTCAACCATCGCAAGATATGTACCATATAATACCATATTAATTTGTAGTGACCAAGACAATCGTTAAAATGTTAGTGGCCCTTAAAAGGGCCGAGTATGCTATGCAGATAAAATAAATACGTTTTAGGAAGACTTCTGGGTTTTCTTGGGTAAGAGGACAGTCTGGATATTGGTGAGGACACCACCCTGGGCGATAGTTACTCCGGTTAACAATCTGTTCAACTCCTTGTCATTACGGATAGCCAACTGCAAGTGACGGGGGGTGATTCTGGATTTCTTGTTGTCTCTGGCAGCATTACCTGCCAACTCGAGAACTCTCATCCCGATACTGGTATTTCCAGTAAAGCCATGTCCATCATGAACAGCTTTGTCAACGATCTGTTCGAGAGAATCGCCGCTGAATCTAGTCGACTGGCCCATTACAATAAACGTTCAACCATCACCAGCCGTGAAGTTCAGACCGCTGTCCGTCTTCTTTTGCCCGGAGAATTGGCTAAACATGCCGTTTCTGAAGGCACCAAAGCTGTTACCAAATACACCAGTTCTACATAAAACTGAAATAGTTTCTTTTATCACAAACGGCCCTTTTCAGGACCACTCAGATTTTTAAGGAAGTCATTCGTGTCACATACATATGCAATTTTTACTTATTTTTTTTCCATAAAAACTGAATTAATCAGTATTTTAGCAAGACAGTCAATTTATGGATTACCTAGATTTTCCCTAAGTTCTAATTGATTTCAAATTGTCATCAATTAAATATTTGACGATATCAGTTTAAATTAATTTTGCTAGCACACAGCAATTTTTATCGAAAGAGACAGTGAAATCAGAAATCCTCCTTTTTAGTCAGTCATCGTATCGCGTCAAATTTATCTATTATTTCTCTTTCCTTTCTTTTTCGTGTGTTGGGCCTAATGTGATCGTTGGACACTCGAAAGGTTTTATTTTTCTTATCTCACACATTTGGTTAGACAAAAGAAACACTTTGAACTTCTGCATTAACTGACATATACACTATCTTCTGCTGACCGGGTCATTCGAGGTCAGGTAGGTTTAACCCGATTTCGCATAGAAATAGGTAAAGATTACATTCATATGACAAGCTAAATAGTTTATTTTAGTTCATGCCAAGCATATTCACAAATTAAAATAGAATAAACGCAAAGAAATAATTGTTTTCTCTCATCTATCCAATGAAATCTCATCGATTTTCTGTGAACATACCAATATTTCTAAGAAAGCTAATCTGAAATGCATAGAACAATAACATCGGTTTGTAATAAACATCGGCAAATTTCGATAGGATCTATTTGCGATAAATGAATAAAATGATGTGACATGACAGATGTTATGTTTTTCTACGAAGACTCACAGAGTTATCGTTCTTATTTTCTGCTTATTTCGTTTATGCTCGAAAGTACATACAAAAATCTTCAAAATTCTTTTAAATTTATTGGTGTTTAATGTTTTGTATTAAGCTTTTCCATTTATGATTTTTAAATATAGTTTTCACTTAATAATAATAATATCCTCTAAAAGGCTGAAATTAATACAGAATTTTAGAAGATTTAAAGCTTGATAATTTTTTTTTCTTTAGAAAATAGTTTCCTTAATATATCTTATTTATAAAAACTTTTCCGATTTAAATATTCTCATAATTTTATTCCATTTTTATTTTATTTCTCGATTCAGAGTAGATTTTTAGTAAACGTGTCTTCCGTTTGAAAAAAAAACGAGTTGATGATTAAAATTCTCCAATTCTTTTAGCTAATATAAATATGAAGCTGCTGAAATTTTAATTTGTCGAAATAAAAAAAAATGTATTTTTACAAAGATTTTTTTTATTCCAAAAGTAATTTAATTAATGTCCTGAACATTTCATTAAAATCCGACAGTTACTTGATTTTCACAAGAATTTCCAAAACAATGTGTTTCTTCTGAAAAAAAAACAGTTACATTTTCTCATTCTAATTTTTGGGCCATCCGCTGACGCAAGAAAAACAAGATTTTTAACCAAAATTGCGCACGTGCTAGAAAGGATTAAAAAATGTAATAAAATAATTAAAAAATACATTGACCTTTACTCTTAATAATAACATAAACATTTTGACGATAACATTTTGTTTTTATCAAGTTTGTGGCTTTTTTTTCATTATGCACTTTTTAGAAAATCTTTGGACGTATCAAAATTAAATGGAATGACTATCATGCCTTTTATTTTGTTTATAGAATTTTTCTTTTAATGATAACCTTTTCATGGCACGCCTTTAAAACTTAGAAAGCGAAATAAATATTTAATATTGGAAGTAGTGATCTTTTCGAAATATTGTTGATACATGAGTAAGATATGAAATAAATGAGATTAAAATAATTCTAGTAAGTGGGCATTTCTAATCTACTTATTTGTTTTACTCCCAAAACATATTTATCAAACAACCACTCCTTTCCTTATTTAAGCATTTAACTTGACCCTAGACCAGGTGTCGTCAAACCTTTTCGACTAGAGACCGCCTTTTGTTTCGCTTCTTTCCACAGAGACACCTTTTAAAATATCTTAAAACTTTAAAACTAGCACTGATGTTGGCAATTAAAATGAAGAAGTATTTGATGAAATGAAATTAAATGAAAAATGTATGAAAAGTTGAGAAATTTTGATCAAGTTCAAAATTTTTCTACCAGTGTCATCAAGTTCAGAATTTTCCCCCAAAATAAATCACCTCAATGAATCAAGCAAATAATATATTATGTCAATCAATCCTAAATACAGCCAATGTTACTGAACAGAAATGCATATCCGCTACTAATATTCAAGTAATAAGGTATTGTATGTAAAGATGTTCAAATGCAGAGAAGCTCTGAAATTAGTGCCTTATAAAAGTCACATAGATGGGTAAAACTAGAAAAATTAGTACGTGACTTGACTTTATTCAAAATAATATTCGATCAAAGAATGAATTAAAAGATTTAATTATATACTGCAGTCATTAAATAAAAATGTAAATTTACAATTTAAAATTACCATCCAAAGGAGGATTAAAAATATATGAATCATAATTATATATATCTTGTAATGTTTGAATAAATCATCCATAGAAAATGGGTGTCCCTAAAAAGGGCGGTTGAGTCAAAATCTTCATATTTAACCCCCAAAGCCGTAGAGAGTTCTTCCTTGTCTAGACCCATCCATGGTGGTAACAGTCTTCCTCTTAGATATGCTCAGTGTAGTTGACGGTATCACGGTTAACATTCTCATAAGCACACTAGTGTCTTCAGTGATTTGTAGGCCCTGAAAAGAATCCATTTTATAGAATGCCTTATATGAAATCAAATGTGTATATTTGTTTGCTAGGCAAATATGAAATTTTTATTACATTTCATTCTATGCGCGTCTCGTCTCCCAACCTTAGAACCGAAAAGAAAAGAAATCTTAAATGTTGAAAATCGGGATTAGAAAATAAAATTTATTTTCTATCTTTGGATGCGATCTACATTCTTTAAGGATTTCTCTACACAAAAGTCATGTCTTAATGGATATTAGGAACCACGAAATATGAAATCTATCGAATACATAATTGTAGCAGTGTTAGAAACCGATTTTAGAGATCAGTTGACTTCCCGGCGCATCGATTTACTATGAATTTCTATTGCAAACTTTACGGACCTGTAAACTCTTGAAATACCCGGCAGAAATAGACCATTCTTTGATCTTACAATTTTTAGTGACACTTATTAACCTGATCCTTAGTTATTTTGCGATTAAAATATTTCTCTAAGACTCCGTCTACCATTTATTTCTACGTATCGTTATCGACTTAATTTTAACTTTCCGAACGTACGTTGAAAATAAAGTTCTTTTTGTCTGTTCGTATGAAGTCAGACCTTAAAGGGCATTCGAGAACCCTAACCGTGCAATATATCGAATAAGTGACCATCTGTATAAATAAATACAAGTTTGAAACATACCTAATATCTATCATCTGTCGAAAACACCTGTGAACTGTGAAAAAAAGGTTGACTGATATTGTCCATAACTGGTGTCTCTAATATGGCAAAATGAAGTAAAGCATTTAAGTGCGGATCTCTCAGTTTTTCCATCTTTTGTATTTTCTGACCAACTTTTGTAGCGATGATTTATTCATCAATAGTTTCAACGGAAATGAAATGACCGAAAAAATGTCTCATATTTTAAAAAAAACAAAAAACGTTTTCATTATACAAGAGAAGTGATTAAAATTTACTATATTGATATTTTGAAAGCTTTCGGATCATTATTATTATTATTATTTTTATTTTTATTTCCTTTGATATCTGGCGTTTACACATTTCTTTCCGGGTCCCGCCCAGGGACCTAAGGTTAGAAATGGCATCATGACACTTTCCACTGCAAAAAAAAATTAAATAAAATAAAAAATAATTACATAGATAAAGCCCTTCGTAAAGTGTGGGCTGTACTTGTCAGAACAATTTTTTGTATCTCTTTGAGGCATGGACTTCCAGGGATCCCTTCAATCAGCCTACTGGAATCTTTTCCAACCAGTTCAAGGGCTCCAACTACAACAGGAATTGTTGATGTTCCCATGTGTCACATTTTTGAGATTTCTATTTCAAGGTCCTTGTATTTTGACAGTTTTTCGAATATCTTCAAAGATACATTGCAGTCTGCAGGGACTGCCATATCAATAAGGAGGCACTTATTTTGTTTGTGGTCTTTAATAACAATGTCTGGGCGGTTGGCTTTGATTGTTCTGTCAGTGTGTATTGTGTAGTCCCATAGAATTGTAACAGGTCCTATCTCCGTAACCGGGTCAGGGTGGTGTTCGTACCAGTTTCCTTCCCATAGGAGTTGCAAATTTTCCAGTGCAGATATTGGCCCACTCTGTCATGCCGGGTTTTATGTTCAGTGGGTGCCAATATCGTGCAACCTGATATAAGATGATCAATGGTTTCTGGATATTTGTCACAGAATCTGCATCTTGGGCTAACACAGTATTTTAGTATATGTGCTTGATAATTCCTAGTTAACAAGCATTGGTCTTGTGCAGCAATGATAAAACCTTCAGTTTCGCCTTTCAACACTGCATTACGTAGCCACTGATGGGTGCGGTTTTTGTCTACGTCAGCTTGTTTGGTACGGGCAGAGTATTGGCCATGGAGCGGTTTATCTTGCCATTGTTTCTTTATCTGGTCGGTCGCATTTGTCTTTGCATTCTTTTTTAAATATTTTGCAGCTTCAGCCGGTGTACAGTGATGTATTTGAATTTCTGTGCCCATTTGAAACTCCTTTTCATTATTATTATTATTATTATTATTATTATTATTATTATTATTATTATTATTATACTATAAATGTAAAATTGCACAAAAGTATTTTTAATCCTTCAACAACAATTTGAATATATTATAAATGTAATTTGAAAGAAGAGTCGCTCTCTCCATCCGTGTGTATCAAGTAATTTTGTAAATTCTTTTATAAAAGTCCTTTATCATGAAGGGCATTCATTTCTCTGTTCAGGCACATCATCTATCAGGTGCATTCTATGTCAGATAGTTATTTTCCGATTTAAAAAAAATAAGAAATAAAAAAAGATAAAGATAGATCCAGGATAAGAAAATAAATACGGATTCACACAAGAAAGCAGTGTAGAAAATTTTGTAGCTTTTTTATGATAATTTTTGTTTAACTTCTTCAATTTACAAGCGAAGAAAGAGAGAGAATTTTGCAAATTATCAATCAAGTTAAACACAGAAATTATATTCTAAATACACAATGAACAAAAGAATCACATATGTACATATCTTGCGATGGTTGAATAAACTGGTTGTAGAAAATGGCTGGCCCCCAAAAGGGCCGTTGAGAGAAAACATTTTCATATTTATAACCCGAATCCATAGAGAATTTTGCCTTGTCTCTTCAGGGCATAGACTACATCCATGGCGGTAACAGTCTTTCTCTTGGCATGCTCGGTGTATATGATGTCACCACGTATAACATTCTCAAGGCAAACCTCAAGTAAACCACGTGTCTTCTCATAGATGTGACCAAAGTTACGCCTGACTCTACCTCTGCGAGCTAGACGCAAGTTGGTGATGCCCTGGATGTTATCTCTGAGCACCTTGCGTTGCATAATTAATTAAAGCTAATAATTTGGATGTTTATTTTACTTGCTAACAAACCAATAATCACCATAAGTAGAGATATTATCATAGAAAAAAAAATAATGATAAAACAATAAACGTAAATAATTTCCAAGAATAGAGGACTAAATATTTATACATATATTTAATTTTAGAACTTCGTTTCATAGCAAGAAATAAATTGATCAGTCATATTACTAAATACAATAATAATTAGTTAGATATTAAATTGGTATTGCTGTACGACTTAAAAGAAACGAGCTTGCATCGGCCGGGAATCGAACCCGGGCCGCCCGCGTGGCAGGCGAGCATTCTACCACTGAACCACCGATGCCCGGTTAGTACTAGCTTGTATTTGATAAAGTCATGATATCATTGTGGAATTGATGAACCTCTTGTAAATATTTTCTTGACATAGATGTTAAAAACAGGAAAAAAGAAATTGTCACTGATCAAGAAACAATCCAAACGTTACTGACAGAATTGGGCTATTTATGCATAAATCATTTAAAGAGCTAATGAGTTGGATGCTTAGTTTCTTACTTGCTAACTTGCATCAATCCAATAATCACCAAAAGTAGAAATATTATCATAGAAAAAAATATTGATAAAACTTAAACGTAAGTCATTTCCAAGGATAATGGAAGACCAATAAGAATTTATACAGATATTTACTTACAATATTTAATTTTAGAATTTTATTTCATATATCATGAAGGAATTCAATTTCTTTTATCTGATCAATGAAAGCGCTGCTGAACACTTATAAGGGCGTCCTGAATATTGTTTCAGCCTAACGCGTAGCAACAGTTGAAGAGGCGTTTCTCCTCAGCCATTGAGTCCTTTGATCATCATTTTCAGCCTCACGCGAAGAAGCGTTCAGGTATGCTCTTCTGAAAAGCCGATATCTACGTTTAACTTCGGACTCAGTGGCCCTGATTAAATCATTCCGAGAAACATTTTGAGACAGGCGAACTGAATGTTCTAAAGACGATTCGTCATTTCTTATTCGCATAACGGGCCCGGCGGCAGCAGTTTTGCTACCTAGGCAAGTTCTTTTCAAGTGTAAAATGATGAGACCTTGCCGCCAATCTAATACTACGCTTAAATTCATAAAGTCTAGTTTCCTGTAGGGAAAGTTCATCAGAACAATTACAAATGAAATTATTTATAGAAAAGGCACCGGGAAGCTATGTATCCTAGAATCTTAATTCCGCTTTTGTCATTCAACAAGATAATATTTCTAACTATGCAATTCTAATTTCTTTGTGTAACTGAAAGTGATAGCTTTTCGTCATATTAAAGACTGCATATCTTAAAAGACTCTTCAATTCTTTTTTCCTTTATTAAAATAATCATTCAAGCGGAACTCGACTTATTAGAGACATCATTTCTATAAAAGCTTTGATCGATAACTGTTTTATTAAAGAAGATCCTTAAACGCCCATCTCCTTTCCATTGATAATACAAAAAGCTGCAGGGTGGAATCACGAGCGGAAATATTTGATTACTCATACTTTTCTCAAAAAGGACTATTATTATTTTAGTGAAGCAGTGTCAATAATAATTATTAACACGAGCATCTTAATTTTCAATTGTTTTGAAAATGAAAAACATTGGAAAAAAATCTGAAAGCATCAAAGTTGCTTCCGTATCTAAACATTAATAGAAAAATGTAATACTTCAACTAAATTACATTTGAATGAAAAAGAAGAAATGAAGTGTCTAATCCTTTTATTCTGACCCAGTATAAACGTTCTTTATCATAAATGATTTTAGATAAAAGATGAAGAGTTTAAAAACATTCATACAATCAAAAACATGTTAAAAATACCAAAAGGCTTATCTGTTGGAACAAAACCATTGGAAATAAAGTTGATTGTCAAACTGTTCCGTTATTTCGGGTTTGCGTTTGTTAGCCACTGGGCTTTGAAACTGAATTCCCGGCTGCACGGAGAAAAGTCTCCAGTTCAAATGCTTCTCGTATGAAACCTTTTTTCTGCCTAATTTAATCTAAATAGTGACCCGGTTACTATATTCAGATGACGCTGTAGTTATGCCGCCCAACAAAAATATTTTTTTCAAACCTTTTCAATTGAATAGATAGAGATAACAGAAAAAAAAAGTCACCTTACTAGATTTGAAACAGAAAGTTTTAAATAGTATTTTATCCAGTTATAAATATCTTATGTTCATATATTTCTTGTGCCGTACATTTTAGATTTAATTAGTGATCAGCTACTATACCAGCAAAAGCTGAAGATATAAAAAAAAAAAACCTTTATTTCCTACCGTAAAATCCATATTCGATGAAATTATATATTTTATGGCAGGAAAAAAGTAAGAAAATGAAAAGCTAAGTACTACTACACTCCAAGAAACAAAAAAGAACTGCTTCTATTGTATAAAAAATAAAATTCTTCTTCACAAGCTTAATAAAATGCAAATAGAATTAAACTACATTCTTAAATTATTGGTTATATAATGCCAAAGATAATCTATTTTCAAAAATTTATTGATTATCACGCTGTTGGTGCCCCGTATTTAATTTTTCATAGGATTTCTTCTTGTCAAGTTATTACAATACACTACAGTATGTATGAGAACATCTTATTCGGCAGACGAATAAAAAAATATCAAAATAGGGGAGATAACTGTTTCTCCTTAACAGGAGAATGTCAAAACAATTCATAGCTTTTTGTGAAAAAATGGGAAATCTCAATGTCCACAAGGCGGATTAATAAGTATGTGAAAACAAAACAACCACACTATATAAACACTTAATAGTTACTGATATAACGATTTAAGACATATACTAAATTAAAATTTTTAATTTAGTTACAAACGTCTGGTTTTCTTGTATTTACGCGGCTCTGTTTAATTTGACACAAGTAATTGGAATAGAAAGATTATTTGAATAAAGATAAAAACTAACACGTAAACGATCCTGCCGATGATGCTATCTCTTTGATCATTAGGAAAATGGCATCTTCCGCAAATAAGGATCCATTCTTCATTCTCTCCCCTGAGTGCCTAATATCAGGAATAATAATTGAGAAAAATACACATTTTGGAATTATCTACTTTCATTAATAAAACATATTATAGGCACTATTGTCTTGAAAGAAAATACATTTTTTCGATGAATAATGATTTCTACAATAATTTTACATTTCTTAAACCTTATTTGAATAATACCCTATTAATTTGTAGTGACCAACAGAGATATTAATTTGAAAATGAGATTAATTTAGTTAACCAATCAAATTAATTTGAGTGAATCAAATATAAAGTGTTATTTTAATTAAAATTAAATTTCTAAAAATATGTACTCAGTTAAAAAAAGACAATCGTTAAAATGTTAGTGGCCCTTAAAAGGGCCGAGTATGCAGATAAAATAAATGCGTTTTAGGCAGACTTCTGGCTTTTCTTGGGTAAGAGAACTGCCTGGATGTTGGGGAGGACACCACCCTGGGCGATAGTTACTCCGTTTAAAAATCTGTTCAACTCCTCGTCATTACGGATAGCCAACTGCAAGTGACGGGGGATGATTCTGGATTTCTTGTTGTCTCTGGCAGCATTACCTGCCAACTCGAGAACCTCAGCCGTCAGATATTCCATGACAGCAGCCAAGTATACGGGGGCACCGGCACCGACACGTTGCGAATAGTTGCCTTTACGCAGGAGACGATGGATACGACCGACAGGGAACTGAAGTCCGGCACGTGATGAACGGGTCTTGCTCTTACCCTTTACTTTACCTCCTTTGCCTCGTCCTGACATGATGACTGATGGTTCGATGCTGGTGATACAATGGTCACCAGGCAAGGAGATTAGCTTTAAATAGGCCAAAAGTGGCTCACATTTACTGATGTGGTGGGCGTGTCTGATGATAAAATAAAACTGGTTTCGTGGTATTTATTGACCAATCAGACAGTCGCGCCTTGCTGGTCATCGCCTACTGTTATAATATATAAGAAATAGGAACGGACTTGTCATTAAGGTAACTCACATCCATTGACAAACATGCCTCCCAAGGTAAGCTCTAAAAGGGTGCTAAGAAGGCTGCGAAAGCTAAGCCTGTCCGGGCCGATGGCAAGAAAGTTAAACGTAAGAGGAAAGAAAGCTACTCTATCTATATCTACAAAGTGATGAAACAGGTTCATCCCGATACCGGCATTTCCAGTAAAGCCATGTCCATCATGAACAGCTTTGTCAACGATCTGTTCGAGAGAATCGCCGCTGAATCTAGTCGTCTGGCCCATTACAATAAACGTTCAACCATCACCAGCCGTGAAGTTCAGACCGCTGTCCGTCTTCTTTTGCCCGGAGAATTGGCTAAACATGCCGTTTCTGAAGGCACCAAGGCTGTTACCAAATACACCAGCAGCAAGTAAATCTTGATGTGGTTTTCATACAAACGGCCCTTTTCAGGGCCACTCATATTCTCACGAGAATTACTTGACGTTTACATATTATGCGGTTTTGTTTTCTTTCTTTTCTATTTTTAGGATTTTATGGACATTCGAAACAATTTTAGCTTCCTTCTTCATTTTACAAAAAAAAAATATAATAATTTGCAATAATTCTTGAACTGTAAGAATTCAAGCAATTGAATTGTGTCAAGTTGAATTGTTACGTTGAAATGCAATATGAAATTCTGAGAAATAATTTTAAAAACGCGCTAGAGATGTTCTTGATTTTTAAATAATTTATAGCGGTGATTGAACTTACATTAAATTCTGTAGTAGACTGAAAAGAAGATTAATGACACAATTTGTACATTATTTGTCTGTTACTTGCGTAGTTATACTCTATTAAACGAAAAATTTAATTATTTACAATAAATCCAATTCAACAGTTTTTCAACATTTTTTTCTTGTAGGAGCATTAATCTTCAGTGACTTTAAATGTTTTATCAGTGATCTTTAATTTTCTTAACACTGCCTGAAATCGAAAATGAACAATTCAGTGTTAGATTCAGCTTGATAAATACAACAATTTTTATCTCCAAAAATACTGATGCATGTGTGCCTGAACATTTTTGAGAGTCGCACACTCAAAATTACAAGCAAATGTTTATCTTTTCGCTTCACACATATATAGGGAGGGAAATACTTCATGTCAGTTTTGTTTATGTTAACCGGGTCATGAGTTCAGCGGGTATAATCATATCGATTTCTATGGAGAATTCATGTATTTTTATTCACATTTTAGGATTATGACCAATTATAAAAAAAAAATACCTCCACTTTTTTGGCATAAATTTTCGATACCTAAGGTTTAAGATTAAATTTTAAAAATGAAAAGATCTTTCTTGAAGATTTCATTTTAGCTTTAATTGAAAGCTTAATTAAATTTATTATTTCCATTAAGTAAAATATTCTGGTGTATTTCAGATAGAAATTATAAAGATGTCTTAAAAGCGGCCATTTTCTTCATTTTAAGAAATTTGTAAACAAAACAAATTTTTCTATTTTAAAATTCTTTCAAAAAATAAATATATATCCCTGACACGTTATTTTAGTAAAATTAGAAAATTTAAAGTTAAATTAATCTGATTTTAAATAAATATTACTTATAGCATAACAAAATAATATATAACCAATTATTAACGATTGGTCCTGTTCATCTGATCCAAGGTTTGATGGAGTGTTGATTGACGAAGTGATGACAGCTTGTATGGATGACCCAATTGTCAGAAATCTAAGTGAACGCATTTTTTTGTTTTTAACTACATAGTAATTTTTATGAATGAACATATTTTCTGCAATTATTTAATATTTTATTGACTTTTATTTACTTTTCGAAGATGCAAAACTAAAAAGATTATAGTACTATAAATTTTTCTTCAATTAATTTTATAATTTAATAACAAATGAAATACCATGATTACTCAATTGAAGTATGACACACACTAGTGTAAATACATAAAATAAAAATATTTAGCGAAATAGTAATTGAAAAAAGTAAAACACAGTTCAAGCTTTAAACTTTTAAAGCTGAATGGAGATTTTGAAAACCTGTAGAAACGTAATTGAAGCGACCTAATAAAGGGACAAAACTTTTAGATCATAATAATGGCAATTTCAGTCTACCATACACGAAAAAAAGGAACGTATTAAGAAAAAAAATACAAAATAAAAAATTATTTTAAAAATAGAATACCTCAACTAAGTTTATTAATCTTTTCAATT
This sequence comes from Acanthosepion esculentum, assembly GCA_964036315.1. Classification (NCBI taxonomy): domain Eukaryota; kingdom Metazoa; phylum Mollusca; class Cephalopoda; order Sepiida; family Sepiidae; genus Acanthosepion; species Acanthosepion esculentum. The sequence continues at coordinate 5,194,964 of OZ038483.1, read as the reverse complement.
TTGGATTTGTAAATTTTGTTTCCACTTAATTAGTATATCACATCCAGGAAATATCCCAATACAGAATTTTTCACAATTTTAAACTATTATAAATTATTACAATTAAAATTTTAAAAATCCTTGTAAAAGTTCATTATTCATCAGAAAAATGTTATTTCTTCAGGCAATAATGTCCTTAATATAACTTATTTACAAAAGCAATTAAAAGCTTTTCTAATTAAATAATGTCAGGTATTCTTAAGAAATTGGCAGGTTTTCTCGTCATTCATCGAACCGCTATTACAAACGAAGAATGCAATATTTATCCTAATCATTTAATGAATTTAAAGGCTAATTAATTGGACTTTGTAAACATAATGATTACCTTAGTTTTATTTACGGTAGCCTGTAAGGTTGGAAGTTGAAAATAAAAAAAATGAATAATCTTGCATTCACTTATAAAAAACAAACAAAAAAAAACGCACAAACAATTAAGATTACAGAAAAAATACGGAATACTAGTAGTGCAATAATCAAAATTTATGTTGAATTATGTATTCTTTAATCTTATATAAGCCAGAGGTTAAGAATATAATTTTTTTCTATACAATTTTATCAAACTTAGTAGAATTAATTTAAGATTATTTGCTCCTGGTTTCGGAAAACTAAATTCTTTTTTTTAATTCAATGTATTCACAGACATCATACATAAAACTAACATTTTTTTAAAATTCAAGCTAAAGTAATAATAAAATAGCCATTTATCATAGGTTTATATGTTTTATAAAAGCTTTTAAACTATTACAATTAAAATTTTTAAAAAATGAAAAAATTCAGTATTCATCAGAAAAATTTTATTTCTTCAGGAATTAATGAATAACTTATTTACAAAAGCAATTAAAAGCTTTTCTAATTAAAATCGGAGTATTATTTGATTTTTACAAGAATTTCCAAATCAATGTGTTTTCAACGGAAAAAGCTCAAAAACGTCAATGTTATTATATAGCCACCGCGATGACGCTGTAAACAAAAGAAGAATTTAACTAAATTCTTTATAAAATATTCTAACTTTTGATTAAAAACATGTTTCTCTTTGTGTCAGCGGAACTACTTAAATAACATAAAATTTCAGCGCGTTCATTTTCTGTATGTATAAAAATAATTGTTGGATTTTAATGAAAACTTTCAGAAACTATTCACAAATGATGGAACTAATTATAAATATTTTTTTTAAACTCATGGCAATTTTTTATTTTACATTTATTACACCACCCTAACTAATTTTACTAAAACTCTAATTTCAATTTTGGACAAATTAGTGATTATATTAGTTAAAAGCACAAGGTTTTGAGGAAACCAAATCATTCATCTATTTTTTTTGTCTGAACAACTCCACCTGAAAATCATCTCTGAATTGTATCATACAAAACTCAATAAAACAAAGATATATAATTTCAAAAGCTTCTTACAAACTAACGTACATCAGTATATAAAAAAAATAAAATTTGTTCCCATAAAACGACTGTAATTCTAATCTACAGAAGACCAGAAGTATCATGAATGCAATAAAAAAAAAAAAAAATCACGCGGCTTGAGTTTCTGTCTAGTATTTAAGGGTTGTTCGCCACAACCTAAACATTTCAATTGATAGACGCGTGGAGTAAATTTTGAAAAACGTATAACTGGTGTTTGGACAAGTTTTAAACGAGGAATTCAACTTAGTTTACAAAATTTTAAAAAAATGGCTGACATGAGTTCTTTTAGTAATTTTTAACTAAACTTTCAGACATGCTAAGAATGAGTAAAAAATTTCAAAAAATACTTTAGTATTTCTTCTTAATAATGAAATATATATTTAAAATGAAAAAAAAAAAATTTCATCAAGTTTCAGGCCGTTCTCGTCATACTATCGATTTTCATGAAGGTACCTATATCACGCGTATATATTTTTTTTAATTAGCCACTTACCTGTGGTTATAAAAGCAACTAAAGGATTGAAAGATCTGCTTTGTAGCTATTATTTTTATTGGTTAATGATAATAATGATACAACGGGTCTTTCGTGAAGTCATTAAGGGAATATAAATGAATATATAATATACAAATTTTTAGATTTCATTCGATGAGATTTAAAATTAAATAAAAGTCATAAAGAAAATGGCGCACATCTTGTAATGGTTGAATAAGATGTTCATAGAAAGTGGGTGGCCCTAAAAAGGGCCGTTCAATCAAGTCTTTCAGATTTAACCTCCAAATCCATAGAGAGTTCTGCCTTGTCTCTTCAGAGCATAGACCACATCCATGGCGGTAACAGTCTTCCTCTTGGCATGCTCAGTGTAGGTGACGGCATCACGGATAACATTCTCAAGGAAAACCTTAAGGACACCACGTGTCTCCTCGTAGATGAGACCAGAGATACGTTTGACACCACCTCTGCGAGCCAAACGGCGAATAGCGGGCTTGGTGATACCCTGGATGTTATCTCTGAGCACCTTGCGATGACGCTTGGCGCCTCCCTTTCCCAATCCTTTTCCTCCCTTTCCACGTCCAGACATGATCAATGTTAATTCTGATGAATGAATCGACTTAGGAGCCTACACATTTCAATTTATATAGGTTTAATCTGAATCTACGCGGACGTAGTAGAGATACATCACGTGACATAAAAATGCGATTTGCTGACCAATGAAAATGCGATTGGTTTTTGTTTTGTCTTTTGTAAACTAGCAGCAGCAGCCACACTGGCAATGTACATAAAAGCTATATTCAATGTAATCTTTCATCCATTTTTAGTCAAGCAGTATGGCTCGTACAAAGCAGACCGCTCGTAAATCCACTGGAGGAAAAGCTCCTCGTAAGCAGCTGGCCACAAAGGCCGCTCGTAAGAGCGCTCCCGCCACTGGAGGAGTGAAGAAGCCTCATCGTTACAGGCCGGGTACCGTTGCTCTGCGTGAGATCAGACGTTATCAAAAATCCACCGAACTTCTGATTAGAAAGCTTCCATTCCAGCGCCTGGTACGTGAAATTGCTCAAGACTTCAAGACCGATCTCCGTTTCCAGAGTTCTGCCGTGATGGCTTTACAGGAGGCTAGTGAGGCTTACTTGGTGGGTCTTTTCGAAGATACCAACTTGTGTGCTATCCATGCCAAGCGTGTGACCATCATGCCCAAAGATATCCAACTTGCCCGCCGTATCCGTGGCGAGAGAGCTTAAATTCGCCATTTTTATCTACAGATGCACCACAAAACAAAACGGCCCTTTTAAGGGCCAATAAAACATTTGAAATGTTTTTCTTCAAATTCATGATATGCATTCTCTTTCGTTTATGTTTTTTATAATGGACGGTAAATGTAAGTTTTCGAAGTTGTTTTAATTGAGTTCATTCAAGTTATGTAAATGTTTAGTGTGAAATGCGAATATGTCATCTTCTATATTGTCTATGTTCAATTATTTTAATCTCCTTTCTTCCGTGTCGCAATAAGATTTAAAACCTATTTTAATTTTATTGTCTCTGTTTTCAATGTTAACTTTTCATTTCTCTTTCCAACGTTGAACGATGTGCATTCAGTAATAATACCGAATACAAAGATGTTTTCATTTTGAAGTGAAAACAATCGAGAGCAATTCTGAAATGTGGGTTCGATCTGAAATCTATATGAGACCATTTTACACAATAATGCCACTTGACAATATCCCGTTAGCTGTTAGCAAGTAGGGAAGACCATGCTGGTAATAAAATACATTTTTGGGGGCTTGCTTTTTATTTTATATCAGATCTAGATTCTTTTCCTTATCTGTGAATCGCTTAGCTATGATTTATTGGGAAATGTAGTTGAGTATTTTTCCGTTGCTATATTCAGTTTCCTTCTCATAGACTGGTTGTCATCCTAGGCTAGAAAGCGATTCTATCCAGTTATAGCGATGAAGGAGGGAAGGAACATGTTGTACCATTCATAAGGCTGGATGCCAGTGTATAATGAAGCTCGAACTCGGCTCGCCAAATTACGCTACCAAATATTTTAATTTTAATGATTTTACATTCGACAATATTTTTCATTGTAGAAATAAAATCATAAATTATTCATGCATTAATTATCACCGATCTAATTGCAAAATTAATTAATTACTCTCCCATTTTTAGAATGATGGATGGCAGACATTACATGAACATTTATTTTAATTTTAAAATAATAGATTGGAACCTTTAATGATAGATTTTAAAAGTCAAATAATAATTTTGACTATAAACGTTTAATGGATTTTACGATGGGTGTTAATGCATTATTTAAATATCTTTTTCATTAGGCGATATAGTAACTGATTACTAAATAAATTTTTAGTATGCGACACATGTATAAGGTGTCTGGGTCCATGAGATATTTATAACTCTTTCTAATCTAGTGATGTGACAGTTTTTATAATCAATTGACAAGATCCGTCGAGCGAGATGAGTACAATGTCACCTGAGTAGACAGTAACCTTGCAGTCACTCTACTTAGTTTCTTGAGGCAGAACAAACGGTTCTGCCTGATCGGAGAAACTTTTTTTGTCCATGATGGCGGGAACTCAGTCTTTTTGTTTCAACAAATAAACAGTTTGATATTTTAAACAATATTAATTGCATAGACGTGATGAGCTACTCTGATATTTTTAAGGCAGTAGCTCTGAAAAAATAATATCTAAAATTCTTTCAGAAAATATACTTTTCTGAAACCTTATTTGATAAAAAATAGCCGATTTAATGTTTAATTAAAACAAATATTACTTGTCGTTTCAAATTTCGCGAAAAACCATCCTTTTTTTTTTAACATGGACTGGGTTTTTTTATTGGATACTGAGGAGTACATAACTAAAATCTATTTGAATATGACGTGATTATCTTTACATATATTTTTAATTTACCTGTTAATCTTAAATATTTATGAAAATATTCAAAGCAATCTAATATTTTTACATTCAGTTGTAAATTAAATTATGTATAATATTAATTTCCTTAGGTACTGAAACAACTTTGTTCTGAAAAATAAAATGTTTTTTGATATTTTTAAAATAATTAAAAATTAAGATGAAAGCAAATACAATTCATAAATGATTATTATTATTAATAATAATAAATTCTACTGCAAAAAAGTCCAGGGTTCATTTAACTAAATATTTATTTAATAGTAAAGTGTACATAACTATAAAAACTATTTGGTGAATGTCTCTATATATTTTTTTAGATTAATCTGAAAAATTTATGAAATTATTCTAAAGTTAATCAAAATTTCGGACGTCCTAAAAAAAGGAAAAGACGATATAATTTAATAGTTGATAAAAAAAACTTTGATTTTCCCCCTTAATAATAACTTGACGTTAAAACTCTATTTTTAATCAATTTTGAGGCATTTTTTTCATCATCTCTGAATACGATTAATTGAAAAATCCTATTTAAATTTACCTGGCCAAAAATTCTAAAAAGGAGACCAAGAAATATTCCATAATCTCAATTCAGCTTTTGTTATTCATACGAACTAGAAAGTATTACTGAGCATGCAGGTGGGGGGGGGGTCTGTTTCCAGTCGCTTTGTGTAAATCATATATATAAATATATGTATATACATATATATGTATATACATATATATATATATTTCATCATCATGAGAAAAAATGGTGTATATAGCAATTTTAAAATTGTACTCGAATTTCATATCGCTTAGGAACTCAATATGTAAAAGTTTAGAGTCACTATTTCTAAAAACGAACGAAAAACATTTTAATTTACTGGAAAAAAAATATACATCAAAAACGTCAATTTAGGTCGGTGACTGTTTCATTTAAATCGATAAGCGCCCATCTCCTTTTCATTGACATTGAAGAAGAATTACAATGAATCAACAGCAGAGAATAATCTTGATTTGGACGATAATTAAACTCAGGTGTCCCCCCCCCCCCGAAAACACTGCATTTCTGACATGGAGTCAATATCGCTTTTTAGTACTTATCTAAGATATCATTCTTTTAAAAATATAGCAAAGAAAAAAAAAGATAATTTCAGGAAATCCACCTAAAAACTTTTCTAATTAAAGGATTATTACAATTCTAAAAAAAAACACAAGATTATCCTGCGAATCAGACTTGTTTGACGTATCATCAGGCATGAGTATTTACACAAGAATGTTTTATATTTAAAACTAATTCACTTTTTCATTTTATAAGGAGGAAAGCGGTAAATCATGGAACCTTGGGTCTGGCTGTGTAGTTAGAACGAATGTTTTTTTTTCATTTAGATGCTTATGTCATTATTATTAGAATTTTCTCAAGAAAAACCTTAAGGACACTTCAGTTCCCCGTCGGTCGTATCCATCGTCTCCTGCGTAAAGGCAACTATTCGCAACGTGTCGGTGCCGGTGCCCCGTATACTTGGCTGCTGTCATGGAATATCTGACGGCTGAGGTTCTCGAGTTGGCAGGTAATGCTGCCAGAGACAACAAGAAATCCAGAATCATCCCCCGTCACTTGCAGTTGGCTATCCGTAATGACGAGGAGTTGAACAGATTGTTAACCGGAGTAACTATCGCCCAGTGTGGTGTCCTCCCCAACATCCAGGCTGTTCTCTTACCCAAGAAAAGCCAGAAGTCTGCCTAAAACGCATTTTATCTGCATACTCGGCCCTTTTAAGGGCCACTAACATTTTAACGATTGTCTTTTTTTTAACTGAGTACATATTTTTTAGAATTTTAATCAAAATGACACTTTATATTTCATTGATTACTCGAATTAATTTGATTGAATCAAATTAATTTGATTGTTTAACTAAACTGATCTCATTTTCAAATTAAATATCACTCTCTGTTGGCCACTACAAATTAATAGGGTACTATTATTCAAATAAGGTTTAAGAAATGTAAAATTATTGTAGAAATCATTATTCATCGAAAAAATGTATTTTCTTTCAAGACAATAGTGCCCATAATATGTTTTATTAATAAAAGTAGATAATTCCAAAATGTGTATTTTTCTCAATTATTAATCCTGATATTAGGCACTTAGGCGAGAGAATTGAAAGCAAAACTATAAATAAATAAAAAGTCCCAATTGTTTACAGTACACATCCGCCTTGTGGACATTGAGATTTCCCAGTTTTTCACAAAAAAACTATGAATTGTCTTGACATGTTTCTGTTAAGGAGAAGCAGTTATCTCCCCTATTTTGATATTTTTTTTATTCCTCCGCCGATTTCGATCTTCTCATACATACATGTGTATTGTAATAAGTTGACAAAAAGAAATACTGGGCACCAGTCAATAATTTTTTTTTAAATAAATTAGCTTTAGCTTTATATAACCAATAATTTAAGAATGTAGTTTAATTCTATATGCTTTTTATTAAACTTGGGAAGAAGAATTTTATTTTTTATACAATTAATAGAAGCAGTTCTTTTTTGTTTTTTTGAGTTTAGTACTTAGCTTTTTATTTTCTTGCTTTTTTCATGTAAAAATCATAAATTATTCATGCATAAAATATAATTAACATCGTGTTTTTATTTTAATTTTGAAATGATAGGTAGCAATAATTAATAGTGGATTTTTATAAACCTAAACATTCTACATTTTTGTTACAAAAATCACTAAAATACATCTTATTGTGTATAAGGAGTGTGTGCGACCATAAGATATTTAGAACTCGATAAAATAATATTTTTTTAACCTTTCAGCTTCAAAACTCTTTCAAATCTAGTGAGGGGACCTTTTTATTTTTATTTTCCAGTTATCTCTATTCAATTGAAAAAGATCCGAACAAGTATATTTCTGTTGGGTGAGGGAAGTTCAGGGTCATCTGAGTAGGGTAACCCGGTCAATCTATTTAGTTTTAAAAGTTTCAGAGAAGAGGCATTTGAACTCGGGATCTTTGTCCGTGCAGGCGGGAAATTTAAGTAAAAGTACATAATTGGCTAATAAACAACGCAAAAGGAAACAGTTGGACAATTAATTTTGAAGTGTTTTTCTTTCAACAAATAAAACCGTTTTATATTTTAAACTTTTTTTATTGTATTAGGTTGGTGCAAAAATAATGTCGTTTTTTGACGTTCAACTTCATGTGAGAAAACGACATTATTTTTGCACCAACCTAATAGAAATATTTAGATTTGTTAATAATATAAAATGTTAATATTAATGCATTTAGATTAAGGAATTTCTTTTTCCCTTTTTTCCTATATTGATATTTTTATTTCGGTAACTTGAAAAAAAAGGAAAAAGAAAAAAATGATACCTATATTTTAAAATGCATTAAAAAATCTTCCTTGAAACTTTTATTTTTGTTTTAAGCTAAGCTAATAGATTAAAGTTAGTATTCTGAATAAGCAAAATACATTGCTATATATCGAAACATATTTAAATTGATTGCAATCATTATTTTCTGATTATCTGTAAAATCTATAAACACAACTATAATGAAAAATATGTCAAGACAACAATCCCCTTTATAAAAAATCTTTCAAAAACAAAATATATTTTTCTGAAAGGTTATTTGTGAAAAATTAACTGATCTAACGTCTAATTACTGTGAATTGAGATAAATATTAGAGTAATTTTAATATATCACAGAAAAGCATCTTTTTCTCATGGTGGGAGTATGTTGACAGATCTATCGACAGCCTGATGTTTGCGAAATTAAAAGTACATAATTGTAAAAATTATTTGACGGCTACAGCGTGAACGCCTTTTTTACATTTTCTGTAACTGCCTAGTAATCTATTTATTAATAATATTAATATGGTAGAAAATTAAATTAAAAAAAACAGTTGAATAAGAAAAATAAAGCAGATTTAACGTCTTGCATAACTGCTGAGAGCAAAATGAACCTCATGACGTTTCATTTCTCTCAAAAATCTCAACTGCAGCTACAAAAATTTAGGTATTGCCAATGATCTGCCGAAAAAAAAAAACAGCATAGCATCATGAATAAGCCTCAAACTTAATGTAAACGAAGATTTATCGTCAAAATATTCGTATTATTAAGAGGAAAGACAAAAGTATGTTTTAATGATTTTATTAAATTGTATTCATCCTTTCTAGCACGTTCGTAATTTTGGTCAAAAATCTTGTTTTTTTTTACGTCAGCGCGTCATGTAATATTTACCATTAGTTTTTTAGTGCAGTGTTTTTAGGTGAAAAACATATTAATTTGGAAATTCTTCCAAAAATCAAATAATTGTCAAATTTTAATGAAACTTTCAGAACTTATTGACAAATGAATTAAACTATTTGCGGTAAATGCTAATGGTAAATATACATTTCTTTTACATCTGTTACGCCCACCCCTGCTTAATTTTATGAAAAATCGAATTTGTGTATTTTAGTGACTATATTAGTTAAAAGCAGAAGACTTTGAAAATATAAATCATCGATATTTTTGTAAAATCAAATGCGCTCACTACCCAAAATTCAGCTCTAAATTGTAAAATACAAAAACCAATAAAACTATTCCCCGTTTGGCTCGCAGAGGTGGTGTCAAGCGTATCTCTGGTCTCATCTACGAGGAGACACGTGGTGTCCTTAAGGTTTTCCTTGAGAATGTTATCCGTGATGCCGTCACCTACACTGAGCATGCCAAGAGGAAGACTGTTACCGCCATGGATGTGGTCTATGCTCTGAAGAGACAAGGCAGAACTCTCTATGGATTTGGAGGTTAAATCTGAAAGACTTGATTGAACGGCCCTTTTTAGGGCCACCCACTTTCTATGAACATATTCTTATTCAACCATTACAAGATATGTGCCATTACATTATGACTCTTATTTAATATTACAGCTCTTCGAATGAAATCTACAAACTTAATTATATATTCATTTATATTCCCTTATTAACTTCACTTTAGGTCCGTCATATTAACCGAGTGAACGATGTAGACAATAGTTACAAAGCAGAAGATATTTTAATTTCTTTTATATCCATAGATAAATGGTTATTCTAGTGCAAAAGATGATTTTAAAAGCCCGAATTAAAAGTGTTTACGTGTCATGCATGTAAAAACATTCAATTAAAAATGCCATAGTACTACAAAAAATCGCATTGTTATTCTGAATAAAAGCAATGTATCATATAATTGTGACTTTAATTGACTATGGCATTTAAAAAGACACGTTGGAATGAAATCTTTTAAATAAAAACAAAACAGCTTTAATGGGCTAAAAAACATGCACGGGAGAAAAAGATTTCTATAGAAACAACATTCGAGAGATAATTACGTGAATATTACCGTTAATAGATATTGTGATCACGATAATTCGTAATTCTATTAATACTTTTAACGCAAAAGATAGTTTTTCTAAGGCGAATTAAAAAATATATCTTATTTTTAAACAAATACAATTATTTTGCTACTGCTGTTCCTTATTTCTTAATTGTTATTATTCGCGCGTGAGTCTATGATTATTCATTTTTATTTAAAAGTAAAAAGTAGTCTTTATTTTTGCAAAATTTGTTAAATGACTTTGGCATAAATCTCGAGCATAAATATTGGATTTTTTAGCGCTTATGTTAAAATTTTATTTGGCACACTTCGTTATATTCCTGTCTCTTTCGTCTCCCTTTCTTTCTCTCTCTTTCCTCTCCCTTTCAATGAATATGTTACGTGATCGGATATTGTCTCCTGATTGGTCCTGATGACAGTTCCCGCCTTGCCAGAAGAAATTCAAAGTGGAAAGTTAGTGGGAGATTCGCGACGACAGTGAAAGGACGAGCTTTGCTGAGTTAGTTATTGACAGAGACGTTCCTGGTTGGAGGTGGTTAGCGTCATTTTTTGCTTTGAAAGACAAGCTTGAAGCGAACATACGCACAAAAAGCCGTATTGACCAAAGGCCTGTAAAGTTTCTGTTTTTGATATTTTATTTTCTGTTTTTGATATTTTATTTGCTAAAAACTTTGCCCTTTTTATTTTCTGGTTATCTGTATTTATACATTCTTTTCTCTTTTGGTTATTCTCCTTCTTGCATTTTTCCCCCCTCACTGTTTTTGTTTGCATTATTCTGTTTATTTTCCGTATTATTTGTTTGAGTTATCTTTTGTTGTCCACGTTTTTTCTTTCCGGTTATTTTTATTTCTAGTCATTATTTAACGTTTGAACAAAACAAAACAAAAAAAAGTGAGAAGAAATTATATTATACGTCAACCATGGCCGACTTTGTCGGTCCCATGGTTGACAAAAACAGCGACAGCAACACTCCATATACACCGGTAACAATACCGGTGACACCTGAAAAAACGGTCTGGAACCAAAATAGGCCACCAAAAAAGGATGGCACATTTTATGCCAACGAAAGAGAAAAATATGAAAAAAGCTTCAATGGGAATGAATTCCTAACCATAAAAGAAGCTTTTGAAGCTGTTAACACGCGGACCATTTCCTTGCTTACCTCTGACGTCAAGTCACATAGACTGATTGGAGTGAGCAGGGAAAGTATGGAGGAGGCCCTGAAAACCCTCAACATAAGTCCAAAGATACTCGCAAGAAGGACCAATGCACTGTGGGATATTCTTCTCCAGACAGAAGAACAGGCCAAGCGGCTGGCTGGGTGTGTTTTAAACACCAAAGCCCTAAGGCTTCAAACTGAATATTTGGGCACCGGCCGAACCAAAGTAACCATTCACGGGGTGCCAATAGACATCCCGGAAGACCGGATGGGGGCCTTCTTCTCCATATATGGAGAGGTAAACGAAGTAAGGGCCATAAGCAGTAAATCTGGAATAGAGACAGGTGATATGGAAATACAGATCACCCTAGACAGAGAGGGTTTTAAAGAAATCCCCAACACCCTGATCTGCCGTAAGAGAAAAATGTTGGTGGTGGTGGAGGGGAGAAAACCATGTTGTTGGCTATGTGGAGACGTGGGTCACATGGCGAAGGTGTGCCCTTCTAAGAAGAAAGATCAAGTCCCACCTAGCCCGGCAACTTCAGCAACAACAGCTAAGAAACCTGAGGAGATTCCGAAACCTGGTGGAGAATGGACGGAAGTAACCAGAGGAAGGAAGTCTTCAAGTGCTCCATCTCCACCCCAAAAGGAAATTCCGCAAAAAAGGCAGTCAGAAGTGGAAGTGAAACAACACCCTAAAGAAGGCCAAAACAAGCGGCCCGAAGAACAGGCAAAACTGCAAAGCCAGCAACAGCAGAAGCTACAAGAACAGCAGCCTCAACAGCAGAAACAAGAACAGCGGTCTCAACACAAACAACGGAAGCAGCAAAAGCATCCACAAACGCAGCAGCAGCAGGAAGCACCAATGGAGGTGGAGAGTATGCCTCCGCCTCGAACTTCCTCATTGAAAAGATGTAGGGAGGAAGACTCGGAAGAACAAGAAAAGAATATCTCTGGTCGTAGCAGGGTGGAGCGTAGCATGGATAGAACCAGGCGGCGCTCCTTCCCTGCATCGCCAATAAGACATACTGTTTCCCCCAAAGATAGGAGTCTCCCTTCCTCCCCTACACGTACTCCATCCCCCTCTCCCTCTATTTCTTCCCCCAGTTCTGTGAGCACGCCACCCCATACATCCACTTCTTCCCCTCCCCATCCTTCAAGGGAGAAGAAAAAGAAGAAAAAGAAACTATTTGAGGGCCCCGAAACTATTTGTCAGGTAGACAAAGAGGAATACACAAAGGTCCTCTCAAAACATAAAAGGCCCCTTTTAAAAGCCTTGTATAAAATAAATGAGGTAGATGGGAAAACAACGGAAGACCCTCGCAATTTCCCCAAGGCCCCAGGGGTAATTACGTGTGTGAGGGACACGGGGAGCTTCTTAAAAGTATGGAGCCATCTTTTTGAAGCAAAAGAGGCCTTCCCCAACATCAGGATGCTGGAAATAGACGATCCGGAGATCAAGAAGCTACGCCAATTTTGTGCTGGGAGGGTCCCTGTTTTGGTTCATCCCTCCTTATATAGGGCCATCAAATTAACATACCCCACGGACATCGGCGGTATTGCCCTGGATGGACGTATTATGTCAGAGTTGGGTGTAGGGAGCCTGGGGCAATCCGTCGGGGTCCTGTCCGGCTCAGATTTCCGCCCCGTATGTGAGTAGGTTTTTGCCTTAACTCTCTTTTATATTTGCAGGCCTAGAAAATGGAAATGAAGATAGCCAGTCTGAATGTGAAGGGCTTGAGAGATCGGGGTAAGGCTGCCCGCCTGCTTCGGGATCTCTTGTCCTTCGATGTGGATGTTGCCGCGATCGAAGAGACCCACTTTGTTTGCACTTCCGATGCGTGTGTGCTGGAGGATGACTTTATCGTCTATTCAGCATATGGGAACCGGTTGGCCAGAGGAGTTTCTTTGTTAGTCAGACGTACTCTTGATGCGAAGGTGGACCTTGTGCATACCGATGCCGAGGGCAGGTTAATCGTGGCCGATATTGCCGTGAAAAGTGGTTCGTTTCGGGTCGTTGCGGTTTATGCGCCCAACGACCGGGAGAAGCGGTGTTCCTTTTTTCGGCGGTTGGGGCCGTTCCTAGTCGATTCTTCGCGCCTAGTTCTAATTGGGGACTGGAATGCCATCCTGGACCCCAAGTTAGATAGGGGGCGGGGCGCTAGCGGGAGAAGGGGCGATCGTAGCCTGGTCGATCTGATTGGCGATTATGGTCTCGTCGATAGATACCGGGTCGATCATCCCAGGGGGAAAATGTGGACGTGGGCTCATAGCTGGCCGTCTGACAAGGTAGTTAGCTACCTTGACAGAATGTTAGTTCGTAGAGCCGACATAGACTTGTTAGATTGTCCCACGTTCCACTGGGTAGACTACACGGATCACAAACTCGTTTGTGCCCGGGTGGCGTTAGAACATAGGCCTAGAATGGCTGGTTACTGGAAGTTCAATCTGTCTTTACTGGACAGGCTGGACTTCCAGGAGCAGCTAACTAGTGTAGTTCAGCGGGAGCTAGTGGGGGCGGTTATTGGGAATAGGTGGTGGGGCAGACTTAAAGATAGAATTAGGTCTTTCACCACTGATTTCAGCAGACGGCTCGCTCTAGATAGAGCTGAAAAGGTGAAGACACTTAAGGCTAATTTTTCCCGGGCGGAGGCTGGGGGGGATCCCCTAGAGATAGCCCTAGCTAGGGAGGCCCTGCAGCGTTCGAATAGCGATCACTACATGGGTCAGGTAATTAGACATAAATTAAGTAAGATGTCTAACGAAGCTGTGAACCTAGGCGCAGATCTGCGTCGGGAAGAAGTCCGTCGAGGTGGTGATCGTTACATTCGTCAAGTCGAAACCCCGGAGGGGCGTACTCCGCGGTCGACTGACGATATGTGCGAGGCGTTTCGGCGGCATTTCGAGAACCGCTTTACCAAGGAGCCTGGTCTCCGTGAGGAGGTGTTTCGCAGCTATTTGGCTGACTTTCCTCGGCTTGAGCCGACTGAAGCAGCTAGCTGCGAGGGAGAGATCACGGAGGGCGAAGTCTATGTGGCACTGAAGAAGGTCGGCAGAGGCAAGTCGCCCGGTCTGGATGGTTTGCCTTATGAATTGTACTTGAGGCTGTCGCACATCTTTGTTCCGATTTTGACAGCAGTGTTCAACAACTGGTTTCGGTCGGGGTCCATCCCCAATCGCATTTCCAGGGGTGTGATCACTCTGTTGAAAAAGGGCAAGGGTGTTGGGGGGAAACTAGATGATTATAGGCCCATAACTCTGCTAAACACAGAGTTAAAGATTATGGCCAAGATCCTGCAGGAGCGGTTGCAGTCAGTTGCCGAGTCTCTGTTGGGACCCGAGCAGACTTGTTCTGTGAGAGGCCGAACAATTCAGAGCAACCTGCATTTGATCCGCACGATCCTAGAGGGCGTAAAAGACGACGAAGAAGCCGCGCTGATCAATTTGGATCAGTCCAAGGCATTTGATAGGGTCGACCATCGCTACCTTGCTACTGTCCTGCAGGCCGCCGGATTCGCACCCGACTTCTGCCGCTGGATTAGCCTCCTGTATCGCTCCCCCAGTGCTGTGGTACAGGTGAACGGAAAGTTGTCGGGCGCTTTTGTTCTGTCGAGGTCGGTTCGTCAGAGTTGTCCGCTGTCGCCTCTCCTTTATGCTTTGGCGTTGGAGCCTCTCCTGCGCCGGCTGAAGGACGAGGTGTGCAGTCCGGCCCTACGCGGGATCGCCGTTCCTGGAGGGTCTCGAGCCAGGGTTTCCGCGTACGCCGATGACGTATCTGCTTTCGTGTCGTCCCTTAGCGACATTGAGGCGGTACAGAAGGCGCTTGATCGGTACGAGAAGGTGACAGGGGCCAAGATAAACCGCGACAAGTCGTCCGGCTTGCGGTTAGGTGCCTGGAAGGGGCGTGATCTTCCAGGCCGCTTCGGTTGGACGGACGGTCCTGTCCGCATTCTTGGAGTGTGGTTTGGACCCGACCTCCAGCTGGAGAAAAATTGGTCTGAAGTACTAGCAAAGGTCGTTTCTGCCGGTAAGACTTGGAAGCGACGGAGGTTGTCCGTAAAGGGCAGGGCGGAGGTGTGTGTTACATACATTTCCCCCTGATTCTTTATCGATTGTCAGTACTTCCTCTCTGTAAGGCCCACATGAAGGCGCTCGAGCAAGCGCTATCCTCCATTTTATGGAGGGGACGCGCGAACAGGGTTGACAGACGAGTCTGCACCAAACGTCCGTGTCATGGGGGGCTGGGAATGCCACACTTGAAGAGTCACATCCGTGCCTCTCGGTTGGCTTTCCTACGCCGCGCATTGACTAGAGGAGATCCGATTCTGGAGGGGATTATTAGGGACGCCTTCCCTAGCCTTACCATCAGTCCCCCCATCTCGAAGGCTGAGCGCCGTTGTAAGTCTCGAGATGAATCGCTTTCCTCAGCGAGTGTCGGTCAGCTTTGAGGGCTATTCCGCGGTCCAGTGACCTTTCACGGCCTAGGAAGGTCTTCTATCGGGGATTAGTGGAGGGTCGCGCGAAGGATCTCCTACGTGATACGCTCTGCTTTTCGGAGGAGGAGTATCGCTCCTACTGGTCTTGGGCGCCAGCGGCGGATTATCTCAGTAACCCTGAGTTTTCGCTTACCTGGCGATTGGTTCGGAATCGGCTGCCTCTCTACGACAAGGCTTTCATATGGGGCTTGGCGGATTTGCCAGACTGTGAACGGTGTGGCCTTGGTTTAGAAGAAACGGCTTCGCACGCCTTCTACCATTGCCCCCGGGTCCGCCCCTTATGGGACCATGTCGGCGAGCTGACGGCTCGTCTCGCTCCCGAAGAACTCGTGTCCATTGATCGTGCATACGCGTGTGACAATGTGTCGCCCCCGTATTCCGGGGTGAAACGAATGGTGTTTCTGATGCTGCTAGCCACGGCCCGAATGGTGATATGAACGACGCGCATGGAGGAAGTCTTGCGAGGCAATCAGCTTTCTTATCAGGATCTAATCCGATTCTTTGAGCATCAGCTCAAGATGAAGATTAGAACTGATAGAAAACGATTGCATTCGACAGCCTTTAGCGAAAGGTGGGTAAAAGCGGCTAGCTTGGTTCGTTTGAACGGGGCTAGCCTTGATTTTCTTTTCTAGGTCAACCAAAGTTACATCGGGGTGGTTTCCTGTGGAACCCTCCCCTTGGTTAGGTTAGACAAGCTTAAGTGTACCTAGTTAATATGAGTAAGTGGTGTTCCCGGCCTGTTTCCCGGCCATCATTTTAGTTATGATCCAAGTCGAGATTCCCAACCTCCCGAGTTTGTTTTGGCCTCCTTTTCATCTCAACTGGATCAGCCTTTTACTTCCCCATGTCCAAGTCATTTTATCTCTTTCCCACTCCCTTAGCGAGAGTGCTTCTTGATTTTGTCCTCTGGGCAGAATACAGCGGCCTCTCTATTTTGAGGGTTGGACGGGTCCTACTAACATAAATTATGTTTATTTAAAAAAAATTTGAATTTTTAGTTTGTTATGGGGTTCATCTCCCTCCCCCTGCATCTTTCCATGATTAGATTTTTATGTATTTTATTATCATCAAATTTTTATGGTGTGGGGCGCGTTTTTGTAGGTCCCCCCCCTGATGAGGATGTGGTATTATGGTGTATGGAGGATTGAATGGTGATGGACGAATTCTTGTGGTGAATGTGTCAATTGTAATGTATGAATGGGTCGCGAATCTGATTAGCTAGGTATAGGATAGTTAGTTAAGACCAGCCTTTACCCCTCCCCTTTTTCGGCCTTGTGCCACAATTTGTACATTTTTGTATAAATAAATCTTGACAGTGAAAGGACGAGCTATCTTCTCCTCCGTCGAAATAAGACGTTTAAGTCGTCCAGCAAGTCGACTAAGACAAAGACAGAATTAGTCGCAAGTTGCGAGGAGAGAAAAAATTCGCCTAAAAAGCTAGGCGTGTTTAGTTATAGTCTCCGTGTGAAGACTGAGAAGTAGTGCAGGATTCTCCCAGGACTGTTTATTTATCCTAAGTACTGGATAAATGGAATTTTGAGGACACTCTCAATAATTGAAAGGATTGGTAGATACCATGGTGCGGTAGAATAAACCAACAAGGTAGAATTTATCTGCGGCTAAAGGAAAAGGAAACCTTCGAAGATAGAAAAGGACATTTGGTTCATCTAACCACAAAATATTGCTACACGTGGGAAGGAGGCAGCCATTTTGAAGTGTTTTGTGACGAGCTACTCGAACTACCAAATTTTTGTCCCTAGCCAAAGGACTGTTATCTACAATATTCGAATGTAAGGGAGTTACCCCTTTCCCTTTCTTTTCCCCTTTACTCGACAAAAAAGAAACGGGTCGAGAAAGAGTTTTAAAACAACTTTGTGACACAATATCGTAAGTGGAATCTTGACTCTTCTTTCTTTCTCTATTTTCTCTCTAACTCTTTCTTTGTTGCCTACATAAGATTGAATTCTTATGAGCTAAGAGGACTTTTTTAGCAGTGCAGTTGTGAACTTCCCTTTTTTTTCTCATCTTTTTTTTTATATTTCTTGTTTCTCTCTAATAAAGAGGAATTGTCTATATAGGCCTTTCTTCTTTCATCTCCTTTGTTTGTTGTTTTCCTTTTCTGTTTTCTTTCTTTCTCTGGTAACGTTGACGAGAAGACACCTTCGTTGGAAAAAGCGATAAAATCTTCTCACTTATGAAGGACAAGAAAACCAGCCAATCTTTCAAAAATGGTTAAAAACTTTTATTATACAACAAATCAATTTTTCTGTCAGTTAAGTTCAGCTTTTATTTTTCAAATAAAACCAAAATGTAAATTGAAAGAAGGCACCTCAAAAACGAAAAAAAAAACAAACTATGCAATGAGTAATGAAAATAATAATTAAAAAAATAAAAATCTTATCATGATCGGATTTAATAATTTACATTCTCGATACCTCCGCAAGATAATTTTATCGGTATAAGTGAAAAAGTGAATAAAAATGCAAGATTTCTCCATATACCCCATGAACTCAGATGACCCGGTCAGCAGAAAAAAAAACTAGCTTGACAGTTAATGGACTCCCTAAATGTGAGAAGTTTACGCAGCCGAATGAAAATTAATAATAGAATAAAATTTCTAAACATTTTTCAAATTTCAGTAATTCTTTCGATAAAAATTGATGCATTTATCAAGCTGAACTTAACTACACTGAATTGTTAACTTTCGAAGTCAGGCAGCGCTAAGAAAATTAAAGATCGCTGATAAAACATTTAAAGCTACTCACTGAGAAATTTACTTAATGAACTCGTACCGATTTAAAATCGTTTATAATGTGATGAAAACAAAACACGTTTATTGATAGGTCGGTGAGTTACGTTCTCTGAAATGAACGAAATTATCATTTTTTTGAACTAACATGGGTAATTACATGTTTGATTATTTGAGACAAATTAGAAGATAACTGACATAAATTAGACTTTAAAGATGAAAATACAGTTTACTCATTGGTTATAATGAATGACAGTGTAAAAAGAAGAAATAAACTGAAAGATCATTGATGATTTAGTTTAGGAGATAATTGAGGTTTTGCGTTTATATCTGTGTTCATTGTATTCCGATCATCATTTGTATCAAATTAAGCTAAGTAAATAAAGGCCAGAAATATCTGACCAACTTCAGATTAAGTGTACATTATTTAAATACTATGACGAATTACACACGATTATAGTAATTGTAACAGAAAAGGGAAGTGAAAAAATACAAAAAGGTTAATTCAAAATGTCAAATATATACAAAGAAATAACTCTAAAATGAGGTTATTTAATAATTCAATATGTCAACTATATGCAAAGAAATAATTTCTCCGGCGATTGGAAGGAGAGTAACTGCCATACGCTCAGTAAAATGATATTCGTGATAATAGAAATTGCAAAACGATGATGATGTTATATTTATTCAACTATTATTTATGTTTCGATAAAAGTTCATTGCATGTTTACAAATATGTGACAAGAGATAAAAACTGAAAATCATAGAAACTTTTAGAGAAAATGAGTCGGGTTTCGTTGTCTCCAAACCAAGCACTGAAATGAATTCATTATAACTGGCGAGTCACACAAGCACACCAACACTTGCAAGGTAAATTATGTATTCCGAGAAAAGTTTTCCTTCTTGATGTTCGAAGTGATAGGAAACGAAAAAATGTAAATCAGAAGACTATCATATTAAGAGGAGGCACGTGCGTGTAATTTCAACGCGGGAATGAATGGAAGAGCATGGATTTTCCGCTTATGGGGGAGGTGGCGAAGTAAAATATTCACTAAAATAAAAAAAACATATGCGCACGATAAACATCATGTACTCTTTGCCGACAGATTATTACAATTTATCGCGTCGCTTGTATTGTGTAAAGTTGAAAAATCTTTTCCCCTGTGCGAAAATTGTAGTAAAGAATATTGGATATAATAAAATAATGAAATATGCTGTTTATCTCGGTGTAGCAATTTTCGACTACTTAGATAACTTTTCCGTTGTTTGTACTCAGTAATAATGAATAAATCGATGCGAACTAAAAGTAATGACTCAAAGTCTGTTTGACCGCGTCTGAAATAAAAGTTCATGTAAGAGCGGCGTTTTACGGCCATATCACGCTGAACACACCGGTTCTCGTCCGATCCCCGAAGTTAAGCAACGTCGAGCCTGGTCAGTACTTAGATGGGTGACCGCTTGGGAATACCAGGTGCTGTAAGTCATTTTTGTTTTGTGTGTGTGCTCTCTCTCCGAACCTTGAAGTATTCAGTAATTTTCGCCGTTTTCATTATTTACTACTACATTTCTAACATAGAGAGTTTGATTTGCTAAAATTTCCTTTAAATTTACAATTATGACAAAAAATCATAGGCACTGCATTTTTTTGTCATACACGGATAATTCGAAAAGGCTTGGCTCGATAAATTTATCAGGAATGCCATTCGAGTATGACACATGTTCAAATGGCACACGTAATATCGAAGAACAACACTGATGAAAGTTGAAGCGCTTAACAAACATAAGAATGGGGTTAAACAAGGGGGGAAGCCAACTTTTAATGATGCTGGATTAAAAGAAGGCACATCAACGTGACTACAAGATTGCATCGGCCGGGAATCGAACCCGGGCCGCCCGCGTGGCAGGCGAGCATTCTACCACTGAACCACCGATGCTAACGATAAATACGTTTGCTCGACTCTTCATATTTTTAATTTTATCATCTATTCTTCAGTCACAAATATCATGAGTGGATAAAATCAACTTTGGTTACTGGAAATAAAATATACAATTATAAATTTTTTCATCTTTCTACAAAGTATATCTTCTCACTGACTTTATCAGGAAGTTGCGATGTTAAACACTGTGTAATGAATAAATGAACATTTGCATAATCAAGTCTTTATTAAATAACTTGCCGAGGCGTAGTAAAATAAACGCTGCAAATTTCAATACGCTTAAAAGTAAAACCGACATTTGCTTTGCAATAGGGACTTGTATCACATGACGAATATTCAAGTTGCGATGATTATAGAAAATTTAGCAAGAAATTAGGCCAATATTTCAAACGAAAAATTAACTTTTAACTGGAAGTCATGTTTTAACACAAAGAAAAACGTGTCGATTAAATGAGAATGAGAATAAAATCTTTCATGATTGCCTTAGAAAATGACATGATTTTGTCGAATTACACAGGGTTTAGCGATTATAAAAGAAAAGGGAATTGAAAAAATTCAAAGAAAGTAACACCACGTCAACTCTAAAATGAGGTTATTTAATAATTCAATATGTCAACTATATGCAAAGAAATAATTTCTCCGGCGATTGGAAGGAGAGTAACTGCCATACGCTCAGTAAAATGATATTCGTGATAATAGAAATTTCAAAACGATGATGATGTTATATTTATTCAACTATTATTTATGTTTCGATAAAAGTTCATTGCATGTTTACAAATATGTGACAAGAGATAAAATCTGAAAATCATAGAAACTTTTAGAGAAAATGAGTCGGGTTTCGTTGTCTCCAAACCAAGCACTGAAATGAATTCATTATAACTGGCGAGTCACACAAGCACACCAACACTTGCAAGGTAAATTATGTATTCCGAGAAAAGTTTTCCTTCTTGATGTTCGAAGTGATAGGAAACGAAAAAATGTAAATCAGAAGACTATCATATTAAGAGGAGGCACGTGCGTGTAATTTTAACGCGGGAATGAATGGAAGAGTACAGATTAAAAAAAACATATGCGCACGATAAACATCATGTACTCTTTGCCGACAGATTATTACAATTTATCGCGTCGCTTGTATTGTGTAAAGTTGAAAAATCTTTTCCCCTGTGCGAAAATTGTAGTAAAGAATATTGGATATAATAAAATAATGAAATATTGTGACACCCAACCCTCCTCTGTCCTGGTCAGGGCACCGTTTGTGACACCCGTACTGGTCGCGGCGCACATGTGACACCCGACTTCTTTTTCTGTCACGACGCCAAAATGTGACGTCGGTCCTTTGCGACGGGCTAACCCTGGGACATCGGTTGAAGTCTTGCTGGGTTTTAGCACCAACTTGTCGTACTCGGCCGTGACCTCCGAGAGACAAGGCCTGTTCGGTAGTGATGTGACGTCACAAAAGTAGTCCATGCAGTGAAACAGACAATAATCATAAAGTAATGAATAATTGTAAGAAAAAAATTGTAAGAGAAAAATACATTGTTTTACAAAACAAATAAACAGAATTGGATTTTATACAGAACTTTATTTCATATTAATTTTTTTAAAATAACCGATAAGAAAAAAAAATGTTGCTGAATGTTTTGTTAAAGAAATTAAACATCATGTTAGATTTCATTAAATTTTAAAGACTGAAATTCGTTCATTATTTTTTTATTTGTTTCAAATTTGAAAACATTTTTTAAATCATTATCAGTATTGTTTTAATTTGCATGTTTTTATTAAAGTTACAATATCGTAAGTAAATGATTATTATTCTTTACACGACAGCAACAACTCAATTATGAATTAGGAAACAAAGAAAGAAAGAGAGGAGCAAATTACAAGTAAATTATAAATAAGATACAAATAAAAACTAAATACAAGAAAGTAAATAAATTTGATACAAAAAAGAGACTTAAAATTCAAATAATACTTATAGAAAAGTAGGTTACAGACAGACAATTTTAACACTGAAATTCGTTCATGATTTATTGTTTCACATTTGAAAATTTTTCATAAATCATAATCAGCGTTGTTTTAATTTGCATGTTTTTATTTCAATTTTAATAATTATTCTGTGAAGTTACAATTTTTGTAATCATTAAGAGATTATTACTCAAATACAGTAACAACTGAATTATGAATTAGGGAACAAACAATAATTAAATAAACAAATCATAATTAAATGATGAATGAATAAAAAAAAATAATTATGATAAATAAATAAAACAATTAAACATAAACAAGAAACAAAAACACAAACAAGAAAATACATTAGATACAAACAATAAATAGATTTAAAAATCAAATAATATTTTCAGCAAAATAGGTTACTGATATAAAATTTAGCTTAATGTTTGAAGTTTTCTTTTTTTGCTTAACTTGTTACTTGCAATATTATTATTTTCCCTAGAACAAAAATTATTTAAAAGAGCATTTGTAGAGCTCCAGACAAACATTTTTTGTATTTTTTCTATATTGTGACCCTCATCACAAGTGTCAACATCAAAAAGAAGCTCATCATCTGCCAAAACATTCAATGTTATATGCATGGCTAATTTTCTTTGATTTACTGAATGAATAAAAGAATGATTTTTTATCAGTTTATTAATGACTACATAATTATAGATAACAAAATTTATAGTTTTATCATTAGGATATAAGAGAGAACCTCTATTAATCCCATGAATATAGCTGCATATTTCAGGTATTTCTTCCACATTATCTTTTACACTTCCAGATATTAAATCTTTGCAACTATTGCATTTACTTTTCTTAAAAACTGCATAACAGCAATAACCTGCTAAGTATAGTATTACAGGTAGAACTTCTCTACAATTATTAACATCATCCTCTTTAACATCAATTCTGTATTTATATATATCTAACTTTTCCTCCTCTGTCACTTCATCCCAGTTTGGTTTTTGTAAACTCTTTAAATCAATTTTAATGCGTTGCTGATTAAATGGTAAGTTTAATTTTAAAACTGATTGCATTCTAATTTTTTTTTCACACTCAAATACTTGCCGTATCGAGATATTATACTGATCCCCACTAAGTTGCCGGTACTGACCAAACCTTGCTTCAAGGTGATCAGTTTGAAATTTGCCTGGTAATATGTACAGCATTTTCAGTTCTTCTATGCAATACTTGGTCAGTTCTAGAAATGCATAGGTTGTATGATGCAAAGCAGTGAAGGTTTCCTTTGTTAATTTTCCATTTCTTCCAGAAATGCTATTCCAAGATTCTAACCAGTCACAGAATACAGAGAGAAATCTAAAATTTTCTTCATCCATTCTAAGTGGATTGCAGTATTTATTTCTAAGCCGACAACCTTTATATGGTGTTTTAACATTCATTATTGTCCACCAAATATAAAATATGCTTATATATTCTGCAACTTCTGCAAAATTAGGCAAATATTTCTGTTTTCATAAGGTCATTAATCCTTGAATAGTATATTCATTAAAAATTTGCAGAACTAAATTAACATTTTGCCTTTCAAGATTAGTAGGAGAAAGTGCCTTTGAGGTCAATTTATAACAATATTTCAAAATTGACTGAGATTCTAAGGCATGAAGTTTCTGTAAGGTAGAAAATGGGGCACTTTGGATACTATCTAATTCATGATTTCCATCATGACAAAATTTGGGGAACAGCATGCATCTATTTGCATCTTTTTGACCAAGCCAATTGTTTCTAATGCATTTTAATATATGGACTGAGTCAAAAAGGAAGAAAAGGGGTCGAGACTTTATAACTGGGTGTGGATATACAATGGAAAGCTTTGGAGGACTGCAAAAGAAAGAGATAGCTTTTTTATTTATAGCATTATTATCTGTTATGATTGATAATACTTGAAAGCCTATCTCCTCTAAACCAATTATCATATGTTTAACTATGTCAAATAACTTCTCAGCTTTAAGACATTTAGTTGGCATAACATGCACAACATCTTTATATTGTGAGAATACGCTGCTAATCATGAAAGCAAAAGCACTTGTTGCAGCTTCACTGCTGTTGTCAGAAAAGCCAACAATATTACCACCCTTATAATCTAAATAAGGTTTTAGATGAATTTCATCAACAAGTAAAGATACTGTGATGTCATTCTGCACTAGGAGCTTAAATTTATTTTTAATATACATAAGAAAATTGTTATCATGTTGCTCAATCAAAGGATTCATATATGTTGATAACGTTAGTCTTTTAATGGTTGAATAGCTAGGTAAAATTATATTTTTGCTGTCTCTTAACAATCTGTACCCTTTAGGGGAGCAGTTATATAATAATGAAGAAAATATCATCATTTCTGTTGAATAATCAAGCTTATTTTGTGTCATTAAATTTATCTGCTCATATATAAATTTGATTGCATTAAAATGTTTGTTTGATTCTTCTTGCACTAATAGTAGAAATGACATTATTAATTTTAATATAAAAATCATATTTTGAGGTTCAGTTTGCTGTTGTTGTGTGTCCATTTTCTTCATGTTTTCTATCAGAATTTCAAGAGTATTTTGATCAGTTACATGTTTAGGAATCTTATAGTCCCCTATTGAATGCATTTCCACATCTCTACAAAACACATGTACTGCAAAATCAGATTCAATTACAAGAGATAGATTGATTTTTGGATATGGGGATTTGATGATGCTGAATATAATAAGTGTCTCTTGCTGCCTAACAAAACTCCAGTAATTTCTATCAAGGAAATTCAATTTCCCTTCTAGATCATTAATATTATGGAATTTCTTCTGCATTTTATATGCTATGTCATCATTAATACTTTGATTTAAAGCACTTTTAAGAGCAGAATTCTCTAGTCGAATTCTCCTAGAATCTGGTGATTCTCTAGAAGTAGTCAATGAAGATAAATATGAGGGACAGTTTGGGAAAATTCTAGGAATAGCACCATCACGAAGATATATTTTTTTTAGTTTAACTGCAATTGTGACACCTGTTTTTTCGTCAAAAGCTGACGATTCTCTCCTTATGTCCTCCGGTCGAAAATGTAGTTCACATACCTAAAAAGGTTTTAAAAACCAAAAATCTATTTTAAATTCTTGTGAAATCTAAGAAAATCAATCAGCAAAAATCTCTACAGTAATAATATGAAGCATTAACAATTTTAGGAAAAGTGGAGAGAATTCAACAAAAGATTATTAGTGACGAAGCTAACAGAATTTTTAACGTTTATTCATTTTTTAATTTTTAAAATGATAAATAAAAAAACATTCTTATGAATAAAACAATTCTAAAATGTTGTTAAATTATTAGAATTATATTAATTCTAAAAAATAATTCAATTATTTTTATGCCTATAAATAAAAAGATTCTTTTATGAATTTATATCGAAAATGTCTTTAAAGTTTATTTTTATAAAAATTAGATTTCACTTCAGCCTTTAAAAACTTTCGCAACTTTGTTTTTAATTATAATGTTTTGTGAATTATAAAGATATGAAATTATTTTAATCCTCAAAGTTTCAATTGAGTTTAATAACTTTTTAAAACAAAACTTTGTTTTAAAATGTGTTGTAAATTACAGACATGAAATTAATTAAATTCAATTAAAGTTTCATTTAGTCACGAACAAAACAATTCTAAAAAATCGTTAAACTTATTAGAATCATTTTTTATGTATATAAAATATTCCTGAATGAATTGAATTATGTCGAAAATTTCTTTAAAGTTTATTTATTAAAAAAATGAGGTTTTAAATTTTAAAAGCAACAGTAACACGTACGAGAATGAATATCTAAACTTTCTCGCTAGATTTATGTCTTATTAACTTTAAGTTATGAATTACAAAGACATGGTATTAATTTTCATTAAAGTTTCAATAAAATTTACTTATTTTTTAATACAAAAAATACTCACTCTGCTGAATTTAGTAGGTGAAAAATGATCTCTTCTGATTGTACGAATCCAAACATCAGATAAATCTTTATCTTTAGGGAACGAAAATACATGTACTTTAGGGCCGTTTTTATAATTCCCTTTGCAATTTGGTACAACGCATCTATAAGGCATTGTTTTTGTTTTAAATTAATTCAATATTTAAAAGAGAGTATTAATAAATAATTTAAAAATGCCGCCGTAAAAAATCTGCTACACAAAACAAACGACACGCTTCTTGAAAGTCGGACTCAATGTGATGACGTCACATTTCTCCGTAGCCCAATGAAGAAGGCCTGCTATCTCGGTGGTCACGACTCGGCTCGCTTCCAAGCCTGGTCACCGAAGCAACTGCTTTGATCTCGATTCAACCTACCCACGTTGTGATTTGATCTTCGGTTGACGAGATCAATCAAACGTCGGGCCGTAGTGCCAGCCGAATCCGGGTCAAGGTGATACTGCACAATAAATGTAGACCAAAAAAAAAACAAAAGCCCAAACAACAACTTCAAGGCGAACGACTGGTTAAGAATAGTGATTAATTTTATGTCGGTTTGTTGAGTTACAGGAGTGCGTCTCTCTCTTTCTCTCCCAGCCCGAAGAAAAAAAAATGTGGATTGTAACACCTTTGCGTTCCTTAACTAGTTCTGGATATCTGTATGGAGAATATAAGTCAGACTTCTATAATTTGTTCTTAGTTAGAAGTCTAATTCGGAAACTTGTTTTGGTGGGAAATCTAAAGTATGTCTTCCACAAATCTGTTCTTGGTTAGAAGTCTAAGTCGGAAGGCATGGAATCGTGCGGTCACCTGTGCGAGGCGCGTCTCTCTCTTACTGTACTGGCTGTACTCTTCTGACTCACTGTCTGGACTCGACCCGACTCTCCGAACTCGACTCTCCTCGACTCTCCTCGACGAACTCAGCTCTACTCTGCGAACTCTACGAAACACCCGTAGATGTTTGCATATATGGACGCCGATCAAAACCTGGCGTGGGGTCGGACGTGGTGTGGCCACCACGTTGATTTCAAATCCCCAATAAGGATTTTCTTTGTTTTCGGCCAAAAATAATTATCATTTTCCGTATTTGGAAATCTTATTCCACTCCCACCCTCTTCCCCTCTTCTGCTCTCATATGGGTATCTTAGCATACTTTAGAGGGCGTCAACGGTTTTCCCACTTCCTCGCAGTAACATCTCATACCTACCCTCTCAATGGGCGGTGGCAGGCCTCCTCTCTGCGTCACATGATCATCTCCGCCTGGCTATTCGGCCAATAGGCGTCAACTGATAATCTCAATTTTTATCCAACTTCACGGGATATGTTTTTTTCTCAACCCAGTTTCTCCGTTAACATGGACAATTCTTCTTGGCGAAACTGGGTTAATTAAAATACCCTAACACAGCCTTCGTTATCACACACGAACTTAAACAAAATGCAGATGTCCTGTCCAGGCGACATCTCATTCTAGGGCTCTGTGTGCGGTCGGCAGACGACCCATCAACTACTGATAACAGCCAATGTTTTATCTGCCCAGAAGTTCTGGTATCCCTCAAAAAATGACCATCAGAATTTTCCTCAATTACACCACTCAAAACAACATCGCTTTTGTGGGTGGCATTCTTTCCTTCTCTTATCATCTAAGTTGTTAAGTCTTGTCCCTCTGTTTCTTTCTCCTCTTTCTCTTTTTCCTTCTTTTGTCATCGCAGATAATTTGGCATATCACACTTCCACGAGAAAGTAAAGTGGTTATCTTGAATCGCACTTGAAAAATGACAAAACAAAAAATCTTTTTTTTTTCACCGATACTCTGTTTGGGAAAACAACAAAACAAAAAGAATATCGCTCAGTATGTCTTTCGTTATATCTATCGGTTTAAGTAATCGCTCAGTATGACTTTCGTTATATCTATCGGTTTAAGTAATCCCCGTAATTAACTTCTGTGGTTAATCAATTGATTAATTAACCTGCCGTTCCTAAATAGTGTTACAATATGCTGTTTATCTCGGTGTAGAAATTTTCGACTACTTAGATACCTTTTCCGTTGTTTGTACTCAGTAATAATGAATAAATCGATGCGAAATAAAAGTAATGACTCAAAGTCTGTTTGACCGCGTCTGAAATAAAAGTTCATGTAAGAGCGACGTAGACGGTTTACGGCCATATCACGCTGAACACACCGGTTCTCGTCCGATCCCCGAAGTTAAGCAACGTCGAGCCTGGTCAGTACTTAGATGGGTGACCGCTTGGGAATACCAGGTGCTGTAAGTCATTTTTGTTTTGTGTGTGTGCTCTCTCTCCGAACCTTGAAGTATTCAGTAATTTTTGCCGTTTTCATTATTTACTACTACATTTCTAACATAGAGAGTTTGATTTGCTAAAATTTCCTTTAAATTTACAATTATGACAAAAAATCATAGGCACTGCATTTTTTTGTCATACACGGATAATTCGAAAAGGCTTGCCTCGATAAATTTATCAGGAATGCCATTCGAGTATGACACATGTTCAAATGGCACACGTAATATCGAAGAACAACACTGATGAATGTTGAAGTGCTTAACAAACATAAGAATGGGGTTAAACAAGGTGGGAAGCCAACTTTTAATGATGCTGGATTAAAAGAAGGCACATCAACGTGACTACAAGATTGCATCGGCCGGGAATCGAACCCGGGCCGCCCGCGTGGCAGGCGAGCATTCTACCACTGAACCACCGATGCTAACGATAAATACGTTTGCTCGACTCTTCATATTTTTAATTTTATCATCTATTCTTCAGTCACAAATATCATGAGTGGATAAAATCAACTTTGGTTACTGGAAATAAAATATACAATTATAAATTTTTTCATCTTTCTACAAAGTATATCTTCTCACTGACGTTATCAGGAAGTTGCGATGTTAAACACTGTGTAATGAATAAATGAACATTTGCATAATCAAGTCTTTATTAAATAACTTGCCGAGGCGTAGTAAAATAAACGCTGCAAATTTCAATACGCTTAAAAGTAAAACCGACATTTGCTTTGCAATAGGGACTTGTATCACATGACGAATATTCAAGTTGCGATGATTATAGAAAATTTAGCAAGAAATTAGGCCAATATTTCAAACGAAAAATTAACTTTTAACTGGAAGTCATGTTTTAACACAAAGAAAAACGTGTCGATTAAATGAGAATGAGAATAAAATCTTTCATGATTGCCTTAGAAAATGACATGATTTTGTCGAATTACACAGGGTTTAGCGATTATAAAAGAAAAGGGAATTGAAAAAATTCAAAGAAAGTAACACCACGTCAACTCTAAAATGAGGTTATTTAATAATTCAATATGTCAACTATATGCAAAGAAATAATTTCTCCGGCGATTGGAAGGAGAGTAACTGCCATACGCTCAGTAAAATGATATTCGTGATAATAGAAATTTCAAAACGATGATGATGTTATATTTATTCAACTATTATTTATGTTTCGATAAAAGTTCATTGCATGTTTACAAATATGTGACAAGAGATAAAAACTGAAAATCATAGAAACTTTTAGAGAAAATGAGTCGGGTTTCGTTGTCTCCAAACCAAGCACTGAAATGAATTCATTATAACTGGCGAGTCACACAAGCACACCAACACTTGCAAGGTAAATTATGTATTCCGAGAAAAGTTTTCCTTCTTGATGTTCGAAGTGATAGGAAACGAAAAAATGTAAATCAGAAGACTATCATATTAAGAGGAGGCACGTGCGTGTAATTTCAACGCGGGAATGAATGGAAGAGCATGGATTTTCCGCTTATGGGGGAGGTGGCGAAGTAAAATATTCACTAAAATAAAAAAAAACATATGCGCACGATAAACATCATGTACTCTTTGCCGACAGATTATTACAATTTATCGCGTCGCTTGTATTGTGTAAAGTTGAAAAATCTTTTCCCCTGTGCGAAAATTGTAGTAAAGAATATTGGATATAATAAAATAATGAAATATGCTGTTTATCTCGGTGTAGCAATTTTCGACTACTTAGATAACTTTTCCGTTGTTTGTACTCAGTAATAATGAATAAATCGATGCGAACTAAAAGTAATGACTCAAAGTCTGTTTGACCGCGTCTGAAATAAAAGTTCATGTAAGAGCGACGGTTTACGGCCATATCACGCAGAACACACCGGTTCTCGTCCGATCCCCGAAGTTAAGCAACGTCGAGCCTGGTCAGTACTTAGATGGGCGACCGCTTGGGAATACCAGGTGCTGTAAGTCATTTTTGTTTTGTGTGTGTGCTCTCTTTCCGAACCTTGAAGTATTCAGTAATTTTCGCCGTTTTCATTATTTACTACTACATTTCTAACATAGAGAGTTTGATTTGCTAAAATTTCCTTTAAATTTACAATTATGACAAAAAATCATAGGCACTGCATTTTTTTGTCATACACGGATAATTCGAAAAGGCTTGCCTCGATAAATTTATCAGGAATGCCATTCGAGTATGACACATGTTCAAATGGCACACGTAATATCGAAGAACAACACTGATGAATGTTGAAGTGCTTAACAAACATAAGAATGGGGTTAAACAAGGTGGGAAGCCAACTTTTAATGATGCTGGATTAAAAGAAGGCACATCAACGTGACTACAAGATTGCATCGGCCGGGAATCGAACCCGGGCCACCCGCGAGCATTCTACCACTGAACCACCGATGCTAACGATAAATACGTTTGCTCGACTCTTCATATTTTTAATTTTATCATCTATTCTTCAGTCACAAATATCATGAGTGGATAAAATCAACTTTGGTTACTGGAAATAAAATATACAATTATAAATTTTTTCATCTTTCTACAAAGTATATCTTCTCACTGACTTTATCAGGAAGTTGCGATGTTAAACACTGTGTAATGAATAAATGAACATTTGCATAATCAAGTCTTTATTAAATAACTTGCCGAGGCGTAGTAAAATAAACGCTGCAAATTTCAATACGCTTAAAAGTAAAACCGACATTTGCTTTGCAATAGGGACTTGTATCACATGACGAATATTCAAGTTGCGATGATTATAGAAAATTTAGCAAGAAATTAGGCCAATATTTCAAACGAAAAATTAACTTTTAACTGGAAGTCATGTTTTAACACAAAGAAAAACGTGTCGATTAAATGAGAATGAGAATAAAATCTTTCATGATTGCCTTAGAAAATGACATGATTTTGTCGAATTACACAGGGTTTAGCGATTATAAAAGAAAAGGGAATTGAAAAAATTCAAAGAAAGTAACACCACGTCAACTCTAAAATGAGGTTATTTAATAATTCAATATGTCAACTATATGCAAAGAAATAATTTCTCCGGCGATTGGAAGGAGAGTAACTGCCATACGCTCAGTAAAATGATATTCGTGATAATAGAAATTTCAAAACAATGATGATGTTATAATTTTTATTCAACTATTATTTATGTTTCGATAACAGTTCATTGCATGTTTACAAAGATAAAAACTGAAAATCATAGAAACTTTTAGAGAAAATGAGTCGGGTTTCGTTGTCTCCAAACCAAGCACTGAAATGAATTCATTATAACTGGCGAGTCACACAAGCACACCAACACTTGCAAGGTAAATTATGTATTCCGAGAAAAGTTTTCCTTCTTGATGTTCGAAGTGATAGGAAACGAAAAAATGTAAATCAGAAGACTATCATATTAAGAGGAGGCACGTGCGTGTAATTTCAACGCGGGAATGAATGGAAGAGCATGGATTTTCCGCTTATGGGGGAGGTGGTGAAGTAAAATATTCACTAAGATAAACAAAAAAAAACATATGCGCACGATAGACATCATGTAATCTTTGCCGACAGATTATTACAATTTATCGCGTCGCTTGTATTGTGTAAATTTGAAAAGTCTTTTCCACTGTGCGAAAATTTTAGTAAAGAATATTGGATATAATAAAATAATGAAATGTGCTGTTTATGTCGGTGTAGAAATTTTCGACTACTTAGATAACTTTTCCGTTGTTTGTACTCAGTAATAATGAATAAATCGATGCGAAATAAAAGTCAAGACTCAAACTCATCAATATGAAACACATTGTTGAATTTATATCTTTGAAAGTGCAATCAATATTTCTTTCATCAGAAATAAAGTCTTTTAAATCAACATCAGCGTTTGCAAACGTTTCACCTTCTCCGGATGGTGTAGAAATTAAAAAGAAATATATTTAAGGAAAGGTTACTTAAAATAGAAAAGATCATCCTGACAATAATATGCCCTTGGCAAGTAATTTAATGCGTTTTATTTACTTACTTATTTCACATCAAATGTAATGTGGAAATTTTTATTGACTGAAATTTAATATATATGTGTGAGAAGACACCTTTCAATGACTTCGGTGGTGAGATATGTTCTTTTGATGTTTTGAGTCGTTGGCGTCTGATGCCGCGCTTTTTCATGGAATTTGGAAGCTAAAGACAACTCCTTTGTATCAGAAAATTTTATCTTCAGTTAGATTTTTATCCTCGGACGATAAAGACGTGTTTATTCTGGCTCCGTGGTGAACTATTCTAGTTTGCCCCGTATATTAGTGTTACCTTAAATAATTCGAATTACAGTATCGAATTATTTACCTTTAATGTTCATAGAATTAATAATATTTATTTAGCTTTTAATAGCTATATTACTGATTTTATTTATGGATGGGAATAGGGGAGGGTGAGTTTTCGCATCGAAGGGCGTTGTGAGAAAATTTAATTGGCTTCGGTAGAAATCCATAGCTAAGATTTGTTCATATTTGAAAAACTTTGAAGAGAAGATTTGTTCAGCTTCGGTAGAATTCCGTAGCTATGATTTGTTTAAATATGTGAAATTTTAGAAGAGAAGATATTATTAGCTTCGGTAGAATTCCGTAGCTAAGATTTGTTTATACACTGAGAAACTTGGAAGAAAAGATTTCGTTAGCTTCGGTAGAATTCCAAAGCTAAAATAAGTAATTTTATTCACTAGAACGGGAATTATTTCATTTGATTTATTTGTTTGTTGATTCGGAGAATGAACGTTTCTTTTTGTTTGGCAGAGTCATTCGATGCGGGGAATTCTGCCCCTATTCACGTTCTTTATTTTAAAATAAGATTTAAAAAAGAATTCCAAATCTAAAGATTTAAAAAATTTGAAGGATATTCTTCATGGAATAATATTTTAAGATCCTAGACTAGGATTTGTGTTTTACACCTTTTCAGCTCCAGAGGATGTGAAAAAGAGTTTCAAAGAAAGAAAAAGAAATATTTGAAGAAAGAAGAAACACAAAAGAAATTGAATTGATTGTAAAAAAAAAAGAAAATGCTTTAAACAATATTGTTTGATCTAAAGAAAAAGTTGAAAGATGTTTGTGTTGTCTGCTTGCTGACAACATTGCTTTGTAAGTAAAAAAAAATCCTTTTGTTCATTTTTGTTTGTTACTCACTTAGCATATGCATGTAATTTTTGATTTGTTGAAATAAATATTTATCGGTATAGTTGTTTATAAGACCATCTGCTTCATTGAGTGTGTTTGTTAATTTCCTTTGAAGAAGCCGAGAACGAAATCGGCAGTTTAGTCCTGTGTGTTATTAATGTATTGAATTATAATTTAAATATATTACTTTAAGATCGTATACGGGTAAAATTTAAATTTGATTGAGAATTTAATAAGTTTTCATTTAATTTTGGGTCTTTAACATCACCCTACATACACACCGACACACAAGAGACATTATATCTTTCTCTAGAAAAAATTTATTTCTTCTTCACTTTATTTCTTCAATTTTATTTTTTCTTCACTAGCTTTTAGATTGGAATAGAAAGATTATTTGAATAAAGCTAATATAAAATGTAAAATTTCTATTTTTGTGAAACTTAAATTATCACGTAAACTGCCATGCTGATTTATTACTCAGGTGCCAATTTTCCCATCATGAAAACGAGATATCTACTAAAATTTTTAAAATGTATGTATTTTCAAGGAGATTGGAATATTATTAGAAGTTTGTCAATAAAGTATCATCCATATTAATAATATTGCTTTTATCTTTATTTAATTTGAAATTAAGATAAGAAGAGTGACAAAAGATTTTCTCATTCATGACATTTAGTTTCTTTAGACATAGATTGATGAAGAACAAATTTTCAATTCGGACAAGGAAAAATACATGTTTTACCAATTGTTTATTAGTTTTTAAAAGCTACAAAAATGTGTGTGCTTTTCTTGCTTTAAACGTATTTATCACAATATCTGTACCGTATGTACAAGACGAAACGTTTGAAAATATTGATTCGCTGTTAAGATTTCTTTTACTTTACTTTTGAATGATGAATAATTTGTAAAATTTTCCTCCTTGAATAAAAAAAACAATCACCCGATCCTCTTCATATTAACTTCACATATAGAAATCGTGATGTTCAGATACGGCCAAAAGTTAAATAAAAATTTTAAAAACGCATTTAAATGATTCTGGTTCTATTTGAAAGATAAATGCTTAAAGGTAATGTATAAAAATAGAAAAATAATTGTATGCCTTTCAGTAAGGCTTTTAGACATTTTTCAAACGTTCTTACTGTCAATTTATCATCGAATCACCATTTTAATGGAAAATGATGACAAAATTTTAAGATATTTTAAAAATTTCTTTCTAAATAATTATCTATTTTAGATATTTGTTTAAAAGATTATTAGTAAAATTGCGGATTAATTATCAGTATTCTGGAAAAATATGTCTTACTCTCTGCCTAAAATATCGCTAAAAACACCTTTGATCGGAGGAAGGTTGATTCCAACGTTTAACAAATTCATAAATAGAAGTTAATTGCCACAAACACCAATTTTACAGAAAAATAGGCACAAATTTTACGAACGGTAATGGGGTGTATTTCAAAATCGGACTGAAAAAATGTCAGTTTTTTAACTAAATATTATTAAGTGTAGTTGTTTTTTCTGTCCAATCTGAAAAAATAATGTGTTTTATTACATTCTGCTATAAACTACACGCGGAAAAAATTATTTTTAAAGTTTTATTTAATTATTTTTCGTAAGATTTGGGACGAATATTCCGTATATGTTCACACTTGATATATAATAAGGTTTTTTATTCTTTTTTTACTGAAATAACATCTCCAGGGATAGTTCTTTACATAACTGTAAAATAGAAATTGACGCATATAACCCAAATTAAAAAATACAAACATGAGATCGAAAAGGGAGTGCGTGAAACAGACCCTTAGAAATATTTTCACACTATTTTCTATTCAAATAATATATTTGGTTTACAATTCATTAATTAATGAATAAACACTGAAATTTTAATTTGAATTGGATAATAATTTCCTGATATTTTGCAAATATTTTTAACGATTTCTTGCTTTTATTTTGGAAAAAGCATCCATTTTGGCTGTAACTACTAATTACATATATAAAATTATAGTTTTGTTTGAACAAATGAATGTTTCTGTTACATTAAAAGTAAAAAGGCTTTTTAATCCAAGATGTGTGCAATTTTACTAGAAATTAAAATGCATGATACAAAAATTGTAATATTGTCCTTGATGTCTCAAATAATTCTATTTTATGTCGGTGATTATCCGATCATTAAACTCAGTATACTTATTAAATAATATTACAAGTGAAGATGCACTTTAATCAGAAATATTAATTGAATATAAACCCACTTCAATAACCTGTACAATTTCGTTGCAGTTTTCTTGGATAATGATTAATTTACAGCGTTCATTGAACCAATTTAAAATGGCGTTCATTGAACCAATTTAAAATGGCGTTCATCAGTTGATCACAATTTTCTTCATGTGGCGATTAACAATCACGGATTAGTTCTTTTCGCTTTTTCTTAAATATCCTTTTTTCACACATTTTCGGTAATAAAGAAATTCAATTGCATGGTAAAAACTGATTATTTGACAACTGAATTCATTTGCAATTAATTTGGGAAATATGCAGCAATATTTATCGAAAGAAACATTTAAACCTAACAAACTGTTTTTCTTTGCTTTTCCGTCTTATTGTTTATGAAATTGTATTAGGATTATTAATGTTTTTTTTCTTTCATGTGTCAAACGGACAATCAAACAAAGGTTTTGTGTTTTCTTTTCTCACACAAATGGAAGTGGGGAAGAAACACTCCTTTCATTATTAACTGACCAAGTCATTTGGGATGAGGTGGGTTTCCCCGAATTCTCACAAAAACAGACCAAGATCGAAAGAAGGAAGATTTTAATTCATGGCAATCACGCACAAATAAAATATAGACAAAAATATTTTTATTTGACTAATTAAATTTTATTTCTTTAAACAATAATTATTACAAAAAATATTTATTACTTGAGATAGGTATGTCCAATATTTCGTGGTATACCTTGACGAAAAAAGGTCCCCAAATTGATAAAACAATTTTTAACGTTTAAATATTTATGTTATTAAAGAGGAAAGACCAAAGTATTTTCTGAATATTTTTTCAGATTTTTTAATCCTTCCTATAAATGTTAAAAATTTTATTTAAAAATCTTGTTTTTTTCGAGTCAAAAAAATTTCGTAAAATCGAACTTATCGGCCTTTCTGTCTGAGTTTGTAAACAAGATCATAGTTAGTTAAAAAATCATATAAAATTCAATTACACCTTTTTCTTTTGTTATCTTAGGAAATTTAGAATGATTAAAGTATACTTAATGTAATTTGAAAGAATCATTACTTACATTTTTAGTAGAAAATTTTTTAAGAGAGATATTTCCAACCGTAGTCGTTCATTTCTTGCGCGTTTGACAGGCGTTAATTGATGTACGTCAATATATTGACAACATACGGCAGGGGAATTTATCGGACGGTAGCGCAGAGGTGATATAATTCGATCTAATTTTAAGTGAATCTGGTTAGTAGATTTTTTTTTAAAATTCACTTTCAATTTTTTTTTTTTTACCTTACGTTTGAGGAAGAATTCTGCACTGAAAATAACATTTAAATTATGAAAGAAAATCAAATTTTACAAGTAAAAATAAAACAGTAAAAACATTTTTTTAAATTGAGGTTTATTATTTCAGTCATGAGAATATAAAAATTACATGAAACGCCATTAATTGAAACAGGTTAACTTAATGAAATGAGATTTTATTTCTTTTTATTAAGGCAGATTTTTTTCTATTTATTAATAATTGTGATATGGCAGTAATGAGTTTTATTTTATTTATTAATAAAATTAACATGCTATGTTGGGTTTGACTCAACAAGTATTTAGTGGCGAGCTAACTCTAGAGAATTTAAACTCCAAAAATCGTTTTAATTGATAATTTGTCGTGTGGATAATAATTCCAAAGTAATGTACAATGAATTTATGCATTCGATTTCAAACTTGAAAATTTGGGTGGACTTCCAAGGGCGTTTTTTTTTGTTTTTTTGTAATTGTAAATAGTCGATATTTTCTTTTATCCCACTATTTGATTATATTTGAAAAGAAAAAGAAAAAAATTGAAAATAATACGACGATATTCAGAAAACTTGACAAGCGTTGTTGTGTTGTTACTGAACGAATCAAAGCAATTTCTGAAGTAAAAACAACTTGCTTCTATCAAGGGAAACTACTCACGTGACATTATTTCAATGCTGTGCATCCATACTTTCGTTGGAGACGATTTTAAATACAATTTTGGAATATTAAAAATTATTTTAAAAATATCAATGGTTGTCAGATTTTAATAAGCTTTCAAATTTATGATCTTTAAAAAGTAGAGAACATAATATATCATTTCCATAAGGTTGCATAAAGAACTTAATGTATAAATATATAACAACCTTTTGTCATATTGTGTATTTAAAATTGAAACAAAAAAAAATTAATGTAAAAATTCATTTTTCATCAAAAATTTTTTTTTCTTTCAGATAATAATTACCTTCGTATATATTATTCAGAAAAGCCATTAAAAATTTTCTTAATTAAATATTGTCTTAGTTTTATTGGGTTTTGTATTTTTACAATTGAGGTAAAAGTTTGGACAATTTGGGACATTTTTTTAACAAAACAATCGATGATTTAGATTTTTCAGAGTTTTGTGCATTTAAATAAAAAAAAAATTCAGGTTGCAAATAAAAATTTTTTTGAGTTTTCATAAAATTAAGTTCGAGTGGTGGGGGTAACAGATATAAAAAAAAATATTTATACCATGACTTTCAAAGAGACAAACATTTCTAAAATAAGTTCATTCATTTCTGAATAAGTTCTGAAGTTTTCATTAAAATCCAACAAGTAGTTAATTTTTACAAGAATTTCCAAATTAATGTGTCTTTCAACTGAAAAAAAAACAACTAAAAAAAAAAAATGGTAAAAAAGCCTAAAATGGACATACCTACTGGAGAACAAAAAATAGTAAATGTAGTCACCTCCAGAAATTCGCAAAAAGAAGGATTCCTGATGAAAAGAAATGTCCCAAACCTAATAAAATCAAAATTTTATAGTCAAAATCTTAATGTTATTAATAAGAGAGAAGATGATCAAAGGATTTTTGCATAAAAATTATTTTTTCATCTTTTGTAAAAACTTGGAAAATTGGGATAAAAATCTTGTTTTTCTGGCGTTGTTTCACAAAATTTCATAGAATTAAAAGCATATTTTTACAAAGATTTTCTAAGAAACATTTTAAAGTAATTCCATTCATTTTTTAATAAGTCCTTAATGTTTCATTAAAATCTGACAATTATCTGATATTTGCAAGAATCTGCAAATCGATGCTTTTAATTTGCAAGAATTTCTGAAGAGAACAAGATTTTTAACCAAGGTTTACAAGGTTCTAAAAATGATTATAAAAAAGTAAAAAATCCTTTGAGTTTTCATCTTAATAACAGGTTTTAAGGATAACATTTTGTTATTATGATCCTGTTTTTTTAACAAATTTCTGGAGGTCTCCACTTTTATGAATAAAATATATACTGGTCACCATTTTATAATAATGTCTAAGAGTAAGTTACTAAATCATTTCATGACTATAAATATTTTTTATTAGTAAATAATAATATATCTATTTTCTTTAGTTGAAATAAAATAATTTTGTCAATTATTATGAACAGAAAATAATAAAATATTTTTTAATTTGCTTGTGCGGTTTTCCCTAGATATATTCCGCTTTTCATTGTATATAGTTTTCCCTCCATTTTTAGCAGATCTCATGTTTATGGAACTCTACTCTTTGGGTCCTGTCACTGGATCTAACTAACGCCTTTATCCACTGTGTTGTTTATCGAAATGTTCATTTGCTAATTACTGAGTGATTTGCAAACCATCAGAAGTGAGAGGACATTCTTTCGAGAAAGACGAACAAATAAAATTTATAATTGTATAATTTATTTCCAATAATCAAAGTTGATTTATTTGTGCATTAAAACTAATAATATGAATTGTTAGATAAATTGCCCCGGTTCGATACCTGACCGATGCAAACTTACGGACCATTAGCTCGTATTTTTATTTTGTCGTTTTGATGGTTTACACAAAAAAAATTGATGACTGTTTTATTACACCATTCTGTTAAATAAGCAACTGATGTATGTTAAATATTCTACGTTTAAATGACCTTGAAATGCTTATGTGAATCAATTAAAGCGGAAGCCCTTCAATTTTCTATGGGTATTTTACTTCCCTTCTACTATGTGAGTTTCGATTCCTGGCCAATATATCGGTGGAAGGAGGTTTCAGTGCTTTACATAATATATATGAGTAAAAAAAAGTCCTGTGCATTTTCTTTTTGTCGACACAACTGTAAATTTAAAAGAAAATTTAGCAAAGAAAAATCTCTCTGTCAGAAATATAGTAGTAGAAAATGAAAAGGGATGACAAACGGCGAAAATTACTGAGCATTTCAACGTTCGGAGAGAAGGCACGAACACAAGAAAAAAACACTTACAGCACCTGGTATTCCCAAGCGGTCACCCACCTAAGTAGTGACCAGGCTCGACGTTGCTTAATTTCGGTGAAGATATTATTTAATTTTAACGATAAAACTTGATTTTCCTGAGGTTTCGGTTGTTTTTTTTTTTTTCATTATAGTATGCCTTTTTCGGTGAATTCGCGAATATCCCTACAGTACACTTACATATGCTTTAATTTCTTGCATTTATCCTTCTCTAATGACTGAACAGATTCGATAAAATTCATAATTCCTTTATGATAATAGTGTGTGTGCGCGCGCTATAAACAAAAATATTTCCTTCATTATCTTTATCTCTTTTGTGTGAAATCTCATCTGACCTCGAATGACCCGGTTTGAAAAATGTATTAGTCAGTTAATCTTTGTTGACTCTCCATAAACGTGTGTGAGAAAATAAAATTCTTAATTATACGTACAAGTGACCCAGTAATTACTTGACACAGATGAAAAGAACATTGAAATTTTTTTAACATCACTGAACTGATTCAATTAATGTTATAAAGTAAAAACTAAT
This sequence comes from Acanthosepion esculentum, assembly GCA_964036315.1. NCBI lineage: Eukaryota > Metazoa > Mollusca > Cephalopoda > Sepiida > Sepiidae > Acanthosepion > Acanthosepion esculentum. The sequence goes on along the minus strand of OZ038483.1, from coordinate 5,154,021 downwards.
CAAGTGTAAAGATAGTTGAACTGGATTAGCATAAAAAATTAATGCTTTTGTTTAAAGTGTATCTAATAATGACCATTAACGTAAATATAGTTTTATTTTACATACATTTTTAGTTTACAGAATTATCTTAAAAAAACATCTAAAACTATTGAACATCGTAAGATAATTTTTTATATTAGTTTAAGAAAATTTTATTAAATAGTTCCATTTGAAATAAATAAATTGTAACATGTTTTGAGAAAACATTAAGATATCATTGTGAAATTACTTTTGTAAATATTTTGGGGCGTCTTTACTTTCATTTATGAAAAAACGAAGGCGTCAATTGAAACAATTTTCTTCACGCAATATTCATTAGAAACAAATTTTCATGTATTTAAAAAAAAGGTTAGAGCGATTAATAGTACTATATTGTCGAAATTTTAAAAGTTACAAATTAAATAAAACTCGTTTTGGCGTAATACAGTCTTCGTAATCGTCTATTTGGTCTAATGTAGTACTACGTTTATGAAGATAAAAAATAAACATCTCTAGATTTATATCGCATGTAATCAATTGAAAAGAACAACATGAAAGTTTGAGTAGCCCTGAAAAGGGCCGTTTTTTGTTTGTGCTCTTTTCTCAAGTTTACTTGGCGACTTTCTGTGCCTTTTTGGGCAGAAGAACGGCTTGGATATTGGGAAGGACACCACCTTGGGCAATGGTGACACCAGACAACAGCTTGTTCAATTCTTCATCATTACGGATGGCCAGTTGCAAGTGACGGGGGATGATTCTGGATTTCTTGTTGTCTCTAGCAGCATTTCCTGCCAACTCAAGAACCTCAGCGGCCAAATATTCCATAACGGCTGCCAGGTAGACGGGAGCACCGGCACCAACTCTCTGGGCATAGTTTCCTTTACGCAGGAGACGATGGATACGACCAACGGGGAACTGAAGTCCGGCACGGGATGAGCGTGTCTTGCTCTTTCCCTTAACTTTATCTCCCTTACCACGTCCAGACATATTGTTGAGTAGAGTAAATGTAGTTACTACAAACAGCGACAGAGATTTAACGGTATTTAGTGTCCTCCCCACGAGGGAGAGATGTGGCACAAGGCCGGGTTTAAAGTGGGGTTTTCCCGAGCCTGTAGGCTCGGCCAAAAAAATGCCTGTAGAACCTGTATAAACGGGATCGGGTTGGTCAACCTCCCCGAACGAGGCTCTGCCATTCGGCGGAATCTCGCCCGGGTTCCTCTCTGCTCAGAGGCAGAGAGCTCAACCGTAGTCAAGTCGTCAATAGTAGGCTCCTGTCAGCTGCTGATATTTTACCGCTCACATTTAAAAAAACAAAATACTCCCTTTCTTTTATTGACCAATCAGAGAACCAGAAACTGTTAAGTCTCGTTGACTATCGCTGGAGCCTGCTGCTATAGTATATAACGAATACGAACATGCCTGACATCTCAGAAAATCCCGCACATTCGCAAACATGCCTCCCAAAGCGAGCTCCAAGGGTGCTAAGAAAGCTGTAAAGGCTAAGCCAGTCCGTACCGATGGCAAGAAAATGAAACGTAAGAAGAGGAAGGAAAGCTACTCTATCTACATCTACAAAGTGATGAAACAGGTTCATCCCGATACCGGCATTTCCAGTAAGGCCATGTCCATCATGAACAGCTTTGTCAACGATCTGTTCGAGAGAATCGCCGCTGAATCTAGTCGTCTGGCCCATTACAATAAACGTTCAACCATCACCAGCCGTGAAATTCAGACAGCTGTCCGTCTTCTCTTGCCCGGAGAATTGGCTAAACATGCCGTTTCTGAAGGCACCAAGGCTGTTACCAAATACACTAGCACCAAGTAAACCTGATATAGTTTTCACAAACGGCCTTTTTCAGGGCCACTTATATTTTCGCGGGAATCTCTTGACGTTTACATATTATGCGATTTTGTTTTCTTTTATAAAAATATATTTTCCTAATTTTTTTATGCATCACACGTAAAAGGAAAACCATTCTCGGGCACACTTTTTTAATTTACAAAATTCTGTCTTGTATGATAATGTCGTAATGCGTTGTTATATCTTTATTTTTAAGAATGTGATAAATACTCTCGTTTTCCCTTCAATGCATTCAATATCTGGTCGATTTTTTATTTGAACTACTTTTGTTGTCAATTTTAAAAATTTTTAACTGCCTTTCTTGATAAGAAACATACATTCTATCCATATGGTTAGTCTTTTCGAGATTTCCTTTAATACCTTGAAGTTTTCACTCTGAGTTTGATTATAGCAGCCTAAGTCCTAAGTTTTCTCTTCGGCTTGTTTCTTACGCTGTATAGATGAAATAAATCCGGCAAGAAGACTCATCCTTGTCTTACACCCATGACGTACTATAATACAGGCCTGCGCTTGGCGCAAGTGAGAGCCAGAACTGGAGGCGTATTGAAAATTGTTTGATTTTCAGAGATTTTGGAACTATTTTTGAAAGTACTTAGAAAAACATTTTGACCACTACCTGAGGATAATAGGATGTGCTGAAAGTTAAATAAATGAAAATATGTATTTTTGTTGTGGACACTGATAAACATTAAACAAAACAAAGAGGTAAAGACTTTCGGTAAAAGATATGGTCCACGTAATGTTGAAACAGAAACATCACTATTTACAGTCCCCATAGAATCTTTCATTCAATCTACTCCCAGGGATTGTATAAAGAGTCCGGTTCAAATTTCCATTAAAGCTTTAGCGGGTTCAACAATCTGCATCTGAAGAAGGTTGAGGATGTAGACCAATGTACTTGACACAGATGTATTGTTTGCAATATTCAGATTAGCATTTGGAACTGATTTTCTCTATCGCTCTCTCTTTCTCTCTCTTTCTCTCTCTCTCTCATTTTTGTCTTTTGGAAAACGGTAAACCGATACACTTTTGCCTTGCTAGTTTCTAGAATTTGTTTTGCAAGCAATGACACAACACTTCTGGGGCATTACTGGAAACTAAGTAATATCTGAAATGATTAAGCTTCTTAAGCACAATTATTTCTTTTACTTCTTCAATTTATGGGTAACTTTTCAAGCTAAACTGTACTCTTAATCCCAACTTCGACCTCCCTCAGGCCCGTACCAATAAGTTAAAAATAAAATTTAGATTTTGATTTAATTAAGTTGTAAATTTCTGGCACTTTTTAACATAAGATCAGCCTGGCTCTCTCCCAGAGTGCTGCTTCTCCAGGCAACACCTGCAAGGAGGGACTAGGGGTTTTGCCCGGTGTTTTTCAGACAATACCTCGTGGTGGGACAATCCTCCGCAGTGCACTTTAATCTCGACCTTCTTATGTGAAAAATTAGTTTCGTGCTCAACTTTGAGTAAATAAATAACTACTTTAGAAGAACCTGAAAAAAATGTTGTCAACCTTATTTATAATCTATAAAAGAATAAAATTTGTCAAATTTGTATAATGTCTTAAAGTTTGTTTGTATTTCATTTAAACATTCCCTCTAACTGATTGTGATAAAACTTTGTGAACAATAGATGTGTCCAAAAGAAAATAAACTAAATATACTGTTGCGATTTTGTTTGGGGTAGGCCAAACAAAATCGCCAGTCACAATCCTCGCCCCGGGCGCTACTAGACGTTTGCACACCACTGTGAAGACACTTGTTGAGGAAATCTTAAAGAATACGAATAAATTTTAAATTTACTATAGTTACTGCTTTTAATTTCTGATAATATTGTGTATGGACATCCATATTTACAAAACCCATCATGGATATACACACGCACAAAAATCTTTTTTAAATTCCCTTTAAAATCGCATTGTCTTAGACTTAATAAAAATGTAGTAAGTTTAATAAAATTAAAAAAATATATATACTTAAACCACTGGCTATACGAAGTCAAAGATAAATACCAATGTCTTGTTTATTATACTTCTGGTGTTCCGAATTTTTAAAATTTTTATTCTAATTATTCGCATTTTAAGTAAGGAGTATGATTATACATGTTTTATTACTGGCCAATGACCCCACAGGCTAACGTGCGTAAATAAATGTTATCTTCATTAAATTTTATGTAAAATATAAATATAATTTTTACAAAATTCAATTAATTAAGCCATAGATTTATTAAATGACTTTGGCGCATATCGCTGGGATAAATATTGGATTTTAAAAAGTTTTTATTTATTTATATCTTTCGTCTGTAATTAGTCTCACTAAAATAAAAGAAATAATTTATACAGTAATCTTTTGTGTGAATAAGAATATTAGTTTGAGAAAATAAACATAAATTATAAAACCTCTATTCTTGTGAAACAAAATAATACATTTATTTTCTTTGTTTGAATTAAAAATAATTTTTTTCAATTATTAAGAACAAATAATAATAAAATATCTTTTGACTTGCCTGTGCGATTTAAGCAACAGCGCCGAAATAGTGGTTTTCATTTAAAACGATAAAGTTAATTTCCCTGAGATAGATTTTCCCTATACATTTTTACGTTCGTTTCGGCAGTTCTCATCTTAGCGATATTTTTAATGATTAAAGGGAAGCCACTCCCGCCGTTTTGATGTAATGGATAACGGTTCGGAATGAGAAATCGGAGATTTGAGTTTGACTTCTAATGCCTAAAAATAATTATGATTTACGATTCTTTCTCAAAATGTCATTTGCAATCAATTCTTCAATTATGAAAAAAAGAAAAGTTTAATTTCATTTACTTCTTTCTCTTGAACATGTAACACTATTTAGGAACGGAAGGTTAATTAATCAATTAATTAACCACAGAAGTTAATTACGGGGATACTTAAACCGATAGATATAACGAAAGACATACTGAGCGATTACTTACACCGATAGATATAACGAAAGACATACTGAGCGATTACTTAAACCGATAGATATAACGAAAGACATACTGAGCGATATTCTTTTTGTTTTGTTGTTTTCCCAAACAGAGTATCGGTGAAAAAAAAAAGATTTTTTGTTCTGTCATTTTTCAAGTGCGATTCAAGATAACCACTTTACTTTCTCGTGGAAGTGTGATATGCCAAATTATCTGCGAGGACAAAAGAAGGAAAAAGAGAAAGAGGAGAAAGAAACAGAGGGACAGGACTTAACAACTTAGATGATAAGAGAAGGAAAGAATGCCACCCACGAAAGTTCTGATGGTCATTGTCGTGAAAATTAGTTGAGGGATACCAGAGCTCTGGGCAGATAAAACATTGGCTGTTATCAGTAGTTGATGGGTCGTCTGCCAACCGCACGCAGAGCCCTAGAATGAGATGTCGCCTGGACAGGACATCTGCATTTTGTTTAAGTTCGTTTGTGATAACGAAGGCTGTGTTAGGGTATTTTAATTAACCCAATTTCGCCAAAAAAAAAAGAATCTTCCACTTAATGTTGACGGATAAACCTGGTTGAAAAAAAAACATATCCCGTGAAGTTGGATAAAAATTGAGATTATCAGTTGACGCCTATTGGCCGAATAGCCAGGCGGAGATGATCATGTGACGCAGAGAGGAGGCTGCCACCGCCCATTGAGAGGGTAGGTATGAGATGTTACTGCGAGGAAGTGGGAAAACCGTTGACGCCCTCTAAAGTATGGTGAGATACCCATATGAGAGCAGAAGAGGGTGGGAGTGGAATAAGATTTCCAAATACGGAAAATGATAATTATTTTTGGCCGAAAACAAAGAAAATCCTTATTGGGGATTTGAAATCAACGTGGTGGCCACACCACGTCCGACCCCACGCCAGGTTTTGATCGGCGTCCATATAAGCAAACATCTACGGGTGTTTCGGAGAGTTCGCAGAGTAGAGCTGAGTTCGTCGAGGAAAGTCGAGACAGAGAGACGCGCCTCGCACAGGTGACCGCACGATTCCATGCCTTCCGACTTAGACTTCTAACCAAGAACAGATTTGTTGAAGACCGACTTTAGATTTCCCACCAAAACAAGTTTCCGAATTAGACTTCTAACCAAGAACAAATTATAGAAGTCTGACTTATATTCTCCATACAGATATCCAGAACTAGTTAAGGAACGCAAAAGTGTTACAATCCACATTTTTTTTTCTTCGGGCTGGGAGAGAAAAGGAGAGACGCACTCCTGTAACTCAACAAACCGACATAAAATTAATCACTATTCCTAACCAGTCGCTCGCCTTGAAGTTGTTGTTTGTGCTTTTGTTTTTTTTTTTGTCTACAATTATTGTGCAGTATCACCTTGACCCGGATTCGGCTGGCACTACGGCCCGACGTTTGATTGATCTCGTCAACCTAAGATCAAATCACAACGTGGGTAGGTTGAATCGAGATCAAAGTGACCAGGCGTTGGAAGCGAGCCGGGTACGACAAGTTGGTGCTAGAACCCAGCAAGACTTAAACCGATGTCCCAGGGTTAGCCCGTCACAAAGGGCCGACGTCACAAGTGCGCCGCGACCAGTACGGGTGTCACAAACGGTGCCCTGACAAGGACAGAGGAGGGTTGGGTGTCACAAACACACTACTTTCTACTAAGAAAAATATTCATGAGAAAGAAACTGTTTGAATGAATAAGCAACTTTTTCATATCGCAGTATTGACTTTTTAAATAATATTTTTAAGTGATAATTTGTTTGATTTCACTTAATTATAGTTGCATGGAAAGATCTTTTACATATGAAACCATATTGGGAATATTTTGTGTGGAAAACAGAAAGAAAATATTTGATTTATTCGAAAAATAAAACATCAAATAAATGAAAATAATTCCTACTTTTCCTACTCTCACCTGCTGTGAGCATTGTCTCATGTGCTGCTTCACTCTTTGTTTCTCGTCGGCTTTTTATTCAGTCGGCCTTATTTTCTTTTATTTTTGTGTCATCTTTAATCTTTGCAATTTAATCTTGGGCATTTGATTTTTTTACCAGGTTACTATCCAATTATCTAAGACATGACCTATCATGGTCTAAAAATCAAATTGATAACTTTCATTTTACTTATAAAACCATAACTGCCTTTTCTAATGTTTGGATAGTGTTCATCGTCGAAAGGTCGCGTCTCGGTTCTGGTTTTATTAATTCTATGGTTGGTTTGATAATTAAAAAAAAATTCCGCGGAAGTTATTTTTAGTTTGGATAAAGTACTAATCATTTCAGTTTAAGGCTGTTATAATAGAAACGTTTATATGAGAAGGTTAAAAAAATGTGCAAATTGGTCAGTTTCAGCTAATTTTATGAATATTGTTTTCTTTGTTTAAAGTCTGGAAATTCTGTCAGACTATCAGATTTTAAAATTAAAATAAAATTAATATTCAAAATAAATTCTAACCAATTTACAGCACACATATATATATATATATATATATATATATATATATATATATATATATATATATATATATATATTTATACTCTCTTTTTAAATTTGTCTTCCAGTGAGACTTAAAAGTCATAATAAATGTATGTACATATCTTGTAATGGCTGAATTCTAATGAGTAAAGTACAAAACGTGTGGCCCTAAAATGAGAACATTTTCATATTTTTCCACCGTATCCGTAAAGAGTTCTGCATTGTTTGTCTCTTCAGAGCATAGACCACATTCATGGCGGTAACAGTTTTTTTCTTAGCGTGCTCGGTGTAGGTAACAGCGTCACGGATAACATTTAAGGGAAATCTTAAGGTTACCACGCATCTCCTCGACGATGAAATGAGATACGCTTTTTATATCACCTGTGATACAGACGGCGGATAGTGGGCTTATCGATACCCTGTATGTTATCTCTGAGCGCCTTGCGACGTCGCTTAGCGCCCACCCTTTCCTACATACAGACATAATCAATGTTCTCTCGTTCTTCCTAGTTCTATTAGTTACAAGCAGGACTTCTAAGAGAATTTAAAATCATAAGCGATTTACCGAACTCGTAAAATAAATGGAATACAACCATGAACTTATTTAATTAGAAAATCTTTTACAAAAAAGGATAGTATAAGAAAAAAAAATTAGATGAGTAAATCATTGTAATAACGTTTTTATAACTTTTAATAAATGTTTCCAAAAGAATTTTTCTATTAGTATAAACATGCCGATTTTTGTAAGTGCAGTCGACCGTACGCGATATTATCAGAAAAGAATAACGATAACGATATTACAATGAAAACCAATAAAACCTCAGATAAGAAGTCATTATTTTTACAAAAATATATCGAAAGAGAATGCATATCAAGAATCAGTAGAAAAACATTTGAAATGGTTTATTGGCCCTAAAAAGGGCCGTTTTGTGTTGAATCTGTAGATAAAAAACGTGAAATTATGCCCTCTCGCCACGGATACGACGGGCAAGTTGGATATCCTTGGGCATGATGGTAACACGCTTGGCGTGGATGGCGCACAAGTTGGTATCTTCGAAAAGACCCACCAAATAAGCCTCGCTAGCCTCCTGTAAAGCCATCACGGCAGAACTCTGGAAACGGAGATCGGTCTTGAAGTCTTGAGCAATTTCACGTACCAGGCGCTGGAATGGAAGCTTTCTAATCAGAAGCTCGGTAGATTTTTGATAACGTCTGATCTCACGCAGGGCAACGGTACCCGGCCTGTAACGATGAGGTTTCTTCACTCCTCCAGTGGCGGGAGCGCTCTTACGAGCGGCCTTTGTGGCCAGCTGCTTACGAGGAGCTTTTCCTCCTGTGGATTTACGAGCGGTTTGCTTTGTACGAGCCATACTGATGGAGTAAAAACGGATGAACGATTACATTGAATACAGCTTTTATGTACATTGCCAGTGCGGCTGCTGCTGTTTTACAAAAACACGTTTTGATACCTGCCCTATTTCCATTGGTCAGAAAATCGCTATTTTCTATCACGTGATGCGTTCTCTACTACGTCCACACAGAATCAGTTCACAGTTGTATAAATTGTACTCCTTCATCTTTGCTCGTTATTCTGTTTGATTAACTTTGATCATGTCTGGTCGTGGAAAAGGAGGAAAAGGATTGGGAAAGGGAGGCGCCAAGCGTCATCGCAAGGTGCTCAGAGATAACATCCAGGGTATCACCAAGCCCGCTATCCGCCGTCTGGCTCGCAGAGGTGGTGTCAAGCGTATCTCTGGTCTCATCTACGAGGAGACACGTGGTGTCCTTAAGGTTTTCCTCGAGAATGTTATCCGTGATGCCGTCACCTACACTGAGCATGCCAAGAGGAAGACTGTTACCGCCATGGATGTGGTCTATGCCCTGAAGAGACAAGGCAGAACTCTCTATGGGTTCGGAGGTTAAATCTGAAACACTTCACACTCAACGGCCCTTTTTAGGGCCACCCACTTTCTACGAATTTATTCAACGGTTGCAAGATATGTACAACGTAGGGATGTTCATACAATCGCGATAAGTTTTCAATTATATTTCTAAAAATGGAAAAAGCTTTCTTTTTAGCTTTAAATTAAAGGAATAAATTTACAATTCTCAATAAGCATGGTTTATTTAAGACTTCAATTTTACTTAATCCATTTTGAAATAAACATTACTTTTTTAGTAAAATGTAAGAAAAGTATTTTTGAACCACGGTTATTTGAGGAAAATCAGAAAATTTAGAATTTACTTAGTTTGAAACAAACTGCTTACTTTTTTAGTAGAAAATAAAAGCCTTTCTTACGGTGACTTATTTGTCAAGTGTTGATTGATGGTAGTGACAGCTGAGGTCAAGAGATGTCATGGGACGAATGAACAATGTAATTAATTTCACGAATTTACAAATATTTTAAGCATTTTGTTGATTTTAGGTACTTTAGCTTTACGCTTGAGAAATTTCAGAAAATTAACAGTAAAATAAAATTAGACTAAACTAAGAAGATATAAAGATTACATAAGATTTGATGAGAGTTACCTGTAAGTTTTACGTACATCTCTAATGTTATGGTATTTTATTCATTTTTATTATTTCAGTACTCGAATCCATTATATTCACTTACGTGCTAACTCTTGGGAAAGGTATAAAATATAAATCATCTTCTCTCGTCCACAGCTATGTGTAAAGAGCAGGACACACCGGGTTTTATAGCCTTGGATGGCAACTGGTCTACCGCAGAAAGAAATGGCAACCTACTGCGGGAAAATAAATCTGCCTCGTCAGATACATGTGTATCACGCAACACGCATGGCACATAACTGACTGAAAATTTTAAATAACTCTTAAAACACGTGACTTTTTAGTGATAATGTCATGTATGAACATCAGTATATAAAAAGACATGTTTATATATAGAAATAATTTAAAATTCTGTTTTAAAATACTTGTAGCATTTCCTATAAGTTACAAAATTGAAACTGAATTTTAAAATTAAAAGATTCTACAACTTATAAATTATTGTTATTAAAATTGTAGAAATGCATAGGATTGTCCTTAATATAAAGGCAGTTAAGATTTTCTAATTAAATAATGTATGAGTATTTTACAATTCAGAGCTGATTTTCGATAGCTCGTTCGATATTGAAAGAAATGATTGAAATTCATCTGCTAATATAAAAGATACAACTTTTGAATTTCTCGAGTATTAATAAAATTAAAAAGTTAGGTGGGGTAGGAGGTAAAAAATATTTTCTGAAAAATAACTTCATTTGCGAATAATTTGATACTTTTATTAAAATTCGACATTTATTTGAATTTGATCTATGCAAGAATTTCCAAATCAATGCATCTTTAACTGCAAAAAAGACGGTAAAATTTAAATTTTCTGTTATATCCTAATCCATGGACTGACGCAAGAAAAAAAGGTTTTTAATCAATTTCAAATGTTATAAAAAGGACGAAAAGAAATTACTAAAATAATAATTAAAAAAACACTTTGGTCTTTCCTCTTAATACAGTAAAGTTTTTATGTGTGTGGGGCATTTTCATAGTATGCCATTCTTCGGACAATACGTAAACATCCCTGTAGGCTGTATTTAAGCCTTATGCTTTAAGTCTATTACTTTATAATTGTATATACATTTATCATACTTCAGTGACTGGTTTATAGATTCGTTATATACAATTCATAATTCCTTCTTTGATCGAACATTATTTTTGTACAGTAATTTGTCCTAATGCAGTAATACGTTTATAAAGTTAAAAAAGAAAAATAAATGTCTACATTTAAATCGCATGTAATCAATTGAAAAAGAACAACGTGAAATTTTGAGTGGCCCTGAAAAGGGCCGTTTTTTTTTTTGTTTTTTTTTTTAAAGTTTACTTAGCAGCTTTCTGTGTTTTCTTGGGTAGAAGAACAGCTTGGATGTTGGGAAGAACACCACCCTGGGCAATGGTGACTCCAGACAACAGCTTGTTCAATTCCTCGTCATTACGGATGGCCAGTTGCAAGTGACGGGGGATGATTCTGGATTTCTTGTTGTCTCTAGCAGCATTTCCTGCCAACTCAAGAACCTCAGCGGCCAAATATTCCATAACGGCTGCCAGGTAGACGGGAGCACCGGCACCGACTCTCTTGGCATAGTTTCCTTTACGCAGGAGACGATGGATACGACCAACGGGGAACTGAAGTCCGGCACGGGATGAGCGTGTCTTGCTCTTTCCCTTAACTTTACCTCCCTTACCACGTCCAGACATATTGTTGAGTAGATGTAGTTAATACAAACAGCGACAAAAATTTAATGTTAGCTAAAGCATGCAACTAGCTTTAAATAGGCTTACAGTAGGCTCCTGTCAGCTGCTGATATTTTACCGCTCACATTTAAGAAAAAAAACTGCCTCTGTGTTATTTTTGGACCAATGAAAAGTCAGCAAATCAAAGCTGCAGTGGGAGCCGATTTGGCTGATATATATTCGGTTACTGGCAACATTCTGTTAACATTAACAACGATTTAACGATGGCTCCTGAAGTTAGTTCAAAGGGTGCTAAAAAGGCTGGTAAAGCTAAGGCTTCCCGTGGTGGTGAGGGCAAGAAAAAAAGGAAGAAGAGGAAGGAAAGCTACTCCATCTATATTTACAAAGTATTGAAGCAGGTCCACCCCGATACTGGTGTCTCTAGCAAAGCTATGTCCATCATGAACAGCTTTGTTAACGACCTTTTTGAGAGGATCGCTGTCGAAGCCAGCCGTCTTGCCCACTACAGCAAACGTTCAACCCTCTCTAGCCGCGAAGTACAAACTGCTGTTCGTCTTCTTTTGCCTGGAGAATTGGCCAAACATGCTGTGTCTGAGGGAACCAAGGCTGTTACCAAATACACCAGCACAAAGTAAATTTTCATATATTTCAGAAAAACGGCCCTTTTTAGGGCCATCCATATTTTCACGATTGTCACAACTGCTTACATAGATGTTATGCTTTCACAACATATCGCATTCTCTTCGATATCTCGTGTGTCCTTAATTTCGTGTGTTCGTCCAATTTTTTTTAGCTTTAAGAAAAGTTCCAGCAAATGTGGATATAACTTATCAGCTAAAGTTTTATGCCAACTTCAAACATTTTTTTCCTTTTAGCAATTTTTCATATAGAATGTGGAGAAAAGCTACAATTCTGATATTTCATTTTAACCGACTTATTATTCAATATCAGAATAATTTGTCAGGTTTTTTTTTTCGAATAATCGATTCGGGTTTTTTTCTGTCTTTTGACACTATTTTTTTAAAATATTTTTATTTCTTTTTTTAACATAGACATGCAAAATACTTTGATAGCTGTAGCTAATATAAAAGGTGTTGGTTGAATTTGTTCACGTGCAATTATTGCAAATAAGTTTTTTTTAGTCAAAATGAAAGTTTTTAAATAGGCATCAATATTTTTCTATTGTTTGTTCATATATATCTAAAAGTTTTCAGTATATATTAGTAAATGAACTGTATACAGAATAGGTTATTTTATTAGAAAACTGAACATACTTTTCTTTAAGTCACCACCACTTTTAGATACATCGTAAATACACTCTTAAAATTAGGTATATTCAATGGGAAAAAGGTCCTAAGCTTGATAAACATTTTTTCATCGTCTAACTGGAAAGACCAAAGTATTTTTTGATTTTAAAAAAAATTTTTTTAATCCTTCCTAGTACGTTAGAAATTTTATTTAAAGGACTTTTTATTGAGTCAGCAAAATTTATATAAAATCCATCATGTCAGTCATTTTTGCCAAATTTGTAAACAAAAGTGAAATTCTCCGTTTAAAAATCCTGTAAAATTCAATTATACTTTTTAAAAAAAGTCATTTTTAAAAAATTGGAAAATATACTTAATTTGAAACAAACATTACTTATTTTTTAGCAGAAAAAATAGTTGGAAATAAGAGAAATATGTCTAACCGTGGTAACTGGTTTTGGAGATGTGAATTGACGTTTACGTCATTGCATTGATATCTAACGTCAGGGCAATTTATCGAATGGAAGTACAGAAGTGACAATATTTTCGATTATTAAAACTAAAAGTGAACCAGCTTATTTAACTATAAAGTAATTCTTAAAAATTAAATACTTTCAAAAGTTTAATATTTTATTGATTTTTAGGTATTTTAAAAGAAGATACGAAAGAAAATATTTAGTGAAATATGTAGAAAAAAAGAAAATTTAAAATTTTGAAAATGCGACGATCATAGTCGGTCAGTCAGAGAATTTGACACGAAATAAACACAATTTATGAGGCCGAATCCTTGCTAACAGGAGAAACAACTTGTAAAACACGTGATATTATTTCTGAACTGTGTCTCCGTAGATTTGCCGGAAACTTTCTTAAATATATTTTGGCATATTAAAAAATATAAGCGCTTCGCAGATTGTAATAAGAATTCAAATTTAAGATCTGTAAAAATAGATCATTTAATAAGAGCATTTCCACAGATAAACTTAATTTTAAAATATTTAACAACTTTACCACATTTTGTATTTAAAATTGAAAAAAAAAGATAATTCTTGTAAAAATTCATTTTCCATCGAAAAAATACTTTGTCTTTAGATAATAATTTCCTTAACATATATTATTCATAAAAGCCATTTAAAGCTTTTCTAATTAAATAATGTCTTATTGGGTTTTGTATTTTACAATTCAGAATTAAATTTTGGATAGAAAGGCTCCTAAATTTACAAAAAGAAAAAAAAAAATTTTTTAAGGTCTTCTGCATTTAATTAAAAAAATTACAAAAATACACATTCAAGTTTTCATCAAATTAATTAAGGGTGGGAAAAATGTAAAAAAAAAAGATATATAAAATATTTTTACCATTTAATAAGTTCAGAAAGTTTCGTTAAAATCCAACATTTTTTGCAAAAATTTCCAAATTAATGTGTTTTTCAACTGAAAAAAAGCGCTAAAAAAACTAATGCTAAATATTATTACGCGACCGCTGACGAAATAAAAACAAGATTTTTAAACAAAATTTCCAAGGTCCTACAAAGGATTCAAAAATTTAAAAATATAATTAAAAATACTTTGGTCTTTCCTTTTAATAATAACATAAACATTTTGTCGATAAAACTTTGTTTTTTATTAAGTTTGGGGCTTTTTTTATCATGCTATGCTATATTTTCGGCGAATTATTGATTATACCTACTTACAATATTTTGATAGTTTTATAATGAAAAGGACCTAAAGATGTTATCTCGGTGTTAAAATTATGCAAAATCAAATCAATAATTTTTAGATGTTTTGAAACCTTACGAAAAATACTTATTATGGTGAGTTGCTGCTTGCATAATTTAATTAATAAAACAACATTATTTTCTTTCTGGTTTCTCAGGAAAAGGTTTACTAATGCTAAATATTATGCGACCGCTGACAAATAAATGAAGTGGTCAGCTTTTACATCTACAGTTTATTTATTTCTTGGCAACAGTTGCTACTTGTGAGAAATTTGAAACATGAGAAGATTTGTGATAAGTTATACCAAAGATTACCAGTTTATGAGAATATCGAACACTAGTTAAAATACAGAATTTTAAGCAGAATATGGGTTGAATAGTAGGAGAGAGTGGGTCCTATAGCCTTGGTTGACCACCAGTCTACCTAAAAAAAAATGAAAACAACTGCTGGAAAATGATCTGCTTAATCAGTGATGAATCAAAAGAGACACGATCGGCCAACCCTGTATCGCGCATGGGACTTAATTGGGAGATAACTATTACATTTTAATAGCACAACACAAAGACACTTTTGGCATTGGTTTTTATAATGAAAAAGCCCTAAAGATGTTATTTCGGTGATAAAATTATGCAAAATCAAATCAATAACTTTTAGATATGTATTGAAACTTAACTTAATACAACACACGGCAAAGTATATTCTACAATTTCTTCTTTTAGTGCATCTTTTGCCACAAAATTCATCTTTATACAAGATAATTATGCTTGTCATACTGCAAAAACGATGAAACAATTAATTGTTCGAAGCTGAAAACATGGAGGTTATGTCTAAAAGATCAGATCTCAATCCCATTGAGAATATTTGTAAGATCATAGGCGATAACTGTCACGTCAGTGCCAGGGTCGATCTTAATTTGTTTCTTTGTTGTCATCCACTTTAAGATCAACCATTCTGATATTGGACCCCCGGGAAAATGCTGTCTTTTACCATTATCTCTTGGACAGGTGTACATCCTTGCTTGTAATGTCATTTCTTTCCGTACGCATGACATGTCCTATCGTTGGCGGGACGATAGGGGCTACTGTGTTCTGGGAGGGGGGATAGGCTGTTTTCACATCTCTAACATTTGCTTGTTCATTTCAGTTTTATAGCGAAATATTGTTTTCTTCCTTCCTGAAATAATATGGATATAGCAACACTTTAAAAAATGACATCAACGAGGGAATTATCTGAATTAAAAGAATTTTCATTAATTTTATTATTAACCAATGAATTATGAACTGAATATGTTATTTTATAAGAAAACCTTGTGGAAATATTTGGGATGAGGGTCAGTTTCACCTAGACTTTTTTGATATCTCGTATGCTTCAAAACTGCTATGCCCTTTTATCATGTGTGATGTTCCAATTCGATTTCAGGCAAGGAAGTAGTTTTCAATTTCTCTCAACAATGCTGTATAAAATATTTATGACTAAGAATGAGTAATTTTATTTGATATATCTGTTTGTCAAAATAAAAACATACTTTCTGTAACTGGGGCCCTATTTGCCCCAAAGAAATTCGGTGATATTTATTATCTCCAAACTATTACCGAGATATTAAGATCCTATAATTAGTGGATTTTTATAAACCTATAATTAATACTGAATTTTTATTATAAATTTCCAACTGAATTTATGATGGACATTATTAATGGATTAAATTCTGTCGTAAATTTTTGCACAATCAAGTGATTGTTGGACTTTAAAGAAATGTTCGCTATTTCAGTGTTATCGCAACACACACACACACACAATGTTATTTCCTGCCAAATCGAGAATCTCAGCGGTCACATATTCCATGACAGCAGCCAATTATACGTGGTCACCGGCACCGACGAATAATTGCCTTTACGCAGAAGCCGGTGGATATAACCGACGGGGAATTATCGCCCGACACGAGATGAACAGCTCTTAATCTTTCCCTTCATTTTACACTACAGCCTTGTCTCGTCTTGACATTGTGACTCAATATTCTCAAAAGGGGCTCAGGGCTTATAGCTACTCCTGATGTGATGGGTGTTCCTGATTAACAAAAACTAGTGTTTTGTTGTGGTATTTTCTGACCAATCAGAAACTATTGAGCCTCGTTGACTATCGCTATGAGCCTGCTGCTATAGTATATAAGGAATACGAACTAGATTGTTATTATTGAAAAATCCCGTACATTTGCAAACATGCCTCCCAAAGCGAGCTCCAAGGGTGCTAAGAAAACTGTAAAGGCTAAGCCAGTCCGTGCCGATGGCAAGAAAATGAAACGTAAGAAGAGGAAGGAAAGCTACTCGATCTACATCTACAAAGTGATGAAACAGGTTCATC
Organism: Acanthosepion esculentum; assembly: GCA_964036315.1. Classification (NCBI taxonomy): domain Eukaryota; kingdom Metazoa; phylum Mollusca; class Cephalopoda; order Sepiida; family Sepiidae; genus Acanthosepion; species Acanthosepion esculentum. The sequence continues at coordinate 5,137,147 of OZ038483.1, read as the reverse complement.
CCGATACTGGTATTTCCAGTAAAGCCATGTCCATCATGAACAGCTTTGTCAACGATCTGTTCGAGAGAATCGCCGCTGAAGCTAGTCGTCTGGCCCATTACAATAAACGTTCAACCATCACCAGCCGTGAAGTTCAGACCGCTGTCCGTCTTCTTTTGCCCGGAGAATTGGCTAAACATGCCGTCTCTGAAGGCACCAAGGCTGTTACCAAATACACCAGCGCCAAGTAAACCTGATATGGTTTTCATCATACAAACGGCCCTTTTCAGGGCCACTCATATTTTCACGAGAATTACTTGACTTCTACATATTATGCGGTTTTGATTTCTTCCTTTTCTAAATGTATATTTCATGATTTTTTATGCATCATATGTAAAAGGAAAGCCATTTGAAATGATTTAAGCGAACTTTTTCATTTTTAATCTGCAGACTTGTGTTTTGTAATGTCATGATGCAGTGTTGTTATTTCTTTATTTATAAGCCATTACGGTGTATATTTCTGTTAGTGTGAAACCTGGGCTTTGGCAATGTTTATGTCTTATGTGATATACTCTTTTATTTCTTCATCAATGCATTCAGTATTTGATTTAATGTTGGAAATTGCAGAAAATTCACAGGCATGTGAAAGATTGCAATAAAATATGAAATGCTTTACTGACAGAAGGATTTTCTTTTTTTAAATAGAAATCCTAAATTAATGGATATTTTTATGCTTGATTTTTAAGCCACAATCAGCAGATATAGTGACTGAATTCAGTTGTCAAATCATTGTTTACTATCAAACTGAATGTGCTCATTGCCGAAGTTGTAAATAAATCAGCATCAGCGTTTGCAAATATCTCAAATTCTACAGATGATGTAGAAATTAAGAAAAATACGTTTAAGCGAAGTTTATTTAAATTAGAAAAGATCATTCTGACAATATGTCCTTGGCAAGCAATTTAATGCGTTTTATTTATTTCACATCTAGGTATCACTTTTTTAAGTCGATGCGTTTTATTCGGAAATGAAGAAAAGAAAAATAAACCGCTACATTGTTTTTAAAATTTACCCAAAATCAGGGAATTGACCGGTTTAAATGAAATATTCAGAACATTCATTAGTGAATGGTTTTCATACTAAATAATTTATTTTTGTTTATGTCTTGTGTGTGCTTGTCATAAAATAAAATAGAGTATTTCCTCTTCTTGTGATTGTATTTTTCATCTGTTTCTGTTTGTAAAAACATAAATAAAACGTTTGAACCACTTGTGAAAATTTCTTTTTCATTTTAGCAACGTATTTCTTATGGGTATTCAAACAGGAAATAATTCTGAAGCCCATTACCAAAGAAAGTGATAGTCCCTACTAATTGCCCCTGCAGTTGAACTTTTATTTCAGAAAAATGATAACTGTCTGTTTAAAAGGGGACTGTGGAAGATTTAATCAGGCAGTATAAAAAGTTGTTCACCACGGTAGAGGCTTCTTCTAAGTCAGTGTTAATATCAGTGAGACAGCACACCAAACTAGCTGAAGGCATCATCGGTGAATTATGTGAAAGAAAGAAGCTTATGCCTAATGCTTTATGTATGTGATGTCATCAAAACGAAGCGGAATAAAGTAAGGAAATTCATCGATGATCTGGATGCTGAGCAGTTCCAGAATTACTTACAGTTAGCACAGATGTACTGCAGGCTGGGCTGAAGAAGATGCTGCATAAAGAAGTCGAAGAAATGATTGGTAGAAGGATCAAGACTAAAGATTTCAAGCAAGAAAAAAAGGAAAGAAACCATGAAACTAAAAACCTAAAGGATTTGACAGATTTGTCTATTTCTTCTTTGCTTCTTGTATATACAGGCTGTGCACAAGTTCTGCATGAAATACTCAATGGTAACATAGCTGGCCGTACCATCTGACATATTTGGATAATTTATAGTGTAAAACCGTGGTTATGTCGGCTACATAATTAGTTTTATAGCTCCATTTTATAGGATTTCTTATCTTACGACTATGTGCTAAGACTTGTGTTTGGAAAATCAGCCCAGCAATGAGAACAGTTGAAGAGTCAATGGAAGATAAAAAACGGTCCTTTTCAGGGCTACAAAATATTCGCAAACGTATTTTTACTGTTACACATAACAGCAATTTTTTATTTATTGTTTAGAGTATTGAATTAAAATAATAAAAGTGTGAACAATTACGGAATTAATAATAAAACATTTTATAACCATCATGATAACAATTAATAATAAAGAATAAAATGAAAAAAAGATATTAAAAAACAAATTAATAATAAATAAAATACCATAGCATTTCATAAATTATTGAATTACCTTTATCATGGTATTTCATTAATATCTCAGTTATGAAATTTTAAAATGAATTTAAAAAAATTATAGTATTTTAAATTTTATTATTTTTTTCAGAAAGCATCTTCAAACGTAAGGCTATACAGCTAAAGTAACTGAAATTCAATAAAATATTAGATAATTGCTGAAAATATTATGTTATTTAAAAAAAAAATTACTAGGTAGTTAAAAACCAAAAACAAAGCGTTCACTTATATTTCGTAATTTTATGTCAGTTCTGGTCAACCACACTTAGCTGTCGACACGTTAGGCTGTCAATACATCAATGAGCACGCCAGAAAAGAAGACATTGTGGTTAAGAAATGCTTGTATGTTTTATGCTATAAGTAAATAATATTTTTTCAGATCAGATTAATTTAACTTTAAATTTGGTAGTTTACATCAAATAACGTGTCACAAATATATATTTTATTTTTGGAAAATTTTCAAAACCGAGAATTAACTTTAGTTTACGCATGTGAGAAAATGGCCGAGTGTAATCGATTTTGTGAAAGCGACCAAAAAATTGAGATTCCAATTAATATAATTTCTACTCGAAGTACACCAGAGTATTTTGCTTACTGAAAGTAGTAAATTTAATCATTTAGCTTTCAATTAAAGCTAAAACGAAAACTTCAAGGATGACTTTTTTTTTTATTAATTTTAAACGAATCAAACATTTAGTGGAAGCCCCGACTTAAATTTAAATTTTTATTTTTTCGCACGTTTGTTTTTGTTTTTGATCTCTGCCATCACAGGCTATCGTGCGTAAATCAACGTTATTTTTTTTTAATGTTTTAAGTAAAAGGTAAACATTACTATTACTAAATCAAGTTAATTAATCCATACATTTACTGATTGACTTTGAAATACATCTCCAGGAGAGATTTTAAATTTTTCGTTTATAATGGCGGTTCAATGAGTGAAGCCTAAAACATTATTTATGTACGGAAATTATTTTTTCTTTTAATACAGATTAGCTTTTTAGTTTATTATCTTTGAAATAAGAACAAACTAAGTAGGCACCCCAAAGAAAACGCTACCTAAGGTGTAAAATACATTTTTAAAAAATGAAAATCTCTTTCTTGAAGTTTTTAATTCTTATTTAGATTAAATTTAATATGCATAATAAGCAAAATACTTTTGTTTTTCAAACCGAATTTAAATTGACTGGAATATTTTTCTGACAAAATGTAAAAATACATTTGAAAAATACGAAATAGAAAATATTCGCACGATACATCTTCAATATACCTTTTAAGTTACTGTATTACCACCAAAATGGATGCTTTCTTCCTAAATGAAAGCAAAAAAATAAGGGGATCAGCCGATTCAAACAAAAAGTTCAGTACATCCAATTTTTATACAAAGAAAAATCCCTGAAGATATTATTTCAGTAAAAATGTATCAAGTGTGAACATACAGAAGATTCATCCTGCATCTTACAAAAATAATTCAATAAAACTCGAAAATTATTTTGTTTTGAGAATTGGTGCTTGCATAAAAACACGTCATTTTCGTTCAGATTTGACAGGAAAAAAAAACCTGCATTTAATATTCATTGTGAAAAATTTCAAACAGAATATCTGTGAAAGGACAATATGACTAAAGACAAAGGAAAACTTATTTTAGCCGACTCGTTTCGTCCTTTGATAACGTCCCTCACAGGACGAAACGCGTCGGTTAAGGTAAGTTTTCTTTTCGTTTTAATATTAATTTAAAAATTGTAATTTTTCAGTGCGATTTTAAAATTAATCCCGTTGCTGTTCGTCACAGAAGTTTAATTTATTAAATTAAAACATGTGTAAAATTACAAAAATGTAAAGTTTAAGTCTCTTTTCGAATGTGAACTTTTAAAAGAATTTTCTTTTCTTTTTCTTTTTAACAGTTTTTCTGTCTTGAATTAACAATTTTTCAATCCATCGGCACGGGTGTCTGTTTTCTTGAATATTTGCGAATATCCAAGACTTCCAATATGTCTGGACGTGGAAAGGGAGGAAAAGGATTAGGAAAGGGAGGCGCCAAGCGTCATCGCAAGGTGCTCAGAGATAACATCCAGGGTATCACCAAGCCCGCTATCCGCCGTTTGGCTCGCAGAGGTGGTGTCAAGCGTATCTCTGGTCTCATCTACGAGGAGACACGTGGTGTCCTTAAGGTTTTCCTTGAGAATGTTATCCGTGATGCCGTCACCTACACTGAGCATGCCAAGAGGAAGACTGTTACCGCCATGGATGTGGTCTATGCCCCGAAAAGAAAAGGCAGAACTCTCTATAGGTTCGAAGGTTAAATTTGGAAAAACTTTACTCTCAACGGCCCTTTTTAGGGCCCCCATTTTCTACGAATTTATTCAGCGGTTGCAAGACATGTACCACTTTAAGGGATGTTTACAAATTCGCGATAATAAAGGTTTTCAAATGTATGAACATACATATATAAAAAATAAAATAGCATGTTTATAATGACAAACAATTTTAAATTCTTTTTTTCATTACTGCGAGATTTTAGATTTGATTGATTGAAAATAGCCTTGCTTAGTAACAGTATTTCCTAAAAGGTACGTCAGTGAAAAGTTTTAAAAAATTATTCTTGTAAAAATTCGTATTTTATCGGAAGAATTTTGCTTCAGACAGTATTGATTGATAATGGCAATTAAAGTCTTTTCTAATTAAATAATGTCTTAAGTATCGAGTGTTCTAAAAAGAATGAAAAAATTACTAAAATAATCAAAAAACACGTTGGTTTTTCTTTCTTCTTAGTAACGTAAAGATTTTGACGATAAAACTTTTCGTGAAGTTTGGGCATTTTTTCATCAAATTATGCCATTTTTCGAAATTCGTGAACATCCCTACATTTATATATGACTTATGTTTTACGTCTCTTTCTTTAAAATTGTACATGTACATTTATCATTCTCTAATAACTGGAGTATATATTCGTTACATACAATTCATAATTCCTTCTATGAGCGAATATTACTTTTGTAGAGTAATTTGCAAATCATTCATTTCGTATTAAAGTTAGGTAGCATGATCTATTTCTAGTTTGATAATGAAACAAATATTTTGATTATGAAAATTTCCAGTTGACTGGATGAAAGTGTGTGCGCTTGCTATGAACTAAAATCTTTCCTTCATTATCTTCATCTGTTTTTGCGTGAAATCGAGGGAAATCTCATCTGACCTCGAATGACCCGGTTTGAAAAATGTATCAGTCATATTTTTTTTGCCTGTTCAAAAATGTGTGTGAGAAAAGAAAATCCTTAATTGTACGGACAAGTGACCAAATAACAAATTAGTTACACACAGAGATGAAAAACTAAATTCATTACGTTTATTGGTTAACCCTCCAGCGTTAAGAAATTTAAATGCATTCTAACGTCACTAATAACGGATTCAGTTTAAATGTCATAAATTAATGCTCGTTCAACACAAAAACAAAAAGTGTACGTACAGATTTCGATTTCTTTTTTTGAAAATATTTATTTTACTTAAAGAAATTAAATAGATGAGATGGCAGATCTACAATTTTAAGATATGTTTTTGTTGCTGTAATTTTGCATTGTGAGAAATTTGAAGTGTCGGAAAGTATGGAAGATTTTTTATTTTTTGTCAAATTATTATAACTATAGACAGTAGTAGATGTAAGAATACTGAACACGACATTTAGTTTCTTTTGACATAGATTGATGAAGAACGAATTTTCAATTCAGACAAGGAAAAATACATGTTTTACCAATTGTTTATTAGTTTTTAAAAGCTACAAAACGAATGTCTGTGCTTTTCTTGCTTTAACGTATTCATCACAATATCTGTACCGTATGTACAAGACGAAACGTTTGAAAATATTGATTCGCTGTTAAGATTTCTTTTATTTTACTTTTGATGAAAAATTAATTTGCAAAATTTCCTCCTTGAATAAAAAAACAATCACCCGATCCTCTTCCTATTGACTTCACATAGAAATCGTGATGTTCAGATACGGCCAAAAGTTAAATAAAAATTTTAAAAACGCATTTAAATGATTCTGGTTCTATTTGAAAGATAAATGCATAAAGGTAATGTATAGAAATAGAAAAATAATTGTATGCCTTTCAGTAAGGCTTTTAGACATTTTTCAAACGTTCTTACTGTCAATTTATCATTGAATCACCATTTTAATGGAAAATGATGACAAAATTTAAAGATATTTTTTAAATTTCTTTCTAAATAATTATCTATTTTAGATATTTGTTTAAAAGATTATTAGTAAAATTGCGGATTAATTATCAGTATTCTGGGAAAATATGTCTTACTCTCTGCCTAAAATATCGCTAAAAACACCTTTGATCGGAGGAAGGTTGATTCCAACGTTTAACAAATTCATAAATAGAAGTTAATTGCCACAAACGCCAATTTTACAGAAAAATAGGCACAAATTTTACGAACAGTAATGGGGTGTATTTCAAAATCGGACTGAAAAAATATAAGTCAGTTTTTTAACTAAGTGTAGTTGTTTTTTCTGTCCAATCTGAAAAAATAATGTGTTTTATTACATTCTGCTATCAACTACACGCGGAAAATTTTATTTTCTTTACTTGAAATAAAATAATTTTGTCAATTATTATGAACAGAAAATAATAAAATATTTTTTAATTTTCCTGTGTGACTTTCCCTAGATATATTCTGCTTTTCATTGTATATAGTTTTCCCTCCATTTTTAGCAGATCTCATGTTTATGATGAATTTTAAAGATTGAAGGGAATCTACTCTGTCCAAAATGGTGGGTGTAGCTTCACTTTAGTCAAATTAGTGTATGTATAATGTTTCAAGTTGAGAAATCGTAGAACTGAATTTGAATTCTGATTTAAATAACTATTTCTTCTCAAAATGTCACTTGCAATTAGTTCTTCTATGAGAAAAGTTTAATTTCATTTATTTATTTCTCTTGCACGAAAAATATTCACGAGAAGGAAACTCTTTGAATAAATAAACAACTTTTGCATGTCGCAGCATTAACTTTAAATTGCATTTTTAATTCATAATTTGTTTAATTGTATCTAATTTTAATTACATTGAAATACTGTTTACATATGAAACCATATTGAGAATAGTTTGTGTAAATTTTGATTTATTCGAAAAATAAAACCTTAAAAGCATGAAAATAATTCCAATTTGTTACATTTCTCATTTGGCATCTTAGCTTTGATTTTTCTCTCATATGCAGCTCCTCTCTTTGTTCCTAATCGACTTTCTAGTCGAGCTGTTTTCTTTTATTCTTGTGTTACCTTTAATTTCCCGTGAGGGGGATTGCAATTTGAGTTATATTTTTGCTGTTCTTTTTTATGATGGTCTAAAGATAACACTGATAACTTTTATTTTATTGATAAAACCATGACTGCCTTTTCTAATATTTGGATAACGTTCGTCTACGAAATGTAGTATCCCAGTTCTGGTTTTATTAATCCTATAGTTGGTTGAATAATTCATAAAACTTCCGCGGATGTTATTTTAAATGTAGATAAGGTACTAATCATTTCAGTTTAAGGCTTTTATGATAGAAACATTTATATGAGAAGGTTAAAATCAAATAAAAACAATAATTTGCAAATTTGTCACATTCAGCTAATTTTATAAATGCATTTTATTTTTAGTTAAGTTAATATTCAAAATGAATTAAGAATTATGATTTATATTATAACTAGGGACCTCCACGAAAACGTGGTACCTAACGTTTAAAATGAATTTTTAATATAATAATGAAATCTCCAGCGTTTATTTTCTAGATTCGGAATCAATGATCAAGCATTTCAGAAATGAATCTTAAGAAGTGATATTGCTATTAAGTGAAAACTACATTTACGAATCAAAAATTGAAAAGCACATAACAGTCGTCTGTACCCTATATATATATATATATATATATATATATATATATTTAAATTTTCAGTGTATAAACGTTCCTATTTTGTAACTATGGTAATCCATACATAACATTATCCTTAAAAGTTCAAGTGAGTTGAGAGTTAACCAAGATAATATGCATGAAAATTAATGTAACAAAATTTCTATTATTTTTACCTGCATCTCTTTTGCAATTTTATGGTATTTTATTTATTAATTTTATATTATCTCAGTTATGAAATTTTAATCAACTCTTTAATGATAATGTCATGTATGACCATTCGTATAAAAAAGCATGTTTGTACAAAGAAACAATTTGAAATTGGCGCTACTATAGTACGCGGTCTACCACGGTATCAAATACTATAGCATAGTCTATCGCGCTAACATTATAAAGCGTATCTATCAGATTGTTATCTCGTAAAAATGCGACTGCTCTTTCCTCGCTTAAGATGACACGTCTATAAAAATCTTTTGACAACATTTTAATGTGAAGGTTATCCAGCTGATGTTAACGGTTTCAGACCGAGGTGGATTCTGATGTGGGAGCCTTCCTTTTATGTGGACAGGACACGCAAGAGGTGAGGTGATGATAGAATTCATCGTGGTAGACCGCAGGTGGACGGTAGCTGAGGTGAGGCCACGGTATAATTAATTGCGCGATAGACCGAATACTAGAATAACACCTTAAAATTGTTCTTTATTCTAAAACAGTTACAAAAAGTTAAGCACGTGACCCCTTCTGACTGCCCTGTAAAAATATTTCCAAACTTTTATATTTAAAACTCATACAAATGCGGAAAAATGTGAAAATCAAAATTTTAGGAAGAAAAAGTGGTGGGGAGGGTGCCTAATCAAGCGAATATATCATCAAGTTTTCATTTATTTTAAAAAAGGTTATACCTAGTAATCCTATATTGTCAAAATTTTAAAAGTTAAAAATAAAACTCTGGCGCAATACGATCTCCATGGCTTAATGTTGGGAAGGACACCACCTTGGGCAATGGTGACTCCAGACAACAACTTGTTCAATTCTTCATCATGACGGATGGCCAGTTGCAAGTGACGGGGGATGATTCTGGATTTCTTGTTGTCTCTAGCAGCATTTCCTGCCAACTCAAGAACCTCAGCGGCCAAATATTCCATAACGGCTGCCAGGTAGACGGGAGCACCGGCACCGACTCTCTTGGCATAGTTTCCTTTACGTAGGAGACGATGGATACGACCAACGGGGAACTGAAGTCCGGCACGGGATGAGCGTGTCTTGCTCTTTCCCTTAACTTTACCTCCCTTACCACGTGCAGACATAACAAAACGTTATTTTTTAGAAAGAAAAGTCTAAGATATTTTACAAAAATAAAATAGAATAGAAAAATTCACCCAGCACCTGAATGCTAAGAAATATGTTCTCGCTCACCTGACAAACATTTTAAGATTTTTCATCCTCAAAATGTTAATTATATCGAAGATAGCATTTGTCATTTTTAATCGTATTGAAATAATAATAATATTATACAGTAGATCCTCATCTAACTCAGAACGTTGAAGAGAAGAAAAAAAAAGGTTTAAAATAGATTATATAAATTATATGCTAAACAAAATCGCCCAATAACAAATGATTCGAAACGTAATTGTTCAGCGAGGGTATAGGTGTTGCGCTTGTTGAGTTTTAAACAGAATAGTGCTAGGAGGTTGGAGTTACACTTATTGCTCTTCAAATGCTGTATCGTGCGATGTTTTACGATCAGTTTTCTTTTACTCGTCAAAATATAAAGGGTTGTACTTTTTTTGAACAGGTTAAAAATCATGTATTTTCGATGACTGGCTGCACTGGTAAACTTTTAGTGGAGAGGTTAAAATTCTGGTTCTTGCAGTATGTCGCCACTGACATTTTTTGACATTTTTAATCGTATTGAAATAATAATGTGGAAGGACCTGAAATATTAAAATAAAATCGGCATTGCACAAGATGAACAGAGCACCCGGACAAGATCAATAAAATAAAATATACGACAGTGGCGACATACCGGAAGACCTTAGTAGCGTTGCCTAAGAAGCTTTGTACAAATGAGATGCAAGCTTCATCAGCCGATGAGATTAATGAGCCATATAATTGAGCTTATCATCCCGATTCTGAGGAATTAAACCTCAAAACAGAGCAAGAGCGACGAGTTAAAAACACTGCAACAAGAAATGCAATATCTGAATGATACCAGAGAAAGCAAAGGTACGACACAAGGATCTATCTGAATGTCGAGAATACTTTGATTTAGTTGGCAAAGATATTGAAAGGTCACGTGTTTCAAAGCTTGTCTCCTCCTTGAGCAAAGCCCCTTGACATGTAAAGGTCTTATCTCACTCTCAGTTATTAAATTAAAATTAAATTGAGATAATAAAATTATCTCATTTATCAATTTAAACAATTAATAACTCAGTGAGATATTTTAATTATTAATATAATAATAATTTTCCTTTTTTCTTTTTATTAAATTAAAAATATAATAACTTAATTTAATATTAATAATTAATAAATTAGTTATCATTATCTTAGCTATTAAATAATGAAAGAGATAGAAGTAACTCAATAATGTAAGAAATTTTTATAGTATTTTAAATTATTATTAGAAACAAAAAAAAAACCGTTATGTCACTTTTGATGCACTGTACTAAACCTGTCAACACATTCAGTCATCAAATTTATCGATGGAGACGTGAAAATAACAAGACCCCGAGGTCAAGAAATGTTTGTCTAGAACATTTTATGCTATAAGTAAGTGAGTTTTGTTTCAGAACAGATTAATTTAACTTTAAATTTGCTAATTTTACGAAAGTAACCTTTCAGAAATGTATATCTTATTTTAGCGGGAATTTTAAAACTGAAAAATAAGTTCGTTTACATTTCACTAAAAAAAGTTAAAACTGGCTGTTTCGGTTGTTTTTTTTTTCGGAAGCATCGATTAAAATCATTCAAATTTCTATTTGAAATACTCGACAGTATTTTGTTTCTGGAATTAGAAAATTTAATCCTTTAGCTTTCAATTGAAGCGGTTGGAAAGCTTCTAAAAGGATTTTTCCTTTATGAAAAATACATTTAAACCTTAGGTATATCGAATTGTTGGAGGTACCTAATTTAAAATTGAATCTATTAGCATGGAATTTAAACAAAAATAAAGCTTTAAAAATGTTCTCCTTTTTAAAATGCATTTTAAAGCTTAGGTATCACTTTATGGGAGGCACCTATATACATATGTAAGCATAGATAGACACACAAATAAAATATAGACAGAAATAAACTATTCCGTGTAAAAATCATTCACTAATAAATAAGTTCTGAATATTTAATTTAAATTGGATAATTCTCAGATATATATATATATATATATATATATATATATATATATATATATATATATATATATATATATATATATATAAGTGTGTGTGTGTGTGTGTGTATGTGTTGTGAAAAAAAAAATAAAAAAATAAAAATAAAAATTGAAGATTGAAGAAGAAATAAAGTGGAGAAAATATAAAACTTTTTCTCCAGAGAGATATAGTGTCTCGTGTGCGTTAGTGTGAAGGTTGATGTCAAAGACTCAAATTTAAATGAAAAATTAAACCGTCAATCAAACTTAAACTTTACCCGCATACGATCTTAAAGTAATATATTTAAATTACAATTTAATACACTAAAATAACACACAGGACTAAACTCCAGATTTCCTTCTCGGCTTCTTCAAAGGAAATCAACAACAAACCCACTCAATGAAGCGGACGATATTATAAACAACTATACCGTTAGTGTTCACAAACCAAACATTTATTTCAACAAATCATAATTACATGCATATTGGTCCATATGCTACGTGGGTAACAAACAAAAATGAACAAAAGGATTATTACTTACAAAACAATGTTGTCAGCAAGTAGACAACGCAAACATCATTCAATTTTTTCTTTACAACAAACGATATCGTTAAAG